>OZ026621.1:91706866-92298004 GCA_964020975.1 Hermodice carunculata
TTGAAAACACTGAAGCAGATGACATTTGACCACCAGCCGGCTTTGGCCGGTTTAAGGGGAAAAGGGTTAAACACATAGGCTTATTAAGACATCAAAAAGAAAAGTGTCACGACAGAATGGGCTTTGATCATATCATGTTGGTTGATGTTGAGCCCCTCATTATGCCTGGGTCCACAGTTTAAGCCATCTGTTTGGCTGTAATAGACTGCCAACCCAGGTGTTATGAGGGGCCCAACATTGAAAAAAAATGCTATAAGATACCTGGCTTCAAGGAAGCAGTGACCCACCTGTGATATAAATAGCTGTGGCCTCAGGGTTGAGGTCTTTGGTAATGCCCAGCGCATGCCAGGGATCAATGGAGCCATTTGGAAAGACCACCTTTGTCACCTTCATCCCATAACCACCATAGTTGACATTGGTTCTGTTGATACCAGCCTGGATCAGGCTGGGTGTTGAACTTGGCACCATAGATGTCTTTACACTGCTGAGCCATGAACCTGAAACAAAGACATGTCAAATATCAGACAGCACCATAGATGTCCTTAGACTGCTGGGCCAGCATTTATATAAATTAAAATGTCCAAAATTGGACATTTTCTAGGGCCCTGTGACCTCAAAAATAAGTGAAGGTCAAAAACAGCACACAATGGTATGATACATCTCTGGTTTACATTTCACTGCTGTGTCTTATAGGATTCTTGGTACATGCTGCCAGAGTTATATTGATAGATACTTCTTACCTGCACACAATGTTTTCTTTGGCACAGGTTGGTGTGATCTTGAAAATAGGTCAAGGTCATCCCCATATCTTTACACTCAACATGTTCCTACATGGCTCCCTTGTGGCATACATCAAAGGCACAGTTTCAATGGCACTACATATATATATATATTAAAATGTAAAAAAAATTGACACGTTCTTGGGCCCTGTGACCTTAAGTATGGGTGAAGGTCAAAACCAATACGCAATATGATGCGTCTCTTCTTGAGAGAATTTATTAACAAGAGAACTGTGATCCTGTGCTAAGTTGACCTGGCATACATAAACTGAAGTGGTCCTGTGTCCTTGAGAATACTGTCATTGTCATCTTTGTGGCAAGCCATCATCACTGTCTGCAATTTCAGTCTTTACTCATACAGTTCATGAGTCATCATATCTTAACATGAAAAGTGACAGGATCCACTATTACCAAGATATAAGCCAATTTGTCAGTTTGATGTTTCAAGGTCCTCAAGCTGAAAATTAACAACACCAAAAGAAACCTATTCAGCAAGATCCTATTAGTGTTTAATAGCAACCGTAGGCCTTAGATATATCACTACTGAAGTATACAGCAAAATATTAGAATGACCTTTCAAGGTCACTCAAGCTCAAAATTAACAACATCAAAAGAAACAACATAGGTATTTTCCTATTAGAGTTCCACATTGAAAATGGGTCTAGGATCCACCATTACCAAGATACATGTATACGATGAATGCGCCCAATTTGCTGCTACAAGTATTTGAAACCTATTTCAAAAATGCCAACATATACACATAACCTCACCAATTTTACACAATCTTGATATTTTTTCAAATTCAGAAAATAGTACCGATCGAAAGTCTTTTGACACCTCCACGCGCTGACCACGGCAGTACGCGGCCATGGACCGAGCACTTTCCGGGCCAGCACCCGCGCTGACTCGGCGAGTTACCCTGCGGACATGCCGCGCCTGTGGAGACGGCCGCGGAGGACCGAGACGTAAAGATGTTTACATGTATACCTACTGTAAAGTATCAATTTCAACGAATGGCCTGTTGTCTTCACGTGAAATATCATTATACATTAATGTGGGATCGGGCTGGACATGAATCTAAAGTGATCTTTGACATTTTTCTTCGAGTTGGACTAAGAGAACGTAAGGATTCATTTTGTACAGTAGTAAAATGACAAGGACGAGGTACACGTATATGCAGAACCACTCTCAGTGCCACAGTTTACGAATCACCCTTCACAAGCACTAACCATGGCATTATTATTTTGGGTATCGAGAATCCCAGCATACTGTCAATAGATCGAGTCTGCTGTGTGTGCCACAACTATCAAAAAAAAAAAAAAAAAAAAAAAATTTCCGGTCACTCGGGTGGACTTCATCAGAAATACCATCCTCCAGTGTGAAGATTTTACTGCCAATAAAATAATTGAGCTAGTGCAACGCATCCTTTCCTTCACTGACCGATGGGCGCCACCGCGGTCTTGCCGTTGGGTCGTTCACCTTTACTTTTGTTCCAGAAACACGAACAGAATATTCGTACACGTCAAGGCCTACAAGTACAAGTACGATTGTTCGAATGGTAAAAGTAAAACTTGTAAGTTACATGTGACTTGTGAGATTAGTGACCAGTGCTTCGCTTTCAGCACTGAGTTGGAAACCCTTGATAGCAATAACCAGTTAGCCCATACATGCCATGGGCCGGTAACATAAATAAATAAATAAATAAATAAATAAATAAATAAATAAATAAATAAATAAATAAATAAATAAACAAACCGAGTGGCTATAGCATGCACACACCGGTCTGGACCATGCAGCTGGAAGTCTGGGCTGCAGAGCTGTCAATCATTTGCTTGCTGTCCTTGGACTTGGAGAATCTCGTGACGCACGCAACTGGCAGGGTGCCAACATTACCATACTGCACCATTTGGTTTGTGGGCCGTCTGAAGTAGTGTCGGCAGCAAGGAGCTGGCTTCAAACTTTCAGTTTTAAGCGCGTGCCAAAGGCACAACAGAAGCTGGTCATACCAATATGCCGACATGTCAAAATATCCTCACATCAGGGGGAGGGAGCAAAAAAAACCCCGACAGGTCAAAACTGGCCAACAAACTTTGATGCCGAAATATTATTGAAATATGGCCGACAAGTGATCGACCCATTCAATTTCAACTTCAAGCACCGGTCCGAGGGCTAACTTGTGCCGGGATGATGTGATGACCACTGCCTGATGATCAACACACACACACTTGCACACGCACAAATGCCACAATTTCTTGCCTGTGCACTTCCACCAAATTTCAGTTCTTGCGAGTTATGTGACCGTCACATGGTGACGGCCATTTGAAGTGCCGGCATCATTCAGAATTTCAATGGTCATCTGGCCAGTCAGTATTTTGACATTACAATGACAATGTACCCATCCTTGATTTCCCATTTAATTTTTTTTTTTTTTTTTTGTCTTTTCTTCCTTGCCAAGTGACTGATTGTGAAAAGTTACGGCGACTCAGAAATGTGTTCAATTTAGGCCTCATGTGTAACTATGCCTAAATCAATGATTCCACACATAATACAGCCATCAAAGACAAATGCAGGCGAATGAAAAATGCCAGTCCGTTGTACCATTTTGCTGACGGAAGGGATAACAGTGTCAGTAGGCTTCCATGTAGGCCCGGAACAGTTGCATGGAACTCTTATCAAAATCGACCACAAGAAGAGGGCTATCCCACGTTAAAAAAAAAATCCATGTTAAATTATGTCGAAGTTAATAGATCTAGTAATTCTGTATACACATTGTTGAAGAAAATACTAGCCGTGATGCCCTGTGGACATTGATGGACTTGTCCGTTGTCATGGGTGACCACAGCATGACCACGAAGAGAATTTTTGTGGTCACGTGATCGATATTTTCCAGAAACTGAGAAACGGAAGCCTGCGTGTCTCGCGTGCCACCGGCAAACAAGTCGAAACTTTTATAATCTTTGCAATAGCCGTGGAAATTTTCTTTGTGCTTTCTAGTCAAATGCGGTGTGCAGGTAATCTGTTCTACGCTTTGAAATCAAGAGTGAAAGTGCACCCTGACCAGGGATGCAGCTCAAGCATATAGTATATACGGCCTCCCGCAGCCACACCCACACGGCCACAATCACAGAGCACAAAATTGCAATCGTCATTTAACTTTTCGTTTTATTCCCTCTTTAAATACATCATCTGGATGTATTACGGCAGTATATCTAACACCCAAGGATAGTTACATATTAATTCGTTACCGTTAGACTGGAAATGCTTTGGTTCTACAAAACTCGTTTTACCAGCCTTGTTGGTTGCTGTGGACCATTGCCATGGCATTACTGGCTACCGCACGTTAATTGTTATGAACATTAGTTGTCATCTGTACATTTGCAACGGACATGGAAAACCTTTGCCTCGAAAATAAAACTATTGGTATGAAAATATGAATTGGTCGGCAAATATTTATTTTATTTTGTAATGCTTCTAATAAAATAAAAAATTTAAAAAAAAAAAACAACGAAAAAAAAAGAAAAAAAAACAACATCAAAATAGTTAAATAGTTATGGCGGCAACGCACATTAGCCCGAGTTTGCACAGATTATATTGAGAGGTCATCCCACGAGAAAAAAAAAAAAAAAAGGGGGGGGGGGAAACAAAGCCTGGTAGGTCATTTTATAACAAAATGTATTCTATCTGTTATGTCTATAATATGCTGGTGTCTCTTAATCATACAGCAACAACCAGCATGCACGCTCCTCTGACTTATAATATCATGTAGCATTGTAGGCCTATAACAATCCCGTATGCTTGTTGTACGTTAACACTGCATTCACGGGCCCTTTGCTACCCCCCCCCCCCCCCCAAAGCAGCACCATTTAACTTCAAATGATATGAAACCCCAATAGTTCCTCTCTGAAGAGTTAACTGGTTTGACGCCGTTAATAAATTTGCTGAATATACAAAATTAAAAAAAAAAAAAAAACTCATAACTGATGTCGCCTGTATTCTTTCACCTTTCTCTTTCCGTTGTACGAGCTCAGTTAAAATTCCCACTGCTAAAATTAAATTTCAAATCACTCATTTTCTCTTTGTATACACACACAGAAGGAATTCTCAATTAAAAACAAAAGAAATTAAATATCTTTCAGTTATGTAATTTTGAAGAAAGGAAAAGAAATAGATGAGAAAAAAATATTTGATTCCCCTGTAGTATATTCATTGAGACTATCTGTCTGTCTCCCTATAGAAGCCGAATTATAAGAGAAAGGTCGTAGGGACAAATGAATTGAAAAAAAGAGTACCTTTTCAGTGATGTAGGCCTAATGTAATTGGGGAAAAAAGAATGAAAAGGAATGAGAGAAGTCAGCTTTTCATTTAGGTTTATCCAAAAAAAAAAAAAAGAAAGACAGAAAAAATCATGCAAATCAGAACAGTCTGGCCGCGTAATACACACATGCATGTGTTAATTGCTCCCTGTTGTTTGGTTATCAGATCGTTATCAACTGATCCCTTTACCGCAATGATGATTGACCTGGGAAAAAGCCAAGAGTGGACTCTTCATTCTTCGGCCCATACAATGCATCACAGTTATGTTCTCTGTGTTGTTGTCTCATGTGTCTTTTCGTGTCCGAGAACCCGATTTAAATATTTGGCATCAGCAGTATGATGTCGGGTTATCAAACACTTAACCCTTAATCGGTGGGACTACAAGACCAAGTGAGCAGTTTTCCAAATCCCATGCATGGTGCGCGCATTCCCTTTGCGCCCAGACGGGATCCTGTTGACTGTGGTTAGGCCCGTTTCATGGAAGTCCATGGGTATTATCATCCTGTTTGGTTTTCTCTCTATAGCCCCCTCCCAAAACAAACAAACAAACAAACAAACGAGAGAGAGAGAGAGAGAGAGAGAGAGAGAGAGAGAGAGAGAGAGAGAGAGAGAGAGAGAAGAGAGAGAGAGAGAGAGAGAGAGGAGAGAGAGAGAGAGAGAGAGAGAGAGAGAGAGAGAGAGAGAGAGAGAGAGAGAGAGAGAGAGAGAGAGAGAGAGCATGCATAATGGAAACTACTGATTCAGAAGGCATACATGTAGATGCGTTAAGATTTTGATGAGAGAATAGGATTAGCAAAGTATCAATAATGTATTTTAAAAATCAGTTGTGGATTCCGTTGGGTTCGTACGATTTAATAGTTTAACTCAGAGATTAATTTCTTTGCGTACCACTTTAAGTGGTCACAATTATGAGTGTACCATTGTTGCTAACATTAGATAAGATGCACGACATGAATGAGTGACTTTATTCGACTGCACCGCATACACAACAGGGTGATATGTCTGCCAAACCACAACACGACAAAACGAGATATAATGCAATACACACATCATAATCCTATAAAACACAGAACACATCAATATATACAACACATTACAAGTTGGAGTAAAGTGTCACTTGCTTCCGGAGATGAGGGTTGAGGAAGGGGAACTCCCAACATGCAGTGATAATAGGGGTGAGCGTGAAGGTGCAAAGCTGGGGGGGAGGGCACTGCCATTGGTTGGTACCTTATAGAAAAGTTAGTGATTCCTCCAAGGTCGGTGCACTGTGTGTCTGTATGTGCCGCTACATCATACAATATATACTTTTTCAACAAATTGGTAGGCCCCCCTATCGAATGGGTTATCAAAACAAATACATTTGGTACAGACCGGGTATCAACAGCTAACTAGCACACATAGGCAGGGTGTTGTTTTTACTAATTACAGCCCTGTAATTAGGTCAGGATTTGCTCATTGCGTGCCACCATCTTCTCGGTGACAGAAAACAAATACTGTAAGTTATCACAACAGAATACTAGCCGTCTACAAAATGGTGCCACGCACAGTGGTTTTTACTTATTTATTTTTTATTATTATTATTATTATTATTATTATTATTATTATTATTATTATTATTATTATTATTATTATTATTATTATTATTATTATTATTATTATTATTGTGGATCACATACACATCTAGGTTATTTATACCATATATTTAAATTCGCCATATACAATGCAAATTTGTATTGCCTTTAACAATTCATAATAAGATAAAGAGCAGTACAATATAAATCGAAACGAATACAAGAATCTCATGAGGCAAACAAATCAGAGTAAAGAACCATTCAATCCATTGACACCTGAATACGGCACCATCAACGAGATAAACATATTGGCTATGATGTGCTTACAAACTGAAGATTTCAGTGACTTCCTGGAATGAAAAAAACTGAAAATCCCTTTTGTCTCTTGTGTTTACTAAATCTTGAAGGATACTGACTGACAGGAGGTCATTAAAATGATCGAGAAAAAACTTTGTTTGGAGCGAATGAATGAAACTAATATCAAATAAAGCATTTGGGACCGAATAGATGTTTGGTTTGTAATGTTATAAACGCTTTTTTTTGGGGGGGGGGAGGGGGAGAGTAAAATCAAAGGCAGAAAGCTTCACTGTATAAATGCATGTTTTAGGATATTCAAAACTTTTTTGTTACCTCGGACCTCGAATTTTCCAGGTCACAGTTATGAATGTAAAATTGTTTTAGACCCAAATTTGATAACTTTTGATTAGATAAAGGAGTTCAATGGATTCGTCAAGAAAGATTTAACGGATTCAGAATGAAAATTTGGGACCCCAAACACCCCATTGCTGAAACCAACTTCGTCGATAAATCATTGAAGGCGAAAAACACCATGGAGAAATGAGGTATGATCGAATGAGAAATTGGGAGAAAAGTCATTTCTAGCGAATCCAAATTTATTAGAAAATTTTGCCAGATTCCACGACAAAAATTCTGTCAGACACGCTTATAGGTTCCACGAAAAAAAAAAATCTGTCATTCACGCTTATATAGGCACCAAGACCTTGGGGGGGGGGGGGTCGTTTTCTCCAGGAATAGCAGGTAGAAGATTGTCTTTGATCGAAACACACCGCCTTTCCGTGATGCATGCTTGAAAAGTGATCGTGTATTTCAGTTATTTCTGACGAAGGCGGTTTGCTTCTATAGATGTGACTAACAAAACAATAATTCTGATTTCGCCGTTCGCTGAAATGAAACAAAATAAAATAAAATAAACAGAGGTATTTTATTTTTCCATTTTTTGTTGCTTTCGCCCACGCGCAGCTCAGGAACAAGGGAAACACTAGGGTCTAAAGGTTGTAGGCCTAACATCCAGGGGCATAGTCGTCTGGTAATTCTGCAGACCGTTGTTGAACTATCGTAGAAATGTTGATTAAAATGATTAGCACTTTTCGACTAAAATTGTGTTCGACATCATTGATCATTCGGCTCTTCTTATCTTCGGTTATTCTAATTGTTGACACAGTTTGATTTGGAAGAAACTGAAGATCGGTGAAATTGTCATTCGTGGAGTGGATGGAATTCGACAATGTGTCCGTCACCGGACCTCAGCTAGACATATCTCATGAATGCAATGTAAATACTAGCACATTGAACAGAAGTTGTTGACAAGCATCTTCTTAGCGCCAATTCGACGAAGGATATTTTTTTCCCAAGAATAGAATATTAACTGGCTTTAAAAGTATATAATTGAAAAAGGGAAAGAAAATGAATGAGACGCTTTGGTTTGTGTCTATCACCCTCCCCCCCCCCCCCCCCCGAAAAAAAAACCCTCACCCTTTATGTAATCAGAGCGGCCGCGTGACACACACATGCATGAGTGAATTGCTTCGCCGCTGTTTGGTTGTTATGGTGTCTGAGTACTTAATTACTATACATAAGATCTTAATGAGATTAGCCTACGCGGTCGAACCTGTAATAGTTCGTTATATCAAAACTTGTTTCTTCAGAGACATTGCCACTGGTGTTGAGACAGGAAATTTGCTGAAAATCAGTGAATTTACCATGATCAGTCATCAGATCATTTTTGCTGCATGTTTACTGCTTTCAGAGGCACATTTCTGTCACGTTCTAACAAATAGTAAGTCCCCACGTAGCACCTCTTTTTCTTGAGAGATGTTGATTTAACTTAAGACTGATCACCAGATTCAATCCTTGTATGAACAGCGTGAAATAAAATTTGTAAGCCCCGCATGAATGCTTATTTAATATTAATGAGCCACGTGGACTCATAACTTAGGCCAACATTTCAAAATCAAATGGGCCCTGCGCAATTTCTCCCCTTTGGAGAACTCAAAAGAGACGAAAAAGGAATCATTTTGTTGCAAAATTGGCAACTATTTCTGATCAGTGAAATCTGCGGGCAATGTTTGTGACGCTACGCTCGGCCCCATCAATGGGGCCATCAATATAAAATAAGCCAGTGGTACCGGAACTGCACGATTGCCGTCAATGAAAGTAACAACTTGAAAACTAAATTTCGACCATAATATGCTGTGTGCAAAGCCATGATTTGTTTACCAGCAAGTACTGCCAATTGTTTCTACGCTCAAATTCCAAACAGATCAATGTTTTAATACAGTAGGAACGTTTTTACAATATTTATCCCCTACTATCGCCCAATTTCATTATCCGGCTGTCAATGTCAGAAGTTACGAAACAGCTGACGGTTGTCCGCGATGTCGAACTCGCACATAGTAGTCATGCATGGGAACTTGAAGTTACATATCATGCCGATAGTCTTCTAAAAAAAAAAAAAAAAAACATGTTCCCAAGCGGGTACTCAAATATAGATGTTCCCCGCTCAGACGGGCGTTCAGACCAAAGTAAGAAAAGTACATGCACGGGCCTACGCCAACGGATCCATTGCAGACCCATGAAAACAACACACGTCAAGATCATCAGTTATATGTTTGTATGTACATGTATACTTATGCTATAAATATGTACAAACATAAAGTTGTTGATCATCACGTGTGAAGTTTTTACCTGTATCCGCATATAATAACGCAAAAGAAAGAAAGAAAGAAAGAAAGAAAGAAAGAAAGAGAGAGAGAGAGAGAGAGAGAGAGAGAGAGAGAGAGAGAGAGAGAGAGAGAGAGAGAGAGAGAGAGAGAGAGAGAGAGAGAGAGAGAGAGAGAGAGAGAGAGAGAGAGAGAGAGAGAGAGCAATTCTCGGGGAGCAATTACGATTGTGGTAGGCTAGTCATAGACAGGCCAAGATGGATAGATCTTGTTTAGCAAAGGACAGGCCTTATTATTTCATCAAGTTACCATCAATGTGAGAAGGAACTATGTACATGTACAAACGTGGAAAGCTCCTCACGCGTGGAAGTTAGCCGGGCGCGGAAGCTTGAGGTCTCGGCCGTGCACCTCGCTTGTCCACGCGGCACAAGCACTCGGCCAGGTCATAACCCGGCCGCTGTCATCGCGGCACACTCGCGGCAGCCTCGCGCGTTTGGTTAAAAGACTTTCGATCGGTACTATAACTGTAACACCATGTAGTAAACAAATTTTGTGGAGATCAAGGCCAGGTACATCTGCATCATGTTTACAGAGAATCCAACATACAGTTTGTAAGAAATCAAAAAAATGCAAAAATGCACAAAAAGTTGTGAAAAAACACAAAAAGAACTGCAGCGCCATCTGGTGAACAGGATCTCTAGGATCCCCAGAACAGCCCCTATGCAATTTTGAAGCACTTGGCCAAGCACTTTTGGCAAGGAATATTTTTCAAGATTTTACAAAAAAAAAAGGAAAAAACACAAAAAAGCATAAAAAATAAAAATAAATTAATGAAGCGTGTTTATGGACAGACATGAGTGATCACATGAGATCTTTGGTCAGTAAAAATAAAAATGCAAAGATCACAGCAGTGACCAAATCAACACACTTGGTAGAGACCCAACCCTGGTACAGCCCTAGCTGCCACACTTGAAGCAGATTTCACCAACAGCTTTGAAGAAGTCACAAATGTGAATTATGGTGGGACGGATGGACAATAGGTGGTCAGAAAAAAGACAGACGACAGAAAAATGAACACCCTACAAGCTCAGCTGACTAAGAAGTCAGCTGAGGTACAATGTGTTCACAAGTAGCAATGAGGAGACTTTATTTGCAGGTACCTACTTAATGGGGAAACCATGGCCAAATGGCTGATTCTGCAGATCTGAGGTCTGGTAGTAGCCAAACTCGGTACACGTCTGGTACATCCACTGCCGACCTGCAACAGTTCAATATCACCTGTTGGTGCAAGTTCCTCTTCAAGGCCCCAACATGTACTGACAAAGGGTGATGTGGCCTTGTCTATTTAAAATTTAATATGTATTTTGCTCAGGATGGTATGTACATGTAAGCTATTTTGTACCCTAGATGGACTGTGGATGGAGATGTAGATGGTAATGCTGGACCATAGGCAGTGCCTACTAGCAAATTAATTCACAAGAAAATGGTTTGTTACACTCCTTTCTATTAACCCTTTCAGTGCCACGTATTGGACTGAGTCAACAGCTTTCCTTTTGTATGTATTCGGCATATGACCAAGCCACTAGTATCTTGTGTTTTTTATTTCTTTATTATACATATATTTGAATGTAGTTTGTACTGTATTTGATCATATTGTACTCTATGTAAAAAGTGTCTTGATCAATAAAATATTCGTATTCGTATTCGGTCAAGCTCTCTCTGCATAACCTGAGTATCCCTTGGTTGATTTTAAAAATTAAACTCTCAATTTAATCTAGTTTTTTTTTCTTAAAAACATAAATTAGTTACACACTGTCAGGCATAATTATATTTGGTGTACGAGTGATCAATTCGAAGCTTGTGGTACTGAATCAGGCATGCGGAGCTGCACTATCAGAGGCATTAAATAGCACTAACTGGTTACGGTCCAATCCATCACATTCACTTTGATGTTTCACCAACATCTTCCTCAGCTGCTTGGCCAAATGAGGGTCAAGTAAACCCTTCTTAAGAGGCTCTAGCTGGGTAAGGGTGGTTGAAGTGTGCATCACATGACCAGGAGTATGACTCTAGAATCCTTATTATAACTGAGAGCAGTTTGTCTTAAGTAGTTCTACTTTAGTCCCAGTTGGCACTGAAAAAGTTTATCCATGGTCAGTAAAAGACTGAGTCAATAGATTTTATTCATTTGGGTTGGGTGTCCAAGCCAAGCTATGAAAAGCTCTTCACTGGAGGCATGTCATTATATTAGGTCTTATCTACAATTCTCGGCATATGTTTTTCATAAAGATTAGAGGTCCTATAGATTGGTGGAGTCTAACTTTAAATAAAGTTGGGATTGAGATGTGTGAGAAATGACATTCAGCGAAATTTCCCAAACTAGAGGACTGTGACAACCCTGTGCTCAGCTGACCTTACATTCACAGACTCAAACAGTCCTGGAACCTTTGAAATAATATCAAACTCACATTTCTGTAGCAACATCATCATTGTTTGCAATGTCACAGTCTTCACACATACACTTCTGGAGTCGATAATTTTTTAAAAGAAAGAGGACAGGATTCAGCATGCCATCTTAAGATATAAACCAATTTGTCACTTTCACCTTCCAAGGTCACTGAAGGTCAAAATTAACAGCACTAAGAGAAACCACACAGGTATTTTCCTATTAGTGTTTATTCGCAACCATCAGCCCAGGAGACACCATTGCGGAAATAAAGTCAATCAAGCTCAAAATCAACAACACCAAAGGAAAATGCCAAGGTATCTTCCTATTAGTGTTCATGGTGGTCACTCAGTGCCCAGGGTTGGACTCACCTCCCTCGCCAGCACTGCTGGCCCAGCTCGTCTGTTGCATTTCCTTGATCATCTTGCTGTATGTGAAGTCCACACAGTCCTGACCGTACGCTTTGAGGAGGACAAAGTTGACATTGGCGTAGCGTTTGAGTGGGTCTGGCTGGGCATGGTCGTTCATGATCTCACACACCGTGTCCACTGTGATGTTGGTTCCCTTTGCTCCCTGGGTCAAAGGTCAAATCAATTCAAAATTTGAAGTACATCCACGTATTTTCCAGTGTAACAAGTATTTAAGTCACATTTTCTATTAATTGCCTCTCCGATTGCCAATTATGGCTGATACATAATCGCATGCATGGTCCTCTGGTTCACTGAGTGCACCTTACCGCTATAAAGCCCAATGCCTCTGACTTCAAGCATTCCACAGTCACACATGGCAGAAATCAACCCAGGCCACACACTGTCCGTGAAGCAGGACTTCTGCTCCCCACTCTGTTGCTTCCCCGAGCAATTCGTAAACCGTAAGAAATAAAAATAGACTCTACTGAGGAACAAGCTGGCCTGCTCTTCATGAAATATGACAAAGGGTCACTTATGTGCAGTTTCTGCAATGCAGCACATGGAATGGAAATTAACACACCAGTCATTCACCACTGGCTGGGAAGGAAAGCAATCTAAACCTGAGACCATAGAAAGTTAAGAGCCCATGTATACACCATGGACTGAACTGGAAACCCACAGATCTGCAGTAAGATCCTCTGCCATCTGAGCTGTGTCCTCTCCATGTAAGTTGCCTCATGTCTTCTGTTTCTATTTCAACTCCTACACTAGACATGCACTTTGATGTCTTCAGCTGAAGTTTATAGCATCGTAAAGACGTCGAAGTGGCTAAGTTGTATGTTACAATAATTCACTCTGCCATAGTTAACACTACTGATTGGTGAAAACAGATTACAATTTTGTCGAGCCAGTAACAAGTTTTTTCCACATTTGTATACCCATGTCATATCACAATTTTAGATCAAAGAAGAGGATGTTTACACCACAAATATAAACACAGGATCATAATTTCATTTTATTTAGGATCTGTTGATCATGGCCTTTCCAGAAGTGTATACTTTGCATAGGTTTATATGAATATGTTTCACTTTATTTAGCCCAAAAGGGGACAGTAACCTTAGATAACCGGTGAATAGCAGAACTACCTTCAACACATGGCTCATAACTTCTGTTGAATTATAGGTGGTACCACTGGTATCACATGCAACAAAGATTTTGACCTCCTCCATTATCCTGCTAAATTTCACGAAATTCTGTCAAACATTAAGGAGTAGTATAGTGGTCACAAGATTTTCACATTTTGACCCATATATTACATAAAACTGTATGTGGCGCCATAAAAATCCAACGCAACCTACATTTTTATACTCTTGATAACCTGCTGAAAGTTATATGGGACTATCTTAAAAACTGTGGACTGTATTGCACTCACAAGCAATAAGTTTATGGACGGACAGCCTCACAAAATGAGTGATTCATAAGCTCTGCCACCTGGGGTCAGCATAGCTAAAAAATCACAGCGCCACCTGTTGACCTAATCAAGGTCTAGGGGTCCCCAGAAGTGTCCCTATGTAATTTTAAAGGCATTGACTAAGCCGTTTCGGAGTAGACTTTTGAAGATTTTGCCAAAAAATGAACAACAAAATTCATTACAAATCTAAAATCACTGGAGCATGACCATTTGAACAAACTTGCTAGAGACCCACCCAAAGTACATCCCAACCAAGTTTGAAGAGTTTATAGCCTGTGGTTTTGGAGGAGTTGAAAATGTGAATGGATGGACAAGGAATCCCCATCCATACTATCACAACAGCTGTCAGTCAGCAGAGGTAAAAAATGAAAAAGAAAAAAAAAACATTAAAAAACATTAAAATCAAAGAAGGGTGACCTGTTAAACAAAATCATCACTGATCCAATCAAAGTTCACCCCCATATGGTACCAAATTTGACATAAATCTGGTTGATCTCTTTGAAGAAACAAGCAGAAAATGTACATTATCGTTCCAATCCTCTTTGGCTTACATTGTAATCAAAAGGAGTATGTACATTGCCTGGTATGTACCTGAATTAGAAAACTTGTTAGCCATAATGGATCAAAGCAACACTACCTGGCGAATAACTGTGATTGACCCTGCCCAGAATGCATTTTTGTTATCTTTCAGCACAATAACCCGAGTGACAGTTTGAGTGAAGTTCCATATGACAAAATTGCACAAAAATCCATAACAACAGCAAAAAGTACAGTGCCATCTGTTGAACAAATTAAAGTGTAGGGTTCTCCAGAAGTGTCTTTATCCAATCAAAAATTGCTTTACTACATAAAAATTTATTTAAAAAAAAAAAAACAGGAAAAAAAATGTAGCTCCACCTCTTTAACAAATTAAAGTGTAGACATCTTCAGAAGTATTCCTACGCAATTTCAAAGCAACTGACCAAGCAGTTCATAGAAGATTTTTTAAAGATTTTGCCAAAAAATGAGCAAAAACATTCTTAAAATCCCCAAATTACTGGAGCATGAAAATTAGAAAAGATTTGATACAGACTGACATCTAAGGTAGATGGTCGATCCCCACTAAGTTTGAAGGGAACTTGGCTACAGTTTTCGAGAAGTTGAAGGATAGAAAACGTAAATTGTGGCAGACAGATGGACAATGGACCATCCTATAATCTCAGCTGACTGACAAGTTAGCAGAGGTAAAAAATAGCAATAGCACATTCAAAATATAAATAAAGAAGAGCAAGAGCATATATAAATAAAGAAGTGCAGCTGTACCAAATGGTAAATTATTAATGTCCAGGGGTCCAAAGGTCTGCCTGCAAGACAGACTAATTTCCCTGCATTCTCCGCCCCACTGTACAGTAAGAGATTGTGTGGAGCTGGGTCTGCTCTGCAGGTAATCCCAAGACATTCCTGCTCCATTTTGAAGCAAATTGCTGAACAATCTTTCAGACAATATTTTGCTCCTCAAAGGTGACCACAAAAATCACCTTTTTGATCAGAAAATAATGGCAGCACCAGTAAGGGAAGAATGTTGTACATGAAGAAACTTGGCAATGACTCATACAGGATAAGTAGGAGACATTCATATTTAACTGCTGTCCTGCTTACTTCCTGTGTTGCCAGGGCAACAGACTGATGCTTTCACCATGTTCAGGGCAGATTTGTATTATATACTACATAAACATCCATAAACAACACTTTTTCAACCAAAAGAAAGCCAATTTCTAATCAATTTTGGCATCTTTTATGTTTCAAATATATGTTTATACGTTTTCTTTAGATTATTCTGTGTTCATTTTGTTTATTTTATTGAAATAGTACTTTTGACCATGCTAAATACATGGATCTGCCCTGATGCAGGTGGCTCCCCCTTTTGCTCAATACGTGTTAGAGTAGGACCGCATTTAAATGTGAATACATCCTATCCCAGCTGACTGCAAGTTGGAAAAGAACCTGACCAATGATTTAAAAGAAGTACCAACATATAAGTTTTGGTCTGAACACTTACCATGCTGACTTATTATGTACTCCTTTTGATCTGGTAGAAGCATAAAAGAAAATTAAATTGACTGACACCAGGACAAATGACAGTTGACAATCTTTATGGCCACCTGGAGATGTATGGACACATGGTCACCCTCAAGGTACATCTCCAAAGAGATTCCAGCCAACCAGTAAACACAAACACACAAAAACAGTAATATTAATAAACTTAATATCAATAAACAAAAGTACCCATGCAATATTAGGAACAATTTGTAAACCTATAGATTTTACAGTTATGCACACAGTGCAATAGTCCAGGGTTGAAAGATCACGTCAATAAAACCACCTGTCTTGAAAGACCGCCTTTTCAGCATACTTTGATTAGTACTTTTTGTGTTATTTATACCGTATTCATTCCAGTAGTTCCACGCTGTGCTAATACAAAGATTTCCTGGAGCAGATATGGTTTTCGTGGAGTTTTGTGATAATGATATAATGCAATACCACAAGCAATTATACTTATAATAGAATCCACATAGTTTAAAATAACATCAGTGAACCCTATATTACTGAGCTAGTCAGGGTCCATCATACGGAACAATTTGCCAAAGGAAACTTTGCCTGAATTTAAAAGATTATGTACTACAGTACGCATATTTTAAGATTTAGAAAATGATTTGTTTTGGACAGTGTGATTCTGACCATGACATTGTCAATTATTAATTATGAAGTGTCGTGCCAACTTGTATCATTTCCTTTATCTTTAGCATTATCATTTTATGTTTTTGTCATCAGGTCATATGTACTGATTTTATAGAGGGCCCTGGGGTAGATCTCTCTCTCTCTCTCTCTCTCTCTCTCTCTCTCTCTCTCTCTCTCTCTCTCTCTCTCTCTCTCTCTCTCTCGCTCTCTCTCTCTCGCTCTCTCTCTCTCTCTCTCTCTCTCTCTCTCTATCTCTATCTACCTATCTATCTATCTATCTATCTATCTATCTATCTATCTATCTATCTATCTATCTATCTATCTATATATACACACACAGATATACTTATATACTGGTATACATGTACATATATTCTTTCATCAGAAGCAGTTGATTTTTAAAAATATTGAAAAAGACTGAATTTTTAATAAAATCCCCCAGATTAAAAGTAGGGGGTGTGCTACAATTGGAATGAATACGGTGCCTTCTATGAAACACCAAATGTCTGCAGAGACCACCATTTGGTCATCCCTTGGGGCGGTCTTTCAAGACAGGTTTCACTGTACCTCAAACTTTCTGTTGTCTTTGTTGTACTGGACTACCCCGGCAAAGTTGCCTGCCAGTGTCTCAAGCAGGTTGGCTACATCATTGGTGTTCTTTATATCTATATCATCACAGAGCCTGCCAAAAGCAAAGAAACAAAAATAACGCAAGAAAATCATTTATGACCCATGGTCAACATTAACACGTATTAACTGTACTGACTGTTTTGTTACCATTACTGTCTCAAGGTTTTGTTTCAAGATGTTTCATCTGAGCCATACATTCTGTCAGCCCGTGGATAAGTGCTATCTAGCACGATGCCACTCTGCTATTACATGTACACGTAAATGTGATAAACAAAATTAGTTGTGGAACTGCATTCAACAATTTTTGGATAATTCTCATTTTTAAAACAATCACAAAAGTTCTTCTTGCCTCTTAATCTGTGAAATTGACTCTAAAAAGTACCTTCTAGAAATTATTAAAATTTTGTCTATTCCTCCTACAAGGGCACAAATTTGTAAATCGCTGGGTTTTTTTTCATCCAAAAATATAATCCCATATTTTTTGCATTACTCTTTCTTTCATAGGAATTCATTTTTTTCAATAATGACACTGTTTTAGCCAGAAGATATTCTGATTCGTATGGCATTCCTTTGAACAAAATCAGATAATTAGAACCAGAAATATATAGATATCAAGATGAGACCCAGTTGCAGCTCTCCATGTCAGTGTTCCTGCCCGGACAGGAACAGTTGCATACAGTCAGTGTTACTGATGGGACAGGTAGTTATATACATCAGTGTTACTGATGGGACAGGTACAGTTATATACATCAGTGTTACTGATAGGACAGGTACAGTTATATACATTAGTGTTCCTGACACAGGAAGAAAGGTTGAATGAATAGAACAATGAGACCCTTCATAAACATCCCTAAATGGCCACCTCAGCACATTTCAAAAAGAACAGACATGCTTACTGGAAAAGTGCCTTGACTTGTTTTGCCCCTGCAGAAGTTCGAAGCATCTCACTCAGTTTGGCGGTGGCAGCCTGGATGTTCTTGTTACAGTCTGCTCCAGTGGTGGCCAGTGAGTCCCGCACGACACCCATGTACTCTACAAAACACAGTCCCAGTTACTGCGTATAGTGGTCACAGCCAGCTCTCAAGACCATTTCTCCACCTCATCAGCTTATTGTGGTTTTATTAGTATTTTATCAGATTCGTATGTCATTATATTTCTTGTGCTGATGAAAATCCACTCTAAACATAAATACTGTCATTGTAATCAATAGGAATATACACATTAACAGACCAGTACCAAAATTGAAAAATTCCTCAAAAACTACAGATCGACTGCATCACCAGCTAGTGAGCAAATTTGTTTGGCCCTCCCACAAGGTACATTTCCATCAAGTTCCAGCACAATCTGCATGAGGGTTTGGAGGAAAAAATGTCGAAAATGGTGAAAACACACTAACATTGGAAAAAAAAATGCAAAATCAACTGGTTCTAGGGGTTCCCACGAGTGCTGCTAAATGCAAGCAATTTGAATCATTTGGCTTTGTGGTTTCAAAGATTTTTTTCAGATTTTGTCAAAAAATGACCAAAAATATCATTAACAACTTTAAAATTACCAAAGAGTAACCATTTAAAAAACTTGGTAGACATCAGCACAAGTTACATCCCCACAACCTTCAAAATAAATTTGCCTGACAGTTTTTGAGCTGTAAAAAAATGTTAATAACCATGGCAATCCCCGTTGACATACATTGCAAACAATAGGAATGTATGCATTAAGCAACAAGTACCTGAATTGAAAGATTTGTTAACAATAGGATCATAATGATTCTGTGCTCTGCTTACTGGAATCTGCTGCTTCTGCAAGTGCAGAATTTACTACTACATACATGTACTGTTTAAGTGCTTCACAATAGTTGACAAGAAGTTTGATATTACCAAGTCAATATGTCACTTTGACCTTTCAAGGTCACTCTAAAACAAAAAAAAACCCACATGTACTTCCCAATTAGAACGAAAGAAAGAGAGAGAGAGAGAGAGAGAGAGAGAGAGAGAGAGAGAGAGAGAGAAAGAGAGAGAGAGAGAGAAAGAAAGAAAGAAAGAAAGAAAGAAAGAAAGAAAGAAAGAAAGAAAGAAAGAAAGAAAGAAAGAAAGAAAGAAAGAAAGAAAGAATTAAAGAAAGAAAGAGCTTACCAAGCACTATACAGGACATTTATTATGTTCCAGGGGACATTTTGTTACTTGACTTCCATTGAGACCACCTGCTTCACATGACCTCTATTGGTCCTGCCCTGGGGGTGGTCTCTCAGAGGAGCTGTGACTGGCTCAGAGGTTTATTTTTTTGCAACTATTACATTGTTCTGTTTTCTGATGACATGGCCTCAAGTTATACATGCATGTACCTAAATTTACTGAAGAAACTTGTCAAAAGGTTGTTATTCCAGTGCAGGGTGTCAAATTCTTATGCAAACAAATTTTCTCGCCCTGCAGTGGCAGCTGCTATTAAGACCACTTCTTCTGCCAGCCAAAAACGGTCACACATAACAAATGGTCTCAAATTGGAGGTAAATTTACACAGAAATTTGACTGTTATGCCATCAGAAATGTAGTCACAAAAGCCAGGAGGACTGTCATGGCAGTGGTCCTAAATTGTAGGTACCACTGTATGACTACACATACATTTTTCTCACACTAAAATCACATTCATCCCATGCAGATGTTCCCTCACACAGATTTATCTCCTTTCCTGCCATAGCAGAGTTCTAGTTAACAAGATTAACAAACCTTTGAAGTTTAGCTGGGCAAATATGGGAGCACTGGTTGCCACGGAGCCATGTATGAGATGAGGGTACTTCAGGCGCACCCAGGCAGCCAGCGAACCTGTCAATCATATGTATACACTGCTTATGAAATTGCTTCATTGTCTCATGCAGACATCACAGTTTTTCTTTTTTTTTTTACTTTTTTTCTTTCTTTTCTTTAAGAGTCAAGAGATTTTGGAAGTTCTAGAACTTAGCAGCATTTTCAAAAGTGAGGGTTTTCTATCACCATGAGAGACACTGAAAGCAAAGCAATTCACATTATGCTACGAGCACAATGTCACAGTGCATGAATTTCTCAATTCAGTCAGACTGCAGTCCACTATTAGATTCACTTGATCCCCTGCTGTGACTCACATGTCCTTTTTTCTTCCTTTTTTTTGGGGTCATCAGCAGTATGTACATCGATTAGATCAAAGAAACGCAGACAACCAGCTGCAAGTAAAACAGTGTTCCTGTTTGGTATCATTGTAATTGTACAGATCTCCATGAGAAACCATGTAATATTAACCCTTTCCCCCTCAACCAACCAAAACCAGCGAGTGGTCAAATGTCGTCTGCTTCAGTGTTTTCACCTAATTTCCCCAGCAATGAAAAACAAGAGGGCTGTGTGAACAGCCCGTGCCTCAGCTGATCTTGACATTCATCACACTTGCAGCTCTATGAACTTGGGAAAGGATCAAGGACACCATGTTCTGAGTAAGTCTGACCTTTATAGAAGAACACTTACATGTGCAACATCAAAGTTCAAGTAGTTCTCAAGTTATAATGAAGAGTAAAATTCATGTATGTTGCACTGTGACCCCACAAACGACGTCAAGGTCATTCATGTACTGTCTCAGCATGACCTTCATACAGAATAATTAACATGTGTAGCTAACTCAAAACAGATCTCAAGTTATCAAGTAAACAGTAAATTTCGTGTCAGTTGTCCTGTGAATTAGCATTAGAATGCCCATTGACTTACATAGTAATCAATAGGAAAGCTGCATTGAACAATGAGTACCCGAATTGAAAATCCTTAAAAATCAGGAATCCAAAGCAGTGCCACCTATTAAACAACTGTTTGACCCTTCCACAACAACATATCCATTACATTTCAGCTTAATCTGAGAACAAGGGAAAAATCGCAAAACCATACAAAAAATTCATAAAAAAATTGCAGCGCCACCTGGTGAATAAATTGGGAACTAGGTGTCCCCGGGAGTGTCTATGTACGATATCAAAGCAATTGGGTGAGCGGTTTCAGAGGAGAAGAATTTTTAAGGTTCCCCCCCAAAAGAACAAAAAAAATTCATAAAAAATCCAAAAATTAATAGAGCGTGACCACTTGAACACACTTGGTAGAGATCCACCAAAGGCACACCCCCACCAAGTTTGAAGTAAATCTGGTCAATATTATTAAAGTTATGACCATTACAAGAAATTCCCATGATAAACTCTCCTATTAAAACTTTTGTAGAGATTTTTGGAAAAAAATCATAAAAAAATCCAAATTCATTAGGATGGGAACACACATTGTTCATCACCCCTTTCAGCCTTCCTTTTTACCTTAGAAGCTCTGGCGACTAAAGCAAAAACAAAACAAAAATGGACCTATGCATCCATAAATTGGACTTTGATGCACATGCCAACTGCTGCTGTCAGAGTCAATTTTCTAAAGTGTCCACAGCACCGTCTTGTAGCAGCTCAGAGCATATACATGTATGCATATTGTCCTCATATATAGGAGTATAAAAATTACAAGACTTGTATTGTATTTAGAAAACCATGTGCATCCATTCCTTAAAACAGACATCCATTGTGATGCCAGTTTACCACAGAAAGATCTGATCAAGAACTCTATATTTGTCCCAGAGATGCCAATTGCCTCGCATCATCAGGTAGAGTCCCTGAAACTAGCTTAAATTTTGACCAATTTATGGTGTTTGTCCGGTATTGAAACTGAGTATTTTCTTATGTATTCTTTGTCAAATAGACTGTGTCCCTGATTTTCTCATTCAAATGTCCCTGAAATGGCACTTTGAAGGTTGGCATCTCTGTTGCCCCATTCCTAAGGTACAATACACAGAATCTTGAGAGCATTTTGATTTCCTTCAAGACATATATACTAACACTGACACTACAAGTGAGCTTACCCGGGCCATGGCAATACTACGCGTCCTCTGTACATCTGTCCAAGGTTTCACATTATGCAAAATACGTGGACTGACTTACATAGCACAAATATCCTAACAAGTACCACAAGATCAAGTAGAATTTCCATTTACCCAAATAAGATCAGCCACAATTCTTCACACATTAATAGAAGCCTAAATGTCTGATGAAATGTTTGATATGAAGTCATTTTACTGGAAACTTGCTACATTAACACTTTACCAACCAGCAAATCAACATGGAAACCAGTACAAGGTGCCACCAAGAATAGGAAAAAAAAAATTTTTGCTTTTTATTCTATGTTTGAGGGTGAATTATCAGAATATACTTGTTTGTGTATGATACTTTTGTCCAGTACTGTAGGCTGATAAAACTCCTGCTTACCTGGATACGATCCTCCAAATGCGATCCACTTGCTGCTACCAAGCTTCATCTTGTCTGTCATCACAGTGCGGAAATTTGCCAAGTCTGCCAAGGCCTGCTCACTGCTCAGGAAGCGCAAGCTCTCTGTACTGAGGTCCCTGGTATAGTAGGGGGCCAAATTAAGACAGTTTTAAAATGCTGATTTAAATAGCACTTAGGTGGTATGCATCAAAGGAAAACTTGTATTGTTACTTGACATTGTATGACAGACTGATAATTGCCGCCATTGAAGATGTTCTGTGCGGCGCACTCAAGTGGCTTGCGTGTGTGCGTGCAATATCATATATGATGTAGCCAGGCCATTAGGAGCTTAAATATCATTTATCAAGAAGTCTTCTGATTGGGCTGCTTCTGGCCACCTCCCTGTCCTTTTTTACGTCTAAATTTCAAAATCTTACACAAAGGCTTCCTTTTTATCATTCCACGCTGGGAGTTTATACACATATACGTGAAAGTTTAATTCCATGTTCAAAGAGAGCATGACTACTGTCCCAAGTGGATTACAAAATGTGAAGTATGTTCTGTGCGGCGCAGTCAAGTGTCTTGCGTGTGTGCGTTCTTGATATCATTTATCAAGAAGTCTTCTGATTGGGCGGCTTCTGGCCACCTCCCTGTTCCTTCTTTACGTCTAAATTTCAAAATCTTACACAAAGGCTTCCTTTTTGTCATTCTATGCTGGGAGTTTATATGAATATATGAATATATATATATATATATATATATATATATATATATATATATATATATATACATACATACATATATATATATAAATACATACATACATACATGTGTGTGTGTGTGCGCGGACAAAACTTGAAGTGAAAGTTCAATTCCATGTGTGTGTGTGTGTGTGTGTGTGTGTGTGTGTGCGCGCGCGCGTGCGGACAAAACTTGAAGTGAAAGTTCAATTCCATGTTCAAAGAGAGCATGACTTAATGTCGCAAGTGGATTACAAAATGTGAAGTGCATTTCACATGAACTTTATTATGTTCCCTAAAACTGCAGCTGCCAAGATCACAGACTCCAGGGGTTAATTTGTTCCCCTTTGAACTCCTTCTTGAGGCCTCAGAACTCTTGCATAATATACTTCTGATTTTTTATAGACCCTGGCATAAAACTGTAAATGAGCAACACTGGGTGAACGAATGCCTTCAATTGCTTACAGTGTGTAGGCCGCTTATATTATTGGTTTCCCCTGCCACATTATCAAATTTGAAAATGTGGCAGGGGAAACCCTTTTATTTTGCAAGGTGTTGTGACCTTGGCCTATGACCTAACAGTCATCCACAATCAAATATATAAAAAAAAATTCTCAAAATCTATCGAGTGTCTGTACCAAAAATTTCAAGTGAATCTGGCATATGATTTGAAGAAGTCAAAATGTGAACTATCATTGCAGATCCCACTGACTAAAATAAATTCACCCCCTAAAAAACCCCTTAACAAGAGGGCTGTGTGAACAGCCCGTGCTCAGCTGACCTAGAGATTCATCATACTTGTGGTTCTGTGAAGTTGGGATAGGACAAAAAGTAGGTAGACACTTATCAAAGGTACATCCCTACAAATTTGATACAAGTCTGGCCAAAATTACATAGTAATCAATAGGAAAGCTGCATTGACCGATAACTACCCGAATTGAAAAAACTGTTAAAAATCAGGAATCCACAGCAGTGCCACCTAGTGAACAACATTGTTTACTCCTTCCACAAGGAACATAATCCACCAAGTTTCAGCTTTATCTGAGTGATGGTTCTGGAGAAGAAGTAAAAAAATGCAAAAACACACAAAAAACATGAACAACTAGAAAAAAAAAATCGCAGAATCCCCTGATGAACAAATTCAGAACTAGAAGTCCCCAGGAGAGTCCCTGTGCGATATCAAAGCAATTGGATGAGTGGTTTTGCAGAAGATCATTTTTACAGATTTGTCCCAAAAAGAACAAAAAATCCAAAAATCAATGAACAAACTTAGTAGACACTCACCCAAGGCACATCCCCACCAAGTTTGAATTGAATCTTGCTGATGATTTTGCAGAAGTCAAAAATGTGAATTGTGGACAGACAACAGACTACAGACCCTCATAAAAGCTCAGCTGAATAATCCAAAAATCATTGGAGCATGACCATTTGAACACAGTTGGTAGATACCTACCTAAATGTACATCCCTACCAAGTTTGAAGTGAATCTGGCCAATTGTTTTGGAGAAGATGTCGAAAATGTGAGTTATAATTGCAATCCCCATTGACTTACATAATCAACAGGAATGTATGCAGTTTGACCTTTCAAGGTCACTCAGTTTCAAATAAACAATACAAATTAAAAGCCCATACTTTCCTATGAACCAAAATAGCAAAAACACACAAAAAAAAAAAAAATCATAAACAAGAGGACGGTGACAGTCTTGTGCTATGACCTTGGAAATGAGGTCTAGGTCACTGACCTATTCTGAATCTAACTTTCATAGAGGGCCATCCCCATGTGCAAGATCAAACTAACAGTACATATTGTTCTTAGGTTATCACCCGACCAGTAATATTCGTGTTAGTGGCCCTGTGACCTTGACAATGAGGTCAAGGTCACTAATGTATGGCCTCAATCTTTCTGAAATAGAGGACGACCACCAACTTCAACATCAAAGTCCTACCCTCCACAGTTCTCAAGATACAATGTGAAAAGTAAAATTCACATAAGTGTCTGGGTCCCAGTGACCTTGGAAATGAGGTTAAGGTCACCCATGTACTATCTACATCTGGCCTTTTTGCTCAGGACAACCATCGTGTTCAACATCAAGGTCCAAATTCAAATAGCTCTCAACTTGTCATGTGAACAGTAAAATTTGAGCAAGTGACCCTGTGACCTTGGGAATGAGGTCAAAGCCACTCATCTGCTGTCTAAGTCTGGCCCTCATTAAGGACAACTAGCATGTGCAATATTAATGTCATAGACTAAATAGTTCACAAGTTACCATATAAACAGTGAATTTCATGCACCTCGCCCTGTGACCTTGGAAATGATGTCAAGGTCACTCACCTACTATCTTTAAACATACTTTTGCTCATGATTTCCATAAAATTATATGTGGAACCACTAGTATCATATGGAAATGAGATTTTCACCTTCTCCACAATCTCACTAAATTTTATGATGATCTATCTACTTTACAGATGCTGGAGCAGTCACAAGATTTTCAAATTTTGACCTAAACATCACACAATACTGTAGGTGGCACCACCAATATTAAACTGGACCTAGATTTCAGAGGTCCTGAAAGTCATATGAGCTATCTTGAAAACTGTGGACTGTATTGTGTTCACAAGCAAAAACTCTACAGAAGAATGGATGGACAGGTATGAGTGATCGCATGAGCTCTGGGACCTGTGGTCAGCAGAGCTAAAAACACACAAAAATACTTTTAAAAAATAGATAAAAAATTAGAGTGCCATCTGTTAAACAAATTAAGGTCTGGGGGTCCCAAGCAGTGCCCCCATGCAATTTCAAAGCAATTGGCCGAACATTTTCATTGAAAAATGTTTTTGAAGATTTTGCCAAAAAAATAAACAAAAAAATTCATTAATGACATGAGTGATCACATGAGCTCTGCAACCTATAGTGTGCTGAGCTAAAAAAACAAAAACAAAAACGAAAAATAAAACAAAAAAAAAAAAAACAAATAAACAAACAAACAATAAAAGAAACAAGAAAAAATCGCAGCACCATCTGTAGCACAAATTAAGGTCCACAGGTCCCCAAAATGGGTCAATATGCAATTTTGAAGCAATCAGCTGAGCAGTTTCAGAAAACAATTTTTAAGATTTTGCCCAAAAATATGTAAATATATTAATAAATACATTAACTAATCGACAAAAAAATTCATTAAAGAATCCAAGAATAACTGGAGCATGACCACTTGAACAAACTTGGTAGAAATCATCCAAAGACAGACCCCCATAAGAAAGGTATGCATTAACCTACAAGTACCCAAATTGAAAACTTCATTAAAAACCATGGATAAGATGAATATAAGCATCTTCTGAACAACTTTGTTTTACCATGGGAATACTTCCACCAAATTCCAACACAATCTGAGTTATGGTGTTGGAGAAGAAGTCAGAATAGTGCAATTACACCAAAAAAAATCAGAGAAAAAAATTACAGCTCCATTTGTTGCACAAGTGAAGGTCTAGAGGTCCCCAAAATGTAATTTTGAAGCAATTAGCCAATTATTTTTTTTAAATCACTGGATCATGTTCATTAGAACAAATTTGTGAGAGACCACACCAAGATACATTCCTACCAAATTTGAAGTGAATCTGACAGATAGTTTTTCAGAAGCTGAAATTGTGAATTCTGGACAGATGGGCAGAGGACAGATGGATCGACAGACGATGGATGAATGACCATCCTGTAAGCTTGGCTAACAGACAAGCTGCTGACCTAAATATCAAAGCAAACTTTGTGGAGAAAAGGTAAAAACCAGCTTAAATACACAAGGACCCTTTCCAGTCTTCTCCAAAAGATTTCACAAGACAAACAATTCTGTTACAGTAGTTTTTATGAAACTCCCTTGTCCCTCGGAACAAACTTGATCACCTTCACAGTTGGGCATTAACTGGTCTATCCTTACATTTCATGGAATGTATCGACACAGAACCAAATGTAGATAGGGCAATGTGCATGATGCCAGATCAACCATCAGCCCGGCACTTGTGTGGGAGTACAGCGAGTATCCTATATTACATGACTTACTCGGTTGGGTGGCTTTTCCCATAAAATCGATGCTCTAACATCAGACACAGTGCATTGAACTTGTGTGCATACTGAATCCACTGTCCCATCACCATCCATGTTGGATCTGCAGTGCCCTCCCCTCCAATCATCAAGAAGACAGGACCTCCTGGCTTGTAGAAAGTATCATTCACGAAATATCTCTGAAAGGTGTGGTTAACAAGACAAAATCAAAAACAAAAGCAAAAACAAAACAAAAGAAACCAAAAACCAAAAAAACAACACAATTTTATGATAAAATTCAGGAAGTGACAGCAAAGAACTTAGACAGAAACCAAGCCAAAGTACATGCATTGCAGCCACGTTTGAAGAGAATGCAGCCTCTTTAATAAATGAACATTGCAAAAAAACTCACCAAAATTAACTAAAGTAAATAGATTTGCAAGCAAATCTGTCTGTGAATAGAAAGAAAGAAAGAAAGAAAGAAAGAAAGAAAGAAAGAAAGAAAGAAAGAAAGAAAGAAAGAAAGAAAGAAAGAAAGAAAGAAAGAAAGAAAGAAAGAAAGAAAGAATCTACATGAGGTTATGATCACAACTGGAAAAGCTTGAGTTTTAAAAACTTAGGTTTGGGATGGGGTTTCGCTATACTGTGAAAATTCCTGCAGCTGATTTTTTCATAAAAAAGCTGTAAAAGTGTAGTCATGTGAGCATCATGACAAAATACTGCAGTGTACCCAACTGTGACAGGTCTGGAAAGGGAAGTACATGTACATGATGTATGTCCCCAAATGGCTGCACTTTGCACGGAAGATGGATAAGTGCCATCAAAAGAGAGAATGCAAGGAAGGACCAGCATGATACAATGCTTTTCAATGGGAACAAAGTGGCTGACATTTCTAGACCACCCGGGACACTTAAAAAGCCTCTGCAGTGCTAGCTGCTGGGCTAAGGCGGTTGTGGCGTATGACATTTAGTCCTATTAAATCCCTCTGTTTTGTTCTCCTGCAAAAGAAATAAAGAAAACCATCCCACCCTGTACCTAGGTGACTCTGCAATACCTGAAGCCACAAGCCACACCCACCTAGGCATTATTCTTTCCCATAACTTAATGTGGCATCTTCACATAAATCGCACTGTTACAAAAGCAAGTAAACACTTGTCTCTCTTAAAAAGACTTAAATTTAAACTCTCCAGGAAAACCCTTGAAAAATTATATCTATCCATGGTCCGCCAAATTTTAGAATATGGGTGTGTTTTATTTGACAGTTGCAGCCGAGAGCTGTCTGATCTTCTGGAAGGATTGCAGTATGAAGCAGCCAGAATTTGTACTGGTGCAATGACATTTACATCTAACGATAGGCTACTCGCTGAGATAGGTTGGGAGCCGCTTTATACTTGCAGGAAATTTAATAAACTAGTTCTTTCATATAAGATCTTAAATAAACTCACCCCTCCCTACCTTTATGCCCTTATTCCAAATTATGTTCTAATTCATATATAAACCGACCGCTTCGAAATCCGCATCAACTCAGATTAATTAAGAGTAAGACCGAATGTTACTCTAAATCCTTTCTGCCTTCTTCTATTAGTCTGTGGAATGACTTGCCTGACGTAGTCAAATTGTCTCCCTCACTTTCGATATTCAAATTTAAGCTAAGCAAACTCATGTTTTTCCGCCAGCTAAATTCTCACTTGTTTGAGATAAATATTTTGCCTACTGCTGCCTGCTCGTGCAACAGTCTCAAAGAGGATACCAGTCACTTTTTTCTATTCTGCCCCCTTTATGTTTTACCCAGGTTACAACTGCTGAGGTCTATTACAAACGTGCTAGCTCCTAGTGCTCACCCAAATTTATTACCTGATCTAGACAGTGATAGACTCATCAAGATCATGTTATATGGTAGTGTCAATCTTTCAGACGAACCAAACGAGGACATCTTTGCTGCAGTTCAATTGTATATCACTAAGACCAGACGCTTTGTTTACTGATATTTATTGCTGAATTTATCAATCTATTGTTATTTGTCATGTGATCTAAGCTTGGAAACAGATTTTTATGTATCTTCCTGTGTGTTCTGTATCATAGCTCTTGTATGTCTGGAGAACCCCTCCATTAGTCACTCAGTGGCCACTGGGCAATCCAGTTTGGGAAATAAATATGTTTATAATTATAATAAAGGCCAACCTCACTTATGCTAACCAATTCAAATGTTCAATATATCTTTAAGTTTATTACAAATAAAGTTGCTAATCCAACTTGATTCCCATGCACAATTAATTATCTATTTCAAGTCAAGCTGTGTGCAATATTTAACATTTAAAAAGATGACTGCTGTCATTCTCATGTTCTCTTATGTCTGGACATACAGTCCATAGAAACAAAATCAAAATTGTAGGATTTAACTTTATGTAAGCTTTGAAGACACACTCACACAGAGTTGCTTTGAAGTAAATCTTCTGTTCTTATTTTTTGTTTCAAACTAATATTTAATGTGAATTTCAATTTTATTTGTTGTTTTTCATAATTTTTAGTTTTAGGTATCTTGTGATAAAGGGGAAAGGCAGTGATAGTTTTTACTTTTTTTAAAAAACTTTTTTTTCGTCATTAATGGTCATTTTAGGTGTTCTTTTGACAAATTTTCAACATTGATTCTCAAACAGGCATTTAGTTATAGCTATTTTACATTTCCAGTAGGTATTTTGATGTGTGATGTCACCTGGACTACTTTCCATATATAATACACAAACTTTGAGGGGGCACCAAGCTGAGATACACAATATTAGCAGGCATATCATAATGACTTGTGTACTCTGTTAATCACCCTCTTTGATCTTATCAGTGTGGTATATTAGTTGACACCTGCTTCAGTAACTGAAAACACAACCACAGGAGCTATGAGCTTGTTGGTATTGATTTCTGCATTTTTCTGTCCATATCAATCTTCATTAAATGAGAAAAATATCTCAGTTCAGTAAATTTGATTTTTTCTGGACACACAGCTTCATCCCATGGAGGGTAGAGACCTCTACCCTCCTTATTCATCCATAGTAAAAGTGGAGCATGTGTGCTTGGTCAGGTTTCCTTGTTTTTGTCCGAGTTTCACTCAGCTGCTCTTGCATTAACTGTAGCAGTTAGTCCAGGTGATATCACAACCTCTCATTTATTTATCTAAGAAAACTTGACATCTGCTTATCCGGTTGGGAAAAAAGTTTGTATTTTCTGATATGGGTCCACATTTATTATATAAAGCAACTAAAAAATTGTAAATTATCACTGCAGTGCCCCTTTAAGTTTTTTCATATTTTCATTCCAGTAGTTTACCATACTTTGATGTATTTCAAATTAACCACATGGTGGCACCACCTTGATATAGCCCCTGGTCCACTTGCATTTATCGCTATGGCCCATTGAGGGCATTGAGTGCAATTAAAGCATTATGTACACATACATATGCCTGATTGGCACCTCACGTCTTGCTTTGTCAGTGTATTGGATAATAAGTACAAAGAAAATGCACTTTTGTTCATGAGCACTGTTGGAGTGGCAACGTGTATTGCGATTGTAATGAATAAAAGTAACAAAACTATGTCGGAGTCTGAGTCTGTACATCTTAGGAAAACATTTTCAACTGCATTTATTTTTATGAGAAATTGTAACTTTTACAGCATCTAAAGAGAGACCTGTTGCCATATTGGAAATAGAACTAGAAGGTTTGTGTGAAGTGTTACATTGTTTTTCGTTATTGTGTGGCTAATGAACTGAAGATCTGTGCAGTGAAATGAAAGAATTAGATTATTTTAGATATTGTAAATTTATCTTTTAAGTTATCACCTTTAATCTTCATAGGCTTCACCTCATTTTCCGTAACTTAATTATTTACCCCCAAAATGTCCAAACTTCAAAATCCTGTATCTTTTTGGCATACAAGATAGGGGAAAAATACCTCCAGATTTGTAAAAGTAATTTCAAGCTCTTTTCCTTGAAACACTTCAATTTAAGTTGGGGGGGGGTGTATTTTTTTTTTTTTTTTTCACCTGTGCCTACCATTAGAATGGGCACATGTTGCCCAGTTTGCTTAGCCTGTTGGGAATTCGGATACATACATACATGTACATAATTTCTAAATGTTCACATTTTTGTATAAAACTTGGATATTACTTGGGGACCCAGCTCGATGAGTTGCATTCTATTGCCTGGGGGCCCTCACTACCTTTTGTCAATTGACTTTAAAAATGTATATGTTAATATGAAAAAAAAGTTTCCATTTAATTTCATACATCGCGTATTGTGCCAACAATACACAAACCTGCTTCCAAATGCGTGTGTCAGAATTGTCAAAATGGTTTAAGATCTGGGGAAACCACTGATCTGGTGGTAGTTTCCCTGACCATTTCCCAGCCGGTCTACCAAGAAGTCCCCCGCGTGGCCTTCCATGCCTGAAGTCTGGCAGAGCAATTACAAAAGTACATAACAAGCAAATGTTCAGCACGAGAAGAACTTGAGATGATGCCATTTCGTTTAAAGGAAATATAAAAAATGTCATGTGACAATCATCTGACAACTTACTGCATGACACATGACTCCAGATGGCGCTCATCACTTTTGCGGGGACCAGTTGATAATTATGTCTTTGAGACTTTGTGTGTTTCTGTGAACACAGACATGTCATCTTTCTTTCTTTCTTTCTTTCTTTCTTTCTTTCTTTCTTTCTTTCTTTCTTTCTTTCTTTCTTTCTTTCTTTCTTTCTTTCTTAGCTTTCCACTGTACTCAGGCACCAGTTGTCAAATTTGGGGTCAGAAACGTCTAATTTGGCATGGCTGTAACTCCTTTGGTGAATATTCACATATCGTTAAGAATTGTCAACTGGCTGGAAATTATGCAAATTAGGGCCATTTGAAAATTTCAGTCCTTATGGCTTCCAAAGTATTCAACCAAGGAGCCTGCAACTGTTGTAAGCTCCTTGGTATGATGGTACGGAAAATAGAATGCCCCAGTTTGCTAGCAGGCAAACATCCCTTTACAGCCCTCTCGAAACAACTCAAGGCACACTTAGTCTTAGAAACTGTTTACTTTCCACAACCAGCTTTAAAAGCGACAGCAGATACGGTGTAATTTTCAGTGCCGTGAGGGCCCTAGATATTTGACAAATCGTACTTGAAATTATTCAACGATCAAACTATCATCGATATCAAAATGTGCACACAATCAACAAACAGAGACAGGTATATGCAAATCATTAGCATCTGAAATTACACTTTTCACATTTGGTGTAAGTTTGAGGATAGAAAATCAAATTTTAACTCCTTTGATCATGTACAGTGACTAACACTGTGGAATATCATTATTACTATCAACACATCCAAACTTCTCACAGAGATTTTTTTGTTTTGTTTTTAAGCAAATCTTTATTTTCTAGTTGTTCCTGTTTCCCCAACACATTGTCTCTCGGCATATATATATATATATATATATGATTTGCATATACCTGTCTCTGTTTGTTGATTGTGTGCACATTTTATATATATATATATATATATATATACAGTTGCGGGTCTATATTTCGCCACTATTAAAGCACCAGAATCCATAATTTGATTTTAAAATAGTTTACTCGATGACATAAAAGACACAGAAGCAAATTTCACCAAATATGATTTTCCATGGAACCCAATTGGGGAGGAGGGCTTGGCCCTGTATGAACCCCTCTTGCAGAAAATGGACGAAATTCGACAATTTTTATGCCCTGCTGCTCATACAAAACATGTATTATATAAATAAAATGTAGAAAAAATTTAACCAACACATACCTGTAAATAATGTTAAAGACCTGTTGCTATGGATGGGTCTGGGCGGACCCGAGAGCTCTAGCTCAAGAGGGCATAATGTATTGAGCCCTTGGAGTCAATCCCGCCCCCCCCCCCCCAATTATGAGAGGCCCGTGATATTAAATTGCACAACAATTAAAAAGACTACTTATTACTGAGAAATGACAGTGTACTATATACACGACTTATTCTTTCTATGTTTAAAGCAATCAAAGACAGAACGAGCGCATCCCTTACAATTTTTCTTTTTGGATTGGTCGACGATGTAACTCAGTTTGGCTTGCTTCTGTAGGACTGAAAATTAAGGAACAAGATTGGGCAAATGATCAAAGAATTTATATCTCAATTGGTCATAAGCTGAGCAATGCAGAATAAACGAAAAGACAAGACAGATAAGACATCACTCGGCTCGTCGCCAATTTCCATGACCTAAAATATGTTTTTCGGTCTCGATTGGAGCAAAGTGACGCACCGAGCCTACAAAATTTAAGAAAGACACAACATTTCGACCGGACATGCAGAAGGGCTGCAAGTAACCAAACATATAGTCTATGGTCACTTAAGCCATCTACTTACAAATATAAGTCATGTTACGGAACCTCGCAGGAAGCGTTTAGTTTTCACAATAAATTCTTGAACCGACAGAGACATGATTTTCTTATCTTCAAATGAACAATTCGGTGACCCAAATAAAACTCTATGTAGGGTAAATGCAGCAAAATGTGAAACAGGTGTATGTAAATTATCTCTTTGACATTTGTATAAAATGGACAAACAAAATAATAATGCCAAGTATCTTCTACACCATGCTTGCAGTGACAATTTGGAGATTCACATAAACCAATAGCATGAAAGTGATCGTTCAACTAGCTGCAGCCCATCCTGAGCCTTTCTTGAATAACAGCCGGATATCTTTGACCAACATTGTACAATTTAATTTCGTGGACTGAACGAGGGACTTTCGAATCTATGTGTCTCTTCAATTCTTCAAGAGAATTTAAATGTCAAATATTGGGAGGGAGCTGGTTCCAAAGTCTGGTAGTACTAGGAAAAAAACGAGTCAACAAATGAAGCTGTTGTAGCTCTAAAAAAATAAATTGAACTTCAATTTCATATCAATGCAAAATACACATACATAAATTATTGATCAGAAGGCGATGAAGGTTCCCAGAGGAGTTGAACTCATCTAAGCTGGGCACCAATAAATAAGTTGACTCGTCAAGTGTTGCACAAACTAACCTACTCTCTCGCGCTCGCATTACACACTCACGCATAAACTAAAGATCACTAAGAGTAAGGAAAAAGAAAATAGATAGAAACATGTTTAACTATTACTAGTTACACTGTGTTAGATATTATGGTCACTGGTTTATCGTAAATCCTGACTAGGTTTCTCTTACTTTTTTGCACAAATGAATTTTATACTATTTATATACAGGTAAACACAAATGAGGTAGCGAGAAAATGCGTACTTTACATTCTCCATAACGGAGCAGTTCTGATGGTCATCAGCTTGTCTTGTACTCTATCTAACCTGGTTCTGATTGGAATAGATGATATCACTTAAATAATCAGGACCTAAGTTATGAGCAAGTTTGTACATTTGGATTATTTTTTTTCTCTCTGCATTCAGCCAATGTTTGAAGACCCGTTTCTTCCCACAGCTACCAGTTGAATGCTTTCAAATCTCTTTGAGTCACCCTGTGTGCAACCATCCCAGACTACACTATACCATATACTCCACTTAAGGTCGAATGAAATATTTGTATATTATCTCTAGAATTTCTCTTTCCAAAAGGTACTGTAGACTCTTCACGATATTTAGTTGTTTGGAAGCTTTAGTAATAATAAAATCAATATGATCATTCCAGCTAAGATCGGAACACAATACTATTCCTGAGTGTTTAAGTTAGTCGACGTGCTCTAACTGATGATTTTGAAAAAATGAAGAGAGGCTGATAGACTTGATTTCTCTCCCCATACACTATCATAGCATCCGTTTTCAAGGCGTTGAATGTTAGCATACAATCAGAATTTAACATTTAAATTCAGTTGTTTTGTATGAAAGGGTATGAAATGTCATAATTTGGTCCCTTGGTATCTGCAAATCACGATCATAAGTCCTCCTGTTTAAACCCGGTTGGTGAACCCAGCTGGAGTTGATCTCTGACATGGTAAACTATTAGTTTTGCTGCGCACGCATCGCGCAGCATATTTAAAACATTGACAGACAAAAATTTATACACTTCAATCGAAAGTTTGCAAGGTCGGTGTTTATTGTCGAGTGTTATAAGTTTAAAAGGTAAAGTTTATTATTTTATTCTTGGAATCAGGAAATGAAGGTTTTACTTCCTTAAAATGGGGGACCAGACTACCTTCCCCTTTAGGCCTTTTTTGATGTGAATGTAACTGCCGAATGTCCATGTCAAGGGGTTCCCATTATTGGGTGTGGGTGGGTATTGGGATACGGTATCATCGCCCCCCCCCGCCCCCACAACCACCACGTATGAATTTGTTCCCCCCACTCCCAGCAACAGGTGTTCATATTTTGTGACCGTCCCCCACCCTTCATAATGTTCAGTCTGTCAAACCAATTATCAAAAGAGCTGAACTTCTTGTCGACTTATAACTTCAAATATTATCATGGAGCATCACATGTAACCGGAGCATACCATGCAAAAAGTTACTTATTGACACTGGTGTGGCTCCTCTTTACCTGAATACATACAATTTCTCTGTGCACAGAGTATGACATTCTCTGATGTTTTACTCTGTCAACAGAGGCCATCCTTTTTTTTTTCCTTCAAATCCCTGGTTCATTTTTGTGTGGCTTTGTAAGCAGAGAACCTTAAAACATACGTCATCTCAAACTGAAATAAATGTACACCGTGTTACAATTTGCACCAAGGCTTAAAGTTTTATCATTTACCCACACATCTGAGATCAAAAGTTAAATTTGAAATGAACAAGCGCTATTAGAACGCCTTTTTATTCATACTAAATTCACACAAAGCTACTTTCAGTGTGTGTACATGCTTGCAAACAAGTCCCCGTAGCAATGTCCTGGTGGTCCCCACAGACTAAACACTAAAACAACAAAATCCGCAGCATGACTTCATAAGCACCAGAATATTACAGGTCCATATTGTAAAGAAAATACACATTAGTGGCGATCAATTGAAACAGATAGGTGTGAGGAATAACGGACACATGGATAGGGCATGACGACTTTAACAGGGGTGCATTTTTGATGCATGGCGGATGAAGAATGATGGACATAAAAATCGTGTATATGGAAAACCAGCTTTAGAAAATCAGGCATGATTTGTGACCTTTAAAGAAAACAATATTCTCTTGGACTCTCACTGTTATTTGCTTCACCCAAATCGCGATGAATGTTTGTTGCAAATTACCTGTAATTGCTTGCAGGGCAAAATATTCATAATGTTCATCCTGATGTTTGTTAGGTAGGGCTACCTGCTGTGAGCCTGTAAATGCCGTAAAATGAACTTCAGTAAGGGATGGTTCAACATTTTCATCATTTTGAATTAGTACTTACAGTACGCAAGGGGGGAGGGGGTTAAATGGGTCTGTACACTTTCACAAGATATGGAAAATGATGGTCAATTTTTGGCCTGTTTTGTGCAATTTTGCTATGATTTGGGGGGGGGGGGAATCATCATTTTTAAAGTACTAATTTGGGGGGAGGGAGGGGGTCATGAAATTTAGTACCCTAAGTACTAATTCAAACATGATGATAATGTTGAACTATCCCTTATTGATGGGTGCATTTATAGGATAGATGATTATTAGCAATTCCTTGCATATTTAACGGAATACATGACCCATTACACAAAATTCTTGCGTGTCCATGCTTGAGTTACCATTTTAGATGTTTCCTTATTATTCAGAGACACTCAGTTTCATAAATGTAATCATCATTGTCAGTTAAAATGGATGTTTAGTTTGTTTAATAAGTGAAAATTAATTTGACATTAGTACTTGATGTTTTGTGTCATTACATGGACATTTAAAGCAGTTTTAGGCTTGAATTCTGTTTTCTGTGAAAACGCGCTCATGAAAGCAACAGAATGGAGGTTCAAATTCTTCACTAAATGCAACGTGAAATTTCATGCACCATGGTTTTTTTCGTTGGTCTCTTCATATATATTTCACGATGAAATATTCATTCTAAATCTGCTTATTCTTTTTCTTTTCAGAGTTTGCCTTACCATTTTAACTGTCATGCCGCAGTCTGGAATATTGTCATTTCCCAATGCGGATCTTCTTCGCTTACCATTATTTTCGCGCGAAAATTAAAACCGGGCTTCAATTGGGAACTGATATATGATGTCTTCTACGTATTAATCAATTAAAAGTGAAACAATTGAAACGTGATCACATCATTGGACTTTATATACAAATTATAATACAATAGAAACTTTTGTCTGACAAATTCAAGCTTAATTTCGAAACTGGCGTGCAATTCTACTTTAATCATTTATAATTTTTCTTTCTTTCTTTCGTTCCTTCTTTCTTTCTTTTTCCTCTTTCTTTCTCTTTCCCTTCAATCCCCATGCCCTCCCTGAATCTTTCTCTCACTCTCAGCCACCTTCATTTGCTCATGGTTCTTGCCCCTTTATCTTTCCTTGCCTCTATCTTCCTTCCTCTTTAATCCCCTTTTTGCCTTCACTTTCAATGTTTTCTTTCACTCCATCCATCTTTCTCGCCCTCTTTGCCTCCATGTCCTTCCCTCTTCTTTCCTCCTGCTTAGCATTCCATCCCTCCCTTTCTGCATTCCCTCTTTCCATCTCTCTTTTCTTTTTCACCTTTCACTCTAAATTTTAAGTAATTCTTTCCCTCACACTCCTTCTTTCGTCTTTCCATTCTCTCTTTCAATCCCCATTTCTTTAGCTCCACCTTTCATACCCCCCTTTCTGTTTTCTTGTTTTTGGTATCTTTCTTTCCTGCCTTCGACTTGTCATGCGTTTTCTTTCGCTATTTCACTCCGGCTTTTTCTTCCCTTCCCTTTATTAAGTCATGTGTGCCAACAACCTTTTGTTTTCCATCAAATACTTTGTTTATTTATTTTCATTTTTCTTTATTTGTATTTTTGTTCAGAACTATACCGAAGATGTGGCAGTGTTGCCATTGTTTGTATAATGACGGGAAAACAAAACTGACCATAGATAAAGTTTTGTTTGACAAAGAACATAATGCTGCATATTCCCAACAGGTCAAAAAAAAACAAAAAACAAAAAAAAAAAAACGTTTTCCGGTCAGGATGTGTCTGACTAGGTGACTGTAGATCTGTTTAAGACATTGTGGAAGGTCCAGGAATACTGATCAAACGGCAGGGGTTGTATGGATGATCCCACACCTGGCCAAAATGTATGCAGATTCCCAGATTAAGGTTTACATTTTAATAAAGTCATTGCATGGCATAAATTGTTTCGATCCTGTTAACAAAAATGTGCAACTGTATAGTGCCAGTAATAATGCTACGGGTGACTACAGTCGAAACAAACAGACCCCCTCCCCCCCCCCCCCCCAAAAAAAGATGGAACAATGCGAAACAAAACATCCATACAATTAGAAAACCTCTGAAGTGCTGTGTTGAGTAGAGGTTTTTGTGTACTTTAGCACAATACCGAGGGGCACTCCTGTTAGGTACCATAATAGGTTTGTGCCATTCTGATGGGCCACTTTTAAGTCCAGGTCCATGGTTACAATTGTATAAACACATAAATAGGCAGGTACCTAAGGGGTTTCTTTGGGCGTTGGTGTCGCAAATTTTGGTCAACTACACATAATTAAGCACTAATGCAGTTTTTTCTTGTTTCTTTTCCTTCCTTTCAACCTGTGTTTCAATTCCTGTTTTCTTCCCCTCCCTGTTTCTTTCCCTTTTCTTTCTTCCCCCCTCTTTTACTCTCTTTCCCTCCCTCTAACATTTTTTCGTTTTCTTTCCCTCCCTTTCATGCCCCCTCTTTCCTTCCAACTATTTTTTTCTCCCCATTTTTTTTATCCCCATTCTCTTTTTCTTATCTATATGATATGATATGATATGATATGATATGATATGATATGATATGATATGATATGATATGAAAACTTTATTTATCCAGGGTAATACATAATTAGCTTACAGCTAGTTTCCATCATGGCCCTGCAATTAAAAAAATGTACAATATACAATACATACATAATGGTAATATACATGAACATAGTTAAAATGTACACAATGGTTCTTGTACTGGACTAAAAGGGAGCGTTTTGGTAGAAAACTAGGTGACTATAGATCTGTTTACATGGTCCCAATATCTGGTTTTGAAGAGAGCCAATGAAGGCGCTAGCCGTACACCTTCGGGAAGGCAATTCCACAAATGTGGGCCTGAGTGTGGAAAACTGTTTCGGTAAGCGGCGATTTTTTGTTTTGGTATATAAAGGTGGCATTTTGATGTGGAACGAGTAGGTCGGATGCATGGTGACTTCACTGGTATACACTAACTTATCACGAATGTAGGCTGGAGCTAAGTGATTCAGTGCTTTGAAAACTTGGACACATTTATGGAACTCTATGTTTTTTGGCGAGGGAATTCCACGAAATTGCTTGAAAAGTGGTTCAGATGGTGCATAATAGGGTGCGCCGGTTAGAATGCGACTTGCCCGTTTTTGCATCCTGAAGATCTTTTCAAACGTGCCTTTATTGCAATTTCCCCAGACAATTTCGCAGTAGTCAAAATGTGGTTTAACTATGGCACTGAACTACATGGTGACATATCTTGTTGGGATGAAAGACTTCAGCTATTTCAACAGACCAAGCTTTCGGGGCATCTTTTTACATAACTGGTTTACATGAGGTTGAAAGCTTACAGTTGAATCAAGGATGATTCCTATAGCAGCTTGGTCTCTCTTCCTTGGGCAATGGCTTGTTCATTTATCTCTATTCTAAAATCAGTTTTGTCTATTTTGGATAAGCGTTGAGCGGTGCCAAATATTATACAGCAACATTTTGGAATATTCAAGGTCAGTTTGTTTTGGCTGAGCCTACCATATAGGTTGGACATATCAGTGTTCAATTTCAGTGCTAAGCTACGAACCCAGTTGTCAGAAGCAGTAACACTAGTATCATCGGAATACAAATGGGCAAGTGAATGAGTTAAGACATCTGGCAAGTCATTGATAAAAATTATAAATAGAAGGGGGCCTATTATTGACCCTTGGGGGGATACCTGTGGTAATCAGAAGAGAATGTGACAAGGTACGACCGGAGACGCATTGCCTCCGGTTAAGCAGATATGATTCAAACCACTTCAGCGCCAAGCCCTTGACGCCATAGGTCCTGAGCTTAGCCAAGAGAAGCTCGTGGTCTATGGTGTCGAAGGCCTCCCGTAGGTCTATCATAATAGCACCAGTGAGTTTGCCGTTATTCATATTTTCTAAAAGTTCATCGTAGAGTTCAGTAAGTTTCACTTTCAGTCGCGCTTTCAGTTTCTTTCACTCCTTTGCTCCCCCTTTCTTTCTCTGCATCTGTTTTCACTTTTTTTCCTTCCCTCTGTTGCTCATTCCATCTTTCACTTTCTTTCACTTTCTTTCACTCCTCTTTTTTCCTCCCTCTTTTATCACTCCGTCTTTCGCCTTTTTCTTTCTTTCTTTCTTTCTTTCTTTCTTTTTGTCGTGCTTTTAATACAAAATATCCGGAAACTGGGAAAGTTACAGTACGTGCATGTCGGAACATTACGGCACGTGTATGGTTTTCCGCAGCAGCGCGCAGGGTGGTCAAAACCGCTTTGCCTTTGAAAATAACATATTCCCTCACACAGTATCTTTTGTTGGACGCAAAGCAAGTTGCCTGCTAAACATCCGTTCTTGGCGGTCTACTACCCCCCAGCGCTGGGGGCCAACATAGTGTATCGCCCCAAGAAAGTCTGCTTAGGAGGCAACAAAGCAAGATTATTGCTCAATTACTGTATTACTTGAGTAATTCTGGCGGATTATAGAGTGCATGTTAGAAATGACTCTTACAAGTACAGGGGGCTGTCTCTAACGTGATTCTCACCGCAGGAACATATTTTTTTTTCTGAAGCTGACAGGTACAGTGTGCAGTATTTATTGACTGGCCAGCGTTCAATATACTGAGTGAAAAGTGACTGAATATATACATGCCGAAGTGGGTACTTCCAAGTCACAGCGCAAGGCGGCGTGATTGTTGTCAGTACTTTGAAAGTAGCAAACGGTTATATCTTCAAATTTTTCCAATCATGACTTGTTTTTCTTGTTCTCGAATGATTTAGAATATTATAAGCCGTAATAAGGAACATTTTGGCATATGTTTGGGTTTACAAGTTATTTTAGAAGGTAGGCCTACAATTTAAACTGCAACCTGGTTTGTTTACATTTTTTGCAGGAGTAGCGTAACACCTTAACACAGGAAAAAATAACAGCATCATTATTGTTCAGTTATTGCCAGAATTCTTACCACGTCGTATTAATTTTAAGCGGGCAAAATTTAAACTGACTTCGCTAACAGTGACAATGTGTCAGTCACACAGAAACATAACAGTCCCTACTGAAATATTGTCACGTGACCAAACTGCCACTCACACCGTGGTCAAAATGGCGCGTGTTGTGTACAACTGGCTGGGTTCGTCAGGGCTCAAGGTATCCAATGTCTGCCTGGGTACGATGTTATTTGGAGAACATCCAGTGAGTGGAATTGATGAATTGTTGAATTTTTACACTTATAACAGTCCATTGTGCAGCTGTCATAATTTTTTGTCAGATCAAATTCACAACAGAAATCTAGCCATAATCCCCATATGGCCAAGACTCCAGTCGGCGTTATTCGTGAAGGGGTATCAATCATAGGCATAGCTCCAGGGAAACCCAACCCATTTTGGGTTCCTTGAAGCCAGGGATACCAGGAACAGGGGTGCACTGGAACACACCTCCAGTCACTTTCCAGCAGCCAGAATCACGGATGGCCATGCCCGTAGCCGGCGAAGGCATTATGAATTTTTGGCTCATTTTAGAATAAACAAGGACCAAACAAAGATGTCCATGGCCATGCCAACTCTCTCTTGCCAAGCTGTTATTCCCTAATTAGATAAAATAGAATTGATTTATTGTCAAATGAATTGTCTTCATAAACATGATAAATATTAAAAGTTTTGTGTGTTTTTTTTTGTTTTTTTTTTTTTTTTGTTTTTTTTTGTTTTTGTTTTTAAACTGGCAACAAGTAGCTGTATGTTCAGGCACAGCATGCAGTCCAGCTTTATCACTGATAGACAATTAAGTGGACAGGCATTTAATTAGTAGCCCAGTACCAGATAACAGTGGATGTTAATTATCTGCTTTGTCTACCATATGGGTATAGTAGGCACCCCGTTGTCTTTATCAGCATAATAAGCATAATGTACATGCCAAGGAACAGATAAAAGCTTAGCCTGCCCCCCCCCCCCCCCCCATTCTTCCCGACCTGGCCATTCATCTACTAAGGGTATTGAGCTATCCTGCCTCTAAAATAGTGTTTCCATCATGCTCACCTGACTTCTTAGTCAGCTGAACAGTGAACTGATGTGTTGGTCTGTCATCTGTCTGTTTTTGACTTCTTTTCCAAAACTTTAAGTCAGATCCACTTCAAGCTGAGTGGGTCTCTTCCAATTTTTTTCAAATGGTTATGCTCACAGATTTTTTCAAAAAAAATATGGATTTTTTGTTAATTATTTTGGCAAAATCTTCAAAAACTAATTTCCTTTCTGAAACCACATGGCTAATTTCTTTGAAATTGCATAGAGACTTTCTGGAGACCCCTTGACCTTAATTTGTTAAACAGGTAGTGGTGAGATGTTTTAGTAATTTGCTACAAATTTTTGTTAGTTTCTATTTTAAACTTCTCCAAAATCGTGTGCAGAGACTTCAACCTGCAGAGCCTAGCAAACAGGAGATGATTATTAAAACAGTTGCTCTCAACAGGATACTCATTCACTTACTGTGGGGAGCACTGTCAATCATGCCAACCATAAAATATGTTTGTTTCCGGTAACCCTCTGGCTTGAAAACATGATCAAAGAGTGCTGTATAGGATTTCAACCAAGTGCAAAAAAAAAAAAAAAAAAAAAAAGTTTGCGTCCTGCTGACCTTTTGTCAGGTTGAATAATGCAGAATCTAATTTTTTACCCTTAATTTGGATTTTTTATGGGGCCTAGCTGGCTGAAAAAAAAAAATGGTTCCATCACTGAAATTCACTTTCACCCTAGTTATCTGTGGCAAATTTAATAGATGAGGCTGGTACTCAGAGTCAAGATATGCATTCTGGGCTGAACTCTACTTATGGGGTATATGACGAACAGAATGCAATGAAAACCAAATATACAGTATGAGACCAATATCAAAACTGCTAGGAGAGTATCATTTTTTGTGGTTTGTATCACTTTTAAATATGGGTACAAATGTAATTTTCAGACATACAGTTCCATTTTGTAACATTAATTAATTCATCATATTATGCAGATAGTTACAACACAGTCTATTAACTTTGCACTTGGTGTTTTCAGGTCATTATATGATCATTTCTTTAACAAAACACTCTTGAAATAAAATTTTCATTTCTGTCAATTTAATGACTTGATGTTCACCTATAAAATTATGTTAATATCCTATCAAAAAATACTGGTAATTTTCTTTAAGTGCAACTTTGTAAAAATCAAAAGAAATTTTTATCTCAATTCATTGTGACCATTTTCTTGGCTCTACCTACAAGGTATGTAGCAGTCAGGAGTGTTATGCAGACCTAAATATGAAATTCTGCAAACGTCAAAGCAATATAAGCTGGTGGGTCAAGCTTTATCTCTTGCACAGTGGTTTTGTCTTTTCATTGGTATGATGTTTACCTTTGATAGTGTTTATGGATTTTAGTATGGGATCACTAAGTACAGTGTCAGCAGTGTAACACCGTCTTTCACCTCATAAAAAATGGTATGAAAGACAAATAAGTAGCATTATATTGCAGATGATTTTTTTCTTTTAATATTGGAGGAGTACATGTTACTGATGTCCTCATAAACAAGAACCATACATCAACTTGCAAGTGCAAGGTAGGAAAAACAGAATTTTAACAAAACCCAACTATTCAAAGCAGTCAATTTGCAAAATTTTTAAATGATAAAAATCAATGAGATCCTGTTTCGTTCTGTACTTATAAGCACTGCAGAATACACAAAGCACAACCATACATTGTCACAGACTTGTGGTAAAATGAATGAATTCTGCAAAGATTGCATATATGTTACACTCCTGACACGTCTGAGTTGATATTCCTAGTAACTCTCCCATTAGGATTATATATGTTCAAGAAATACACCTTTGGAAGAGATACCACACTTTTTCAAAGGCCAAAATAGTCATTTAAAGTTTTACTCCATCTAACAAATATATCATAAGTTTGCGAATTAGGGTGATAAAACACTTTAATCACTGTCTTTGAAAACTGACTTCACTGTGTTAACTGGGTTAATTATGGTCAGATTAAGATTTAAGTAACTAGTATGAAAAATGGATGTATGGTGAACATTTGAAACTTCTTCCCAATCTGCATATGCTAAAAACTAATCACAGGATTGATGACACAAATTGTGTTATCCTGCCTGTGTGTAAGAGCACACCTTTGTGCATGCTGGTATGCATTTTTATACACTTAGAAATATTAGCAAATCAACCTAGACATACATCAAGCAAGCATGGCAAGAAATATTTTGGCTTACATACATTTCTAATTTATTTATCCCAATTTGTGAACATAATTTTTCTGTGACTACATTTTAATGCTGAAGTGTCAACATGTATGCCTAATCACATTAAAATTTAAACATTTGGATCTTCTCAGCCTCATGTAAAAAATTATGTGCACCTATAGGCCTAATTAATTAACCTAATAGCTGCCTGCACAAAGAATTATGTTCCCACCCATGGCCTGTTGCATCGCCCCAAGCTCCACAAAATTTGGTGGTGGGTCTGATTTGTGTTTCACCAGCTAACTGACCAGCCTATGGCCTCCAATTGGCTGATTTAACAGTGAGTAAAAAGGTGCAAGTTGCAACAGAGTTACACAGGTGATTTAATGAACTAACAGTTTCACCTCACCAAAGCAGCTGTGTTGATAATAAGTAGTTTTGGAAAATTAGTGTTTGAGAAAAACTGCGGACCAGCTTGGTCGTAAATAAGAGGGAGAAAGAAGAAAGAGGGAAGGAAGGAGGAGAGAGAGAGAGAGAGAGAGAGAGAGAGAGAGAGAGAGAGAGAGAGAGAGAGAGAGAGAGAGAGAGAGAGAGAGAGAGAGAGAGAGAGAGAGAGAGGAGAGAGAGAGAGAGAGAGAGAGAGAGAGAGAGAGAGAGAGAGAGAGAGACAATACCAACCTAACACCACTATCAGCGGGTCATCGACAGCCATATTAAAGTGTATAGACGTGAAGAAAGTGGGAAAGTTTGAAAATGTGATTTTTATCAAGTTAAAGCTGTACTGTGGCTGTAATACGCCTGTGCACAATTGCAAGGCACCAGGCTGTAGAGCTGATACTCGCAAATTGTTGAATCTTGACAAGTATCCATAGATGTGTGGGGTTACGTTCCACAGTTTCACAGTTAAGCTTCTGCTGTAGTCACGATAGTGTGTCCATAGCATGTCCCACTTAGTAACAGCAGACCAGTGTAACTATGAATTCAGTCATATGCACACTCGTCACGATAAGGGGACAAAAGGGAGAAATAAGATTTTGCTAGGCTCCTATTCCAGTGTTCACTTATACAGTGAACTCTTTCTACAGTGGGGCACCCTTGGGACCAAAAAAAGGGGCCACTCCTGAGAGGGGTCAGCCCTTCTGGGCAGTATGGATGAGCATGTGTGCATGTACATGTACATTATTCATACATGCACATATACATGTACATGTAAAATGTATACACATTATAATTCAAGGGGAGGTGTATACACACAATACAAAAACTGTCTTTCTTCCTTTAATTACATAATCAAATAAAAAAAATCATATACTGTCCATTATATTGGTGGTGTCACAAACCTATATATGCCACATTGAATTTTTGTGTCTATCTGCAATAGTTTAGATGGAACTTTTAAAATTTTACTTGTCCCTCATTTGCATAATTTTAACATCATTATTCTCAATGAGATGCACAATTTCACTGGTTAGATCAGTCACCATGGCAAGTTGCTGGTTTCTAGAATAATAGTGTCTGAGAAAAAAGTCAGACAACTTGGTCATAAAGAAGAGAGAGGAGAGAGAGAGGAGGAGAGAGAGAGGAGAGAGAGAGATGAGAGAGGAGAGAGAGAGAGGAGGAGAGAGAGAGAGATAGAGAGAGGAGAGAGAGAGAGGAGAGAGAGAGGGAGAGAGAGAGAGAGAGAGATGAGGGAGAGAGAGAGAGAGAGAGAGAGAGAGAGAGAGAGAGAGAGAGAGAGAGAGAGAGAGAGAGAGAGAGAGAGAGATTGGTTGGTTTGGCACCCAGACATAATTTCTCAGACACAGACACACAATGCCAGTGTTTACTTATACAGTGAAATCTCTCTCACAGTGGGCACCCTTGGGACCAGAGAAAAGTGCCCACTCCCGAGAGGGTCAGCCCTTCTGGGCAGTATGAATGAGTAAATGTGCATGTACATTATTATGTCTGGGTGCCAAGAATATGGGTTTTGAATATGGATATGATCATTTGAAATATGCTTTAGAAATAGTAAAATTGTTTTTGAGCACAATCACCCTCCCCTTTTGACGCTAAATAAAGCCAAAATTAATGCCCAAAATGAAGTAAAACTTTGCAATCAGAATTCTAAGACCCATTTCAACATCTATGTCAAAAATTTTAAAAATGCAAGATTTAAAGGTGGAGACTTTCAGAAATTTTCCCCATTCTTCATGATTCCATATTTTTTCCATGGAAAATATTTCAAGGGAGTATTCACTCATTCATTTCCATGTAATCTGAAGTGAATATTGAAGGCATGTACAAGAATAAATAAAATACAGAATATTCTGCATATGACATGGAAAGCAAGCAATATAGAGAACATATGGTATAGTTATTGCAACCCCATATAAATTTTATATTTTGTACCAAGGAATATGGTGTCTTATTTGGCAGTGTGATATTGTCAAAAGCAACTACATAATTATAAGGCATTACTCATAATACAATTAAAATATTAAGATTTCAGAAAACTAATCAGATTTATTCAATTAAATTGGTATTTCTTATATGACCAATAACCATTATTTGTACATTTTGATTGACATTTGAAATTTTAAAATACCACACATTATCCATGATATATGCTTTTAAAAATTTAATAAAATATAGAAGGCCAGAAATGATCCTGGAATATTCAGACATATCACCTAGTTGTTTAGTAATGAGAATTTTGATGTATAAAGCCCATTATGTAGTCATAATATTTTTTTCATGTTAAAAAATTTGTTTCCACCAATGCATTGGCCTTTTCCCGTATGAAAAATTATTTGTCTCCCCTCCTAATCAAATTTCAATATTCAATTACATGTACTTGCAAATACCATATTTTCTCCACGTAAAAGAAAATATTAGTTCACAGTATCCATGTATTTGCATACTATATATTTCCATGTACATGTAAGTTCCCTCGCAAATTCAATGAAGAAATTAAGGAAAATATATGGAACTCTGTGTCTGATTTTGAAATCTGAATTACAGGTGTTGCTATGATCCTGGGACAAAGTAGACAAAATTAGGCGTGCTTCAATGTATTCGTGAGTACTGTAGATAAAAATGCCCAGTACATTAGTAGAGTGGTCCCCCTATAAGGCTCATCTCACCAGAGGCCACCCCTCATAAGATGCCACCATTTCCATGTAGAAAGGGTGACATTTCCAGCATATCGTCCCCTGGCCGTCAATAGAGGCCACCAATCTCATCAGTCTACTTTTGGGCTGCAGTTGGGGTGGCCTTATATGAAGGGGGGCCACTGTACAGAAAGCCCTTGTCACTCATCTTCTCCAAAACCACTTGACCAAATTGCTTTGAAATAGCAACACTTCTGCATGTCACGAGAGCAGAGTGGGACTTACAATGGGTTGAATGTCAAGGTCATCTGACAATGGGCTGTTGACACAGCCCTCTTGTTTGTTTGTTTGTTTGGTTTTTTTTTTTTTTTGTTTTTTTGTTTTTTGCTCTGTGTGTGTGTGTGTGTTTGTGTGTTTTGTATACATGTACATTGTTATAAACACCATGTACACAATCAAGAGCAGATTGTTTCCTCTTGCACAGAAAGGGCGTCCTTCCTGCCTGGAGCCAGAGGCCCATGCCATCCTGGATCAGTATGCAGCATATGGGGGCAATTTCATTGACACAGCAGACATCTACAGCATGGAAAAGCTGAAACCATTGTTGGCAACTGGCTGGCAAAGTATGACAATGAATGGCCATCTTTGTACATGTAGCTCACCAAAAAAAAAAACCCAACAACAACTTGATACAGCTACTCCACCTGGACCTCTGCACAATTATTTTATAAGCTATTAATTTTTCCAGCTTGTAGTGTATTCCAAAAAGTATGTGTATGTAACAGCAGTGCATATACAGTTTTGTCACTTCAAAGCACGTGTGTTAATATGGACTAGTCTGACCAGTGAATTCTTGCTGCCTTTCAAGTTTTGTCTCAGTTCTGTGCCCCTAAACTTGAGCTCATGTGATAGTTCCTGACTGTCCAGCCTGACGCAGTGTCTGGTTAGTGTATTAGCAGGTACTTGTTATGGGTCCCCCTCCGGGAGAGCCCATTAGGTTTACAGGCCGTCTGTCTGTCAGTGGTTCCGTCCTTGGCCTTGTCCTTAGTTCTGTCCATGCTTTCATGCATCCATCATTTTTTGTGAACATAATAGGCCTATCTCAAGACTTCCTGACAACATGAAACTTAAATCTACCTCATTTGTACCTTGACGCTACATGTATTTCTTCACTTGATTACATGTTTTGGTTTGCCTCCAAAGCACCCTCTGGTCAGGCTAATTAATCAACTATATAACAGAGCCATGCAGTGATGGCTACCATATGGGCAACATTTTGGTGTCCTTTATGTTATTTTCAAGGTCACAGTACCCATGTAAATGCAAAAGTAGACCCATAAGTCAATATGCTTTCTATTGAAGTGCACACTCACTTTTTCACAACCAAATGAAATGTTAAGGACACATCCAAAGAATGAAAATCTAGTTTGGATTCAATAACAGGACGACCACTCACATGATTGTGTAAATTATGAGTCAAATTCGAGAAACTTGACAGGACCACAGTGCCAGGGCGTGGTGCTTTAACCATTAAAGCACTGATTTAAGACTGAATCAACAGCTTTCCTTTGGACATCTGGTGCCCAATGCATGCAGTGTCCCAAGGAAAGCTGTTGACTAAGGCTACATTTTGCTTTACATTAGGCTTGCTGGTATTTGAATGAAAGGTATCTTCATGAGGAACTTGAATCTTTTAACCATTATATGTTTAACAGTTATGAGAAAATGACTTAAGCTGTAATTAGCACTTGAAGGGTTAATTGGTCAAATTTGAGAAACTTGACAGAACAACAGTGCCAGTGTGTGGTGCTTTAATGGATCGTTGAGCGCTTAACAGAAATGTGAGGAGGTTGTTGCCGAAATTTAATGTGTTTCGTGTTTCTTTGCACACTCCACTTTGTAGTCAACCCATTTACTTCCCAAGATTTCATTTTTAAGGGTAAATAAAACCACAAGAGAAAACACATTGAGCAGTGGTGTTCAGGCACTATTCCCATGTTTACTGCTGATAGTTACTATCACAACCAACGATGAACAATCAGTGACTGAGTTCATTTTACAAAACCAAATATTGTGGATGTAAAAACAGGACAGATCTAAGGAGTTGACCTATGAGCCAAAATGCATTGAAACCCATGTGTTTCATTATCTCCCCAAATGATGAAGCCTATGTTGACTTTTTATCTCTCAGGCTAGAGGATGGTCCATCATCCCTGCGTGCATGGGTCCACAATTTACATTTTTAACTTGTCTTCTCTAGTATCATTGGCCAGATCTTTCTCATACTTGGTGTGTAACTACCTTACGTTGGTTTGTTCTATCAGACATGTGCCAGTTTTTGTACATTTTTGGGCCAAATGTTAAAAACTCTTCTCTGTAAACACTGGGTCATTTGCTTCTTTGAAATTGCACAGGGGCATTTCTGGGGATGCCTAGATCAAAATTGGTGTAACAGATGGCACTGCAGTGCATTTTGTTCTGTTATGAACTTTTGTGTGTTAAAGTTATTTTTGACTTCTCCTAAACTGTTGCTCAGATTGTGCTGAAACATGCCTGAAATTTACCCTGTGGAAGGGTCAAAATTTTATGCCTAGGTGAGGATTCTCTAGGTTCCTGATTTTTAATGAATTTTTCAATCCAATATTTAAATAATGCATACATTCTTTACATGCAAGTCAATGGGGTTGGCAGTGGTAATTCATATTTGTGATTTCTTGATAACCAACAGCCAAATACTACTCAAACTTGATAGTGATCTGTCTTGGACGGATCTCTAGGAAGTATGTCTAACTGGTCATGCTCCAGTGATTTTTTTTATTTTTTGTGATTTTTTTAGCTAAATCATAACAAATCTTCCTCTCCAAAATGCAGCTTTGCCTATTGCTTCTAAATTGCATAGGAAAATGCGTGGGGAGCCCCAAGCCTCAAATTTCTTCAGCAGCTGGTCCTGTGATTTTTTCAACTTTTTTAAAGACTGTTTGTGTGTTAAAGCTATTTTTGACTTTTTCTCTGAAAACCGTCTCTCAGATTGTCCCCAAACTTGGTGAAAATGTACCTTGTGGAATGATCAAGCAAAAGTCTGAAGTATTTTGTGATGCTGTGTATCCTTGATGTTTAACAAATGTTTCAATTTGGGCACTTGTTGGTTAATGCATACATGCCTCTAGATTACAGCATTAGTGAACATGGTGAATGGATATTGCTATAATGGTAATTCATATTTTCAACATTTTCTCCAAAATCGTCATCCAGATTCACTTCAAATTCGCTAGGTTTGTACCTTGGGTATTGAAGTGTTGACTGGGTATCTTCAAATTGTCATGCTTCATTTTTGGGCAAATTGAAAATACTTATCTGAAGCTCCTGGTCCAGTTGCTTCAACATTACATAGGAATACTTCTGGGTACCCCAACACCAGGGTGAGACTAACATTACAGCTCTCTTTTTTTAGCTCTGCTGACATAAGGTTGCAGAATTTATGCAACCACTCATGTCTGTCTATCTGGCTATAAACTTTTACTTGTTAGCGCAAAACTGCCACAGTTTTCAAGTTAGCTCAATATAAACTTCAGGACTTACGGGTTGCATGAAAATCTGGGTCCCTTTTGATATTGGTGGCGCCACTTGGCTACAACATTATGCAATATAGGGGTCAAAACGTAAAAATCTTGTGAACATTCTAGCATCTTTAATTTGGGGGGGGGGGGGGATCTTTACAAAATTTGGTGAGATTGTGGGGGAGGTCAAAGTCAAAGTGGATAATGATGCTAGTAGTGCCACCTACAATCTGACGGAAATTAAAAATTAAAATGTTTTGAAAGATACAAAGTTCCATATCTCAAAAAATAAATGAATTAGATAAGCCAAGTTTATAGAATATATAGATCATGTCCAATGCTAATATATTATATGAGTTCAGTAACCTTGACATATTTTTGTAAGGTCGCCACACCTGTTTAGTTGGAAGAGCTGATTTTGTAATGGTAGGGTGTAGTTTGGATATCAGTGGCAAGGAGAGTTGAGCGTCTAGATCAAAATTGCTCTTGAGTACATTGTATATAAAACTCTACTTGGTGACCTATGTTATTGGTCACCATGACCCAATGATTGTGTGACCTTGGCCTATTTTTGAGGTTATTATGCACTTAAGAAAAGGACATTTAATTCAATATGTTGATAAAGAATAAGACAAATGTGTATCATGTGGAATTTTGATATTGCATAATATGGCTAACCTTGATTAATTTTTCAAGTTCATGGATTGAATACATTTCACAAAATGACTTTTTGGTGATGGTGGTCAGCAAAGTCATTAGACCCATGGCCTCTTATTCTTTTTTCTTTGATATGCATAAAGTCTTAAAGTTGAATGCTGCTGAATACAAATGACCTTGGCCACTTTAACAAGGTCACCGAGGTCAGAAAGTCAATAAATCAATATTCTTGTAATGGTTCGGAGATACTAAAGCATGGGCATTCATGTCTGGGAGTGCCACTTGTGGTATTCCTTGGAACTAAAAAACGTAGGGGTTGAAAATGCATTAAATACAGGAAAGAGCAAGAATAGAAAGTTCCTCCTGTGTAGAATGTTCAGTCAGGAAAGTTCCCCCCTGTGTAGAATGTCCAGTCAGGAAAGTTCCTCCTGTGTAGAATGTTCAGTCAGGAAAGTTCCTCCTGTGTAGAATGTTCAGTCAGGAAGCCTAGAGTTGTGTATTCCCGTTATTTTCCATTGTAATTTGCAACTTTGTGTACTGGTAACATCCCTTTAAAACTGGGAACAATAAGTGTTTATTTAAAGTATAATATACTATCCCTGTGGACCCCTCATACCACTGATAAACAGCAAAACTAGTGAACTGCACAATGACCAGAATCTGATTGAACAATGCATTTGATTTGTTCGCCAGATATGTCACAGTAGCCAAGGAGCTCTCTTGCAGGGAAAGTGACTTTTCTTATCAGATTAATTGACATGTATAGACACAAGGAAATGGAATAAAAATGTTACCAAAACCATGGGTGGCCTTTGAGGTACAAGGGATAAGACTTGTGCAACCTTTAAGCATGCTGTAACCAACATGAATAACTTAAAAACCACAACATAGAGAAACACTGAAAACATCTATCTAACTGAATTTGTGATGGTGAATACAAGTGTCTATTTTATATGATTCTGGACATTTTATTTCTTTTACATCAAAAGTAACAAGTTTCTTGTTGGTTACTTTAATATACAATCCAATGGGAATACAGAACTGTGGCCCCAAGAAGTTTGGATATTGGTTTGTGTCTTAAGCTGAATATACATGCAGTATTGCTTATTTTGAATTCTTCTATCATCTCAACATTATATATTTTGACCTGCATCACCAAATTTAATCTATGCCAGGTGTGTGTTAAATCCAGGGTACTTTGAAAGTAATGATATGGACTCATATGTTTAATGTCACCAGACTAAGCACCAGACAACTTGTATATATAATTTATGACAGCAGTGACATGAGGCAATAATAGAGCTGGACTTTCTTAATTTATATAGGATTTATGCATCAGGCAGCATGGGATAAACCTGACCTTTTCTTGTAATGCCGAGGACATAAAGCTGAAGAAATTATTTTATTTTGATGAGCATTACAAAATGTTCTGAATGAAATATTTAATTATGAACATGTATGCATTTCATATACCAGACACATGATACATGTAGTAACAAAATTCTATTACAATTGGCCAACAGGGTCACAAGCCCATATAAAGGGCCTGATGTGACAAGCAGAGCATTGGACCCATGGACCTCTTGTTAAAAGTCATTTTCACGTCTTGTGTTTTGTACACACATCTGTTTACATGGTATTGTGCATTTTTTAAAAATGTTCATGGATGCATAATCTAATTTGTTGTACCTTTTGTTTCATTGTCACAGACAGAAGAGAGAGAAGTTTGTTGTTTGTACTAAAGTGCGGCGGCGATTCGATGCCAATGATGTGAACAGTGAAGGTTTGAGCAGGAAGCATATCTTGTGGAGCATTGATGAGAGTCTGAGACGTCTGCAGACTGACTACGTGGACCTGTACATGGTGAGAGCACAGTGCTGACATCACCACTGAGCATGCTCAGTGATTCCATCCATACCATTTTCTCATTGTCTTCCACATGTACATATAGTTATGAATATTTCGATGCAAAGTATGCACATTCAGTTTTTGGCTCAGCTGACTCATCCGTCATCAATTCAAATTTCTGACTTCTCCTGAACCACTGCCCAGATTCACTTCAGACTCTGAAGGGAATGTACTTTGGGTGGGTCTAACAAATTTGTTCAAGTGGTCATGCTGTAGTGATTTTAGATTTTTTTATGAAATTCTTTTATCATTTTTTGACCAAGTCTTAAATCTTCTCCAAAACCACCAAGCCAATAGGCCAGGGCAAGAACAGATGGTTCAAGAACTGCCTAAAAGAGGGGACTGCAGTCAATGGAGGGCTAGGGTTATGTATTCCCATTCCTTTACATTGTAATTTGCACCTTAATAACTTGAAAACTACTGCACATAGAAACACCAAATTTCTGACTGTAAATCTACATCTATAACTAAATATCTCACAAAAATCATATAACCACAGCTACAAAAGTGACTAGTTTATTTAAGGTTACTTTAACATACAAACTAATGGGAATACACAGCTCTGGCCCTCCAAATGTTTGTGTATTCTGTTGTGTATTGGGATTCTGACCTTTCCTATTGTTTCCTAATTGCACAGGGACACTTGTGGGATCCCAAGACCTTAATGTGTACAAGAGGTGGTGCTGCAATTTTTTTCTACTATTTTATGAATTTTTGTGTGTTAAAGCTATTTTCTACTTCTTCTACAAAACTGTCATTCAGATTGTGCTGAAATGTGGTGGAAATGTAGCCTGTGGAAGGAGTAAACAAAGCTGTTCAGGAGATGGTGATGCTGTGGATTCTTGATTTTAACAAATTTTTGTATTTAGGTATGTGTCACTTAATGCATGCAATCCTATTGATTACTAGGTAAGTTAATGGGGATTGCAACAGAAAATCCCATTTTTCACTTCTCCAAACCCGTCTACCAGATTCACTTCTGTTTTTCTTTTGTTTCACTTTTGGGGAAAATCTTTAAAACATCTTCCTGTCATAAAAAGCATTACACAAATTGCTTTGAAATTGCATGGAGACACTTCTAGCGACCCTCAGACCTTAATTTGGTCAACAGCTGACGCTGCAATTTTTTCTTTGTTTTTTTTTTACCATTTTTTTGTGTGTTTTCAGTATTTTCAACTTTTTCCAGACTGTGACTTGAATTGTTCTAAGACTTGGTGGAAATGTTGCATGTGGGAGGGTTAATGTGCTAGGAAGGTTTGAGGCATGTTGCAGACTCTGCTTACTTTGATTTTGTCCAGCTGATCAAAATTGATCGTTTTATCTAATAAACTACATATTTTCATAATCATATGGATGTCTAGCTTTGGTGTCACAGAATATTGAATCAATTAAAGAGACTTTTTTGAAGTTTTATGCTGTTCTTTGAGCGGGTATAGATTCACAATTTTATTTCAGCACGTTGGCAAAATATTCAATGTTAAGATCTGCAAACTATCTGAAACAATAATATAGAACCCTCCGCAGGAAAGGAATTTTTGTCGAGGGATAAAATTTATTTTGTAAAGTTCTGTAGAATGTTTAAGTTGGCACCATGATGTTGTACAGTTTCTCCATTTGTTTAGCTCCAAGAAGGAAGAGTTGAAAAGCCAAATTAAAAAGAAAAAAAAATTTCCTAATTATAAGTTATCTTGCATTACCCATTCATTTTAAGATGATACATGTATTCGTTTTTTATTGACATCATTTTAGAATTTGAATGATCTTGTGAAAATTGATTTCCAAGAAAATCCCTTTCAAAGGTCTGGGTCTGATTTTTAGCTCAGCTGACTGACAAGTCAGCTGAGCTTATAGGATGGTCCTTCGTCCGTCACCCGTCATCCATCTGTCCATCCAAAACTTGGTGGACATGTTTCTTGTGTGAGGGTCAAATAAATTTGTTCACTAAGTTGCACTGCTGTGGATTCCTCATTTTTAATGATTTTTTCAATTCGGGTATTTGTCTGTAAATGCACCTCTCCCATTGATTATTATGCAAGTCAATGGTCATTCTAATGCTAATTCACATTTTCGACTTCTGCTCCACAATCATCAACCAGATTCACTTCAAACTTGGTATGAATGTACCTTGGGTGGGTCTCTACTAAGTTTGTTCAAATGGTTATGCTGCAGTGATTATTTATTTATGATTTTTTTTTTTTTTTTTGTGTTGAAAATCTCTAAAAAAGTTTTAATAGGAAGTTTTAACGTGAGAATTTCTTGTAATTGTTATAACTTAGGCATGGGTTCAACATTTTAATCATTTTTGAATTACATGTAGTATTTTCAGTAGGGGGGGGGGGTAATTTGACCTGTACACTTCTATGTATAATGGAAAATGATGGTCACTTGAAACCCAAATTTTGTGGTATTTTGGTATTATTTCTTGAAAGATTATCATTTTTAAGTACTAAGTTGGGGGGAGGGAGGGGGGTCATGAAATTTAGTACCCTAAGTACTAATTCAAAAATGATGATAATGTTGAACCATCCCTGAAATAATTTTGGCCAGATTTGTGTCAAAATTGGTATGAATGTACCTTTTATAAGTGTCTACCTATTTTATTTTTGCATGTGGTCATGCTCCAGTGATTTTTGTACCGTGCCCTCATTCCCTAGGTCACAGGATAAATGACATGGAATTTAGTCTTTACTTGATAACTTCAGATCTGTTTTCAGTTAGGACCTTGAGGTTGAACATCTTAATGTTTCTTTACGAAGGTCATGCTTAGACAGTACATGAGTGACTTTGACCTCATTTTTGGGATCATAGTGCAACATACATGAATCGTAAGCTCCACTGTAACTTGAGAACTACTTGAACTGGGACCTTGATGTTGCACATGTTAATGTTCTTCCATAAAGGTCAGACTTACTCGGTACTTGGGTGACCTTGATCCTATCCCAAGTTCACAGAACCACAAGTGTGATGAACCTCTAGGTCAGCTGAGCATGGACTGTTCACACAGCCCTCTTGTTTTGTTTTGGCAACAAATCTCATCACATGGCATTGAATTGAGAGCTTCATTCTCACTATGGGTGTCAATGATTTGAAGACCTCAAACAAATTGTTTGCCCCTAATGTTGCAAAGTAAGTTGAGTTCATTAGCAACAGGGATTCATAAAATGCACTGTTAATGCTATATGAACCAGTCGTGGAAGGGAAGTTAGAGATGTAAACAGCACTCCCCCCCCCCTCCCCCAAGCCAGCCAAAACCAGCTGGTGGTCAAATGTCGTGTGCTCCAGAAGCTATAGTTTTAATGTGATCAAGATGACATCATGTGCAGCATGCTTACTTCATCAATGGCTGCATATTCAACAGATCCACGTTTGGGATGATGGAGTACCTCTTGAGGAAACATTAAGTGCACTTAACGACCTGGTAAAGATGGGTAAAGTTCGTTACCTGGGCATGAGCAATGCCAAGGGGTGGCATATGCAGAAGATCATAGAAGTCAGTAGAAAACATGGCTGGGCACCATTCATCTGTCTGCAGGTGAGACACTATCAGAATATTACAATTCACATACGGCCACCTTGAACCTGTTTCTAGTCAGAATTAAGACTGCGCCAGTCAATAGGTTTTCTTGGGACAAGTGGGTGCAATTTGCCCAACCCACGGCAAGAAAAACTTTGACCTGGCGCATGATATCATGGTAGGCCTTGTCTACATTTCTCGGCAAAAATATTCTCTACAGTAGTCCCTCCTTTGAAAGACCACTCCCGTGGGAGACCACCTCCTTTGAGAGACCACAGTTGTAAGGTCTCTCTGTAGTACTTTTCATGTTATTTATACCTCCTTTGAGGGACCACCTGCTTTATGTGACCACCTTTTGGGTGGCACTAGGGGCGGTCTCTCAAAGGAGAGATTGCTGTATTAACATGAAATATATCAGTAAAAACATTAAAGCAGACAATTAAAATATGGGAGCATGTGGGTGAGTTAAGCAGGAAAGTATTTATAATCAAGTGATCAGCGTATAGGATTGGTCTGCGTTCATGGTTGGTAGTCCAGTCAAACAAACTTGGTCATGAAGTCCGGGATGAAAAAGAAAAGATACGCTACATGCCCTTGAAACATTTGCAGGGAAATGAGCAACTGTGCAATGAGTTGAGTCTGGACTCAGCTTCATCACTTGTATCAAAGTGGATTTTGAAAATAAATGGGTTCATTTATCATACATGCACAACAAAAGTGGCGTGGGGACCTAGTTGTAGTACCTAGCAAGGCTCATAGATTGAACAGTGCTTAATATGTTTACATGTAAATGGCAGATCATTTTCCAGATACAGTGCACCCTCTTTATAACACCCCTCATTACAGGGTGGTTTCTGATATAACACGGTGGGTACCATGGCTCCGGATGAAATAGTTTTCCCATTACTTCTATGTCAAAAGTCCCTCTGTTATCAGGCAGTTATGCTTTAACACGGTATACCCTGTGGACCCCAACACCAGCGTTATAAAGAGGGAGCACTGTAGCCTGGCCCTAAGATTTCAAGGGAACTAGAAGGTACGAAATGCATGTACTTCTTGTCTTCGGTGGGCTGCTGCTGGTTTAGCTTGTGGTTGAAAGCTGTGTACCTTACAGCAACAGTACAGCCTGCTGTGTCGCTCCGTGGAGTGGGAGGTGCTGGAGGTCTGCCAGAAAGAGGGTGTGGGAGTCTTACCCTGGAGTCCACTCAAAGGGTAGGTGCCAAGGGCAACCCTATATTTTAATTCATTATTGAGAGATAGATTTGGTGTAAACATATCTTATTAGTAGAACGACAGCAAATAAATTGTACACATTGTAAGGTGCTGGAATTGCCCAGGACAGAAGCCAGTTCCCTGTGTTAGTCCCTTTTGCAGAGATTTTGCAAAATATGCATTTGTGCATCCATTTTGGTGACTTTATGCACCCATGAATCAGGTCTCCCTAAGATGTAAGGGCAAGAAAAGTGTTGATAATAAGAGACCCATTCATTGGCTGACTGAATTAATTTATGTGAGGGGAGAGACCTTTTGTGCACACTTATATCGTGCATATGGGGACATTGAATTGGCGTGCCTGCCCTCTATGGACATTCTTGACCAAATGGATATGCTGAATAAGTTCTAAAATGTTCATATAATAGACTTGGACATTCAGACAGATGGCACTGCTTGGTAATTTAGACATTTAAAGTTTTTAATTGGTTGTAAATTTTATGACACAACATTATGGTTCTACATTTATATATATATAGGCCAACTGTCATTGATAATTTCCCAGACAGTCGAATGTTTCTACTTTAGCTGTTGGCATGGTATATTTGTATAAAATATCCCATGTAAATATGTGCTGCCAATAGGAATACACTGTAAATAAAAGTGTGTGCGCTTTCTTTAACGTTTACTTGATCTGATCTCTATTTCTGCTGAAAATGCCTCAATCATTGCAACAATCATTGTTGTAATGATTCAGGCATTTTCAGCAGAAAGAGATATCATATCAAGTAAACAATAAAGCAAGTGCACATATCTTTAATATATTATTACAATACCCCACCTAAAATATAGTAAAATCCCTTAAGTACCTTCTCTGATAAAATCCATTTCTTGCACATGGTGTGAATAAAAATGAACTGCATAAATTAAAGTACCAAACAGTTCAGTCCAGATGTATTAAAACCATCCTACTTTGAAAAAAATAATCCATGATGCTTTTATGTACACAGTCCGGTGTATATGAGACCAAAACCCACATGGGGTGCAACAAATAATTTAGGTTCCCTGAGCCAACCACTGGGTTTTGCTCAAAGTACAGAATTGTCTTCTGCAGGCTGTTCTTTTCTTTTTTATTGAACTGACTACTGCATCCTTCTGCGTTTTGCTAGTGGCTGGACCATACATGGCTTGGTGGCATTTGTGAAGTATGATGAAAAAGTTAAAGGGATTATATACGCGCATGGTCACGCAAGCATTTTTACTAATTAAGGCATGATTAGCAGGTGTCACCCCTGGCATTTTGTTGGTTTTTACTAATCAAGGCATGATTAGCAGGTGTCACCCCTGGCACTTTGCTGGTGTAAAGATTAGTAAGTCCAAAGAAAATGTACTTTTGTTCCCGACAATGACTGTCAGAGTCAAAATTTGAATATTCAGTTGTAAAGAATAAAATTAGCATAATGTAAACTGGTTCCCACATTTTTTCATCCCATTCAAATATTCCTCAATAACACATGTTGTTCAAGAGGGCAGTCTGTATATTGGACAACTGGGGAAACTGACATCCAAATAGGGTAAAATTTATCTGACAATAAAAGCTAAGTGAATATTTAGGGAACAAATACAATGTACGTAATTAGGGAACCAAATATTCTCTGATATCATGCACCAGGAGACGGCACAGAAACAAATCTCAGTTGCTCGTGCTAAATATCCCAACAAAAAATTCATGAAGGCTTAATGACTTGTTTTATTTGTTCTTAGTTGCATTTTCACAGTGGATGAAACAGAGGTGGACTTTTAGGTAATGAGCACTGAGCATTGATAGTGTTTCCTCAGAATGTGTTTTGTGACAGCTTGGTTTGTTCAAATTCTTTGCATTAAATTATAATAAAACATTAAACTAATTGTTTCATTGTGCATGCATTCAATCATAATATTGTATGCTTTTTTCTGGAAGTGGTTGGCTGAGTGGGAAGATTAAGCCCGGTATGTCAGCCCCTCAGGAGGGTTCGAGAGTAGCATGGGCCCAGACTGAGGCAGGACGTGCCACACACAGCCACCCAAACTGGAACATGATTGGAGAGAACCCTGCAGCATGGAGCATACTACAGACTCTGACAGACATAGGCAAAACACTGGGTATTGTCTCTCTCTGATCATGTGCTCAGTATGAACTTTGACCCATTGTGTTTGTGCTTGCAAAAATGAAAGTGAAACTTTGTCACCTTTTCCTTTAAACCATCAAAAAGATCTACGACATGTACATGTATATACAGAACATTTTTATCAGTATCACCTGAAGGAAGCCAACTAACATGAAAAAATACTGTTTGTCTAGGAAAAATTTTCACATTTTATGTACAGTATTCTCACTTAAGTTTTTTGCCATCAGCAAAAATAACAAAAATGAAATGCAGCAAAATCATGTAAATTTACAGCAGTCTTTTAACTTTGGCCAGCCTTTAATTTTTGGTTGTATAAACTCGTCATATGGGTAAATTACTCTGTCTGACTTTAAAGGTTTTAAACATATGTGCACAGCTTTAAGAATGGATCAAGTCAAATGCAGCCAAGGATAGGTCATTTTACAAAAAAACAAGCAACCATGGCCATCAATTCTCATAAGGCCAATGAATTTCATGAGTTTTCCTACATGAAAATGTGTCTTCATTGCAGACAAATCAGTGGCACAAGTCGCGTTGCGTTGGTTGTTACAAAAGCAAGTGGTGCCATCTGTTGTCATTGGAGTGCGAACCATGGACCAGCTGAATGACTGTATGGGTGCAGCATCAGGCTGGCAACTGCCCAAGGAACAGGTAACACATGTATTGTTCTCAGTGAAACCTGGCTTGAAAGACCATCCCCTAGGGATGACCAAATGATGGTCTTTCAAGACGAGTGTCTTTTGGAGAAGGAAAAATGGCGTGAAAAGCAGTCAGTAAATTATCCTGAGAAAATGTCTCATGGTTTGATGGTCTGCCTGGATCAGTCTCTCAAGACAGGGACCACTGCATGTCACGTATTTGTACTTATTTGTGAGGGACTTTGTGACACCACAAGGATTCCTACACAGGATGAATATCTTATTATTATTATTATTATTATTATTATTATTATTATTATTATTATTATTATTATTATTGTTGTTGTTGTTGTTGTTTTTGTTGTGGTTTTGTTATTGTTGTTATCATCATTATCATTATTATCATCTGTCAATCGAAGTTCGAATAACCCCTCTATCTATAATAGTTTTCAAATTATTCAAGATTTAAATTTTGTAAGTGAGCCTAATTTGTGTAAATTTGAATGCTACACCTTTGGTTCATATTTGATTAGATGCAGTTGTGTCACCAACCTATCAATTGAAGTTAGAATGGCACATCTGTCTGTTCTAGTTTTGAAGTTTTTTAAAATTTAAATTTCACATATTCACCTAATTTGCATAAATTAAAATGCCACAACTTTGGTTCATGGTTCACTAGATGCAGTTATATCCAAAATCTATAAATTAAAGTCAAATAAGCACCTGTATTTTTAATGGATTTTGAGATATTTAGCTTTAAATTTTTTCAAGTGCTCCTGTCTCAGAGAGGTAAACTGGCCATTGTGGAAAATGTACTCACTCCCTCTGATTGATACTTGTCTTGTGAGAAGTACTCTAGTAATACTATACTTTTGATGTGTTGTCATGAAAATATCTTTTAAACATATGTTTAAAAAGGAATCTTTGAAGCGTCTGCAGGAGACGATCACAAAGATGTGGTTTCCTAATAGCTGGTTTCAGTTGCTAAAATAACAGATTGGGAGTGCCCTTTGTTCTCTCCCTAGCCCACAGGCCCATTGTTCTCTCTTCCTAGCTCACTGGCCCATTGTTCTCTCCCTAGCTCACTAGCCCATTGTTCTCTCCCTAGCCCACTGGCCCATTGTTCTCTCCCTAGCCCACTGGCCCATTGTTCTCTCCCTAACTCACCGGCCCATTGTTTTCTCCCTAGCCCACTGGTCCATTGTTCTCTCCCTAGCCCACTGGTCCATTGTTCTCTCCCTAGCCTACTGGTCCATTGTTCTCTCCCTAGCTCACTAGCACATTGTTCTCTCCCTAGCTCACTGGTCCATTGTTTTCCCCAACAATGAGCAGCTTGATCACTTCCCATTGCCTAGCAGACCCAAGTCTGACTGACAGCTTATTTACATTCTGTTGTAAATACAAAACGATGTGAGTGTTTGGCCCAAAACCATGATTTCTTCAGCTCCAAAATTCTGATAAGAATTGACATTTTTTTCAAACTCAACATTTGGCCCTATTGTAGATTGGTACCTAATCTTACCTATTCTGTGAAAAAACAGTTCTTGATTTTCTAAAAGTGATACGTGAAAATAGCTGTACAGACGGCCCCTTAAGTGAGGAGACTGTCCTGTTGCAAGGGTTACACAGAGAAACATACTTCTTTGGCCCCACATGTACGTAGTGAATGTGGCCTGTGGCTAAAGCAACATTCATTTTCTGTACTTGAGTCACAAAGATGAGAGTTGGAAGACAGGCCAATTCCCTGTGAATAGTAAGCATAAATATGTTTACTTTGGGGTTGAACTCACTGTCCTCTGACGAGTCCAGATAAGGATCAAGCCAGTGGGGTACAGCGGCACATTATGTGTCTACATGTATCAACACTTGCCTTGTCTTCTATTGCATTAGTCAGAACACAGTTTATACACAAAAAAATCTACATATATGTTAACAATGAGTTACTAATTGTGTACTTCTAACCACTTACTAATAGTATATATGTTAACTATGTGTTACTAATAGTATATGTGCTAACAATGAGTTACTAACAGTATATTTGTTAATGATGAGTACATATGTTAACAGTCAGCTGCCAAAAGTATAATATGTTAACAATAAGTTACTAATAGTATATTTGTTAACAATAAATAACTAATACAGTAACACCTGCCAAGCCAAACACCTCTGATAGCAGAGCACTTCTGTTACCCAAACACTTTTTTCGGGTCCCAGCATGTATGTATATGTAATTTAATAGGAGAGCCAAGTGTTGGAACTTGCAATCCCTGAACATCTCTCCACTCTGAACACCGAACACTTGATTTGGGTCTCAAAGCAACATTTAACCTGTCAAGGCTGAACACTTATCCCCCCAGAAAGAAGGGATTTTTGGGAAAATTGATCAATATTTGATACAAAAACATCACATTTTTATATATTCAACTCTTTCATCAAATTTTTGACATTGATGTATTCAAAGGTTGTCAATAGTGTTTAGGTTCCATTGCCAGACCTTCTACAACTGTATGTACAATAAACTGGTCTAAATGTATCAAACTGGTAAGTGTATTCTGAAGTTTAGCAGTACAATAAAGGGTAATACACACCTTGTGTGTTAATGTTGGACAATAAAATTAATAATGATTGAATTTTTATGTCATTAAATTATGCACATGTAAATGTACTGTCACAGGTGGCACCGATGTATATACTTCAGCACATGTACATATGCATGTACCAGTAACATTAGTAATCACTAGTAGATTTTAACAGCGGCGTTTGGACACTTTGGCGGCGGTGGGCGGTGGACAGCGATGACCAGCGGTGGATGACGGCGACCAGCGGCGGTCTGCGGTGACCAGCGGCAGTCTGTGGCGACAAGCGGCGGTTGGCAGCGATCGCCACTGTCCGCCGCTGGTGGCCGCAGACTGCCGCACACATTCTCACCTGCTGTGGAGTCTCAACAGGAATGGGCGGTGGTGGGCGGCGATACTGCCTATCGCCGCCGACCACCGCCCTGGACCGCAGAACGCCAGAACGCCGCTCATCGCCACCTTCTGCTGCAGACAAATTCAAATCAGTCCAGGGAGCATCTGTTTCTTTCAGTCGTAAGCTAAGAGAACAAATATATGAACCTTTTTAACAAATGTGTGCACTTATGGACCCAGGCTGGGTGACAATAAAAGTCAATATGTATGCACACACACACACACACAATGTAGGACTATCTACTATATGCACACACACACACACACACACACACACACACGCACACACACACTGTGTATGGGTGTATATATATGTGTATATATATATATATACATATATATATGTATATATATACATATATATATATATATATATATAGAGAGAGAGAGAGAGAGAGAGAGAGAGAGAGATACTTCATAAATTATTAATCAAGACATCATTATCAGAATAAATATCTTTAATTATGACAGCGCCATGCTGACTGCAAACAAAAGCTTACTATCAGCCAAAAACACACAATACAATATTACACATGCCAAACTACAATTGCAGAATTTGAATCTTAAACAGACATATATTGACTTCTGACTGGCTTATAATACATTAAATATAAGCAAATACTGTCCACAAAAGACACACATGTTGGGTGTAATTAATTTTGCATTGTTACTATATTTTACTACTTCTGCTAGTGCATCTTATTGAACCGGGAGGAGTCCTGCCTCTAAATGGTCTGGGCTTAAGATATCTTCTGCACATACATGCAGGTTGAGAGCCCATTAATATCCCTCATCCTTGGCAGTGATGAGTGGATGGGAAACCCTGAATGGAGAAACAAATGTCTCCCCAACAACTTCATGGTCCATTTTCCAAAAGAGTCTGTCCTGCTCTGCACGAGGAAACCTTTTTATGGCCATCCAATGTGTTCCTATTAGTGTGTCTTCCGTTTAACCTCATGAAACAAGATTCTGTGTATTGTGCCAAAAGTAATGTTCAAAGAATTGTCAATCTTCATAAATTTGTGGAACTTCTTGTTTGTATATGCTACAATTGGCTGATCTTTAAGGTTCCAGTTTTTGTCCTCATATGTTGCTTTAGTTTAGTTCTTTTACCACTGGGTCGATGTCACTCAAATCCACTGGAAATCCTAAGGACAGATATCCTTTTAAAAGCTCTTTACATTGTGTTACATCTATCCTTGCATCATTTGACTTCACAGACACTGGCTTATGACCTCTGATTTCATTTAAAAACTGTCTAACTGTGCAGCCTGTATCAGGGATATAAGTTGAAGTACCAGTCTTTTCCATCTGCCCTGAAAGTGCCATAAAGCTACACCACTCATAGATCTGTAGCAAAAGAAATGAATGGTACATGTAGTAGAAATTAGTATGAAGCCTCTGCTCCACCACTTTCATACTGTAAGCCATATGCACAAGTGTATCATAGCTATTCCACAGTTTCAGCTTTTAGTTCACTGTCAATATTGGTATGCAACCAAGCATAAGTTACCAGATTAACTTACACATTTGAAAATTTTCAACAGAAATATCCTACCTCATTTCTACTATTATTAAATTTACTGGACAGTTCCTTTGTTATACCCACATTCAGTAAACTTGAATATTTTCGCAACTACCTGTACATGTCTATGACACTTAAAAAAACATGGAATTGTTTTGCCTTGACTTAGGCCTACCTTTGATATTGTTTAAATCCATTGTAGTTTTATTATTTGGTAAATTCAAAATTAAAATAAACCAGAGCCATACCCAGGGGGTATGAACGTCTCACCAGCTATCCATTGAAGTGGTCAAATTATGGCAAAGTTTTCTCTGGTGCTCAATCAAGCATGACCTGATCAATGAAGCCCAACAGCAATGGCACATATATCTAGTGATGATTCTAATAAATCATCCACCAAAATATGAAAAACCCTAATTCATCTGGTGCTGGCGAGACAAAAATGATGCAGTTTTCTATGTTCTAATCTTGACTATTTCTGTTAATCTAGGCATATAATTAGTTTCCAGAATCTTTAATTTCCCGGTAGGTTTCCATGATGGTAGCCTCCTGCTTGTTTTTATTCAGAATCTGGCGACTCAGGGACAAAGATTTAAAATATAGGTGTACTACAGTGCTCCCTGCTCGTAGCAGCAGGTGGCTTCTGATGTCGCAGGAAGTGCACTTATGGCTCCTGCAGAAGTGTACTTAAAACCTAATGTTTATGACAAAAGTCCTCTCCTTTAGAGTTACAAGGCATTTTTATAAAGCACAGTCTATTCTGTAGACCCAAATATCAGCACTATAAAGAGGGAACACTACACTTGAATATCAATTCACCTGTAAACAAAGGGGCAGATCACGTTCAAGAAGTGCTAATGCCTCATGGACTTGAACTTCTAGTTCATTCAGTTCTTCTTGTTGAAATTGTGTTCGGCGTAATTTGGCCAAGACATGAAACAACTGGAAGAGCATTCCATCTTGTCTTTCTCCAAGCATACCATGGATGCACCGAGCTAGCACATCCTCCAGAGAAAACTGGAATATTAAATTGAATAAATAGCAAATGATGTGTGTTTGAATACACACACAAAAACAGTTGTGACACCTTAGGGACTAAACTGTTTTTAAAAAATGAGGTGTTCCCAAATGACAGTAAAATATGCATGCCGTGTAACACAATGACTGGAAAAAAGTTTCCTCTATATTTGTGTATATTGTACACTTGGACAAGTTTTAAGCTCATAGTATACATATGAATGTACATGTACTAGTAAATACACATCATGTATGCATGCATTCATACATTTAATCATACATTACATACACCCTGTTAACTAAACTAGTCACATGCACACAAACATATGCATACTGTAAACAGGTACAGTGTGTGTGAGTAGGCATAGGACACATGATTAAACAAACACACTCATATACATATTCCTACATCCATGCATGTAATTATACTTTGTTTTAATAATTCATCATTCTCATCTTCAGTATTCACCAACAATCATGTTGCAGGTTGTTTGAATATTTTTTCCCTCACAGACTGTACAGAGGTTTGTGTGCAACACATAGAAATATGTAGGCCTGAACATGCAAACTTATGGGTTTGAATACAGACAAAATGGCTGTGACATTTTCTCTATCTTCTAAATAACAGTCTTAACCTAATAGTATAATGAATACATGAATCTTGCCTGTTTCTTGGAGTGCATTTTTCCAAGGGTTGCTGGTTTGTCAAAGTAGTTCATATGTTTCAATTCCATATCAGGAGTGAATGTGATGTCTTTGATCTTTTTATTTGCAACCATGATTTGATTTTTTGGCAATCTCCATGGAGCTGGGGAAAGTCCAGAGGTTTCCTTCCTTGCCCTTTTACCAGGAGGCTGTGAGGTTTGTTGCCTGCTGTTTTGCTCAGACACTGTGCTGACCCATGTTGACTCAAAACGACCAGCTGCTTTTTCTGCTATCCTCACTTTATCATTATCGTTTTCACCAACTATGAGTTTGAAAATAGTGTCCAATAAATCAGCAATAGTGTGCATAGGGTCTGGGGACATTTGATCTATTCTGTTGCGATCAGGACATTTTAAGAAACAGTGTTTTCCTTTCACTCCAGTCTGCCTCTGTACTTCAATTTGTCTGGCTTTAATAATTTGCTTGTCATACTCCTCTCTGTCACGTTGTTCTTGATCCATGTTTCTTCTTTCTGGCTTAATTCTCTCTTCTTTCCGCTTGTCTTGGTATAAGATAGTATCTTCCCTTAAAATGTGGTTTTCTGGGAGAAAACTTCTGCTTGATGTATGCACAACTTTTGACAAATTCTTGTTGTATGGAGCCTCAGTAGTACATATAAAACATGCTTTTTGTGCAGCTTGTCCTGGCAGCTTTATCAGTTTGCTAAATGCAGGAAAGTCACACATAAAGTGAAGTATTGATACTTTGACAGGCATTGGCGCTTTGATGTATGTATTGTAGGCCTACCACTTCTGGTCTGTCAAGGACAAACATTCATCAACAAGTATTTCCATATAAGGGTCCAAGTTGCCAGGGTCTTTACTGCCATTCCCTGGAATAATACCAACAAGCATCAAGGGTCCAAGGCACATTCTGTAGGACAACCATGACACCATGATAGGCCACATTGATCGTTGTTCGTGTTTGCTTCTCCATACCACCTTTTCAATCGAGGACCTACTGGCATGTTGGTGACTGTTTTTTGGGTTTTAGTGGTTCCGCTGTAAAATCTTGGAGTTTTCATTTTAGACTTGACTTTTACTTACAGTTTTTGTAATTTATATCAATATATGCCCCAATGCATGTGCATGCACAGGTGAGTTCAGAGTTTACATGTGCAGGATGTAGCCACAAGGCCACTCCCCCCAACCCTCTATTAGCTGAACACCTCCGATACCCAAATGTTTTGGCTGGGTCCCATGGGCGTTCGGCCTTGACAGGTTTTACTGTAGTATATATGTTAACAATAAGTCACTAATAGGATATATGTTAACAATAAGTTACTAATAGGATATATGTTAACAATGTGTTACTAATAGTATATGTCTCAACAATGAATTACCAACAGTATATGTGGTAACAATGGGTTACCAATGGTATGTTTTAACAGTGAGTTACTAATAGTATGTTTACAATGAGTTACTATTATATAGTATACTTGTTAACTATGTATTACTAATAGTACAATATGTTAATGAGTTATTAATAGTACATATGTTAACAATGTGTCACTGTCAGTATATATGTTAATAGTGTTGTATGGTTTGGTTGCAGATGGACCAACTGGATGCTGTATCCTCCATACCTGCCCCCTATCCATATGACTACATTGCTGCTGACAACCAGAACAGACAGAGACCTTGACTGCAGCATTATCTCATAATCCAGAGTAATTAACACTTTCCCCCCTGCCCTTAAACTGACCAAACAGGCTGATGGTCAAATGTCATTGGCTTCAGTGTTTTCAACTAATTTGAAAGTGATGAAAAACAATTTGAGAATTGTAGAGGAGACCTACCAAGATCACATGGCCAGATCAACAGCTTTCCTTGGCTTGGGTTGGCCATTTAGCACCTAACCCATGCCAAGGAAAGCTGTTGACGCAGTCTTAATTCCATGGGGAAAGAGTTAATTGAAACTCCACCGATGTTTCTAGTCTGAAATTTTTACAATTGATATTACATCTACTTAAAAATAGTTTACAGTGGTTATATGGTGCTTTCTAGGATTTTTTAAACTCTTTTGACAGGGGTAAGGGTTTTTAAATGCAGACCAGGCTTAATCAGATGGGTCATTTAAGTGACCACCAAATTTATCCCCAATTTTGTCCAGTCCTCAGTGCACTCCAGTCATCCAGTGTTGGGTTGTTCATGTATCTTCTTGCCATAGTCAGTGATGGCAGTGCCAATAGAAGCAGCATACAGGGACATTTTTTTTTAAATCAGACCAAGAGGTCATAGACTTCCATTATTTCAGAGCCAGATCATCCTATACTGTTACTATGTAAGAGCTTAAAGGAAAGCATTGTGGAACTAAGTTTCTTAAAAGAACAGCAACTGGTAATTGTGTTTAAGTGGCAAAACGAAGTCCAATGTTGGGTAAAATATCAATTGAATCTATTAACAATGATGAATTTATCAGTGTAAGTTACAGTCTCAACATTAATTTTTAAATGTTCAGGTAATTTATTTTTACTTTTTATGCCTATTTAGAATATCATTTATAGTTATCCATGTGTATCAAAATGGGACTTGAAATAGTTTTAAATTTCATGACAACACAAACACTATTTTTGAAAAATATTGTTGAAAGTTTTGAAATTTATTTGAAGGAATTTCATATTCCTCATTATGATGAGGAATTTCTTATAAGTGCTTATAGAGGCGATCTCTTGTTAAAAGGGAATGAATAATTCCTTGAGTGATCCAAGGACTATTGTTATGTTTATGTTTCTTGTATTTCACAGTTTTGATTGAAAAAAGATCAATGAGTGCCGTAGTAATAGCTGTATGTACAAGTACGAGGGAGTAGGAGATATTTGGGTCACTGTTCTGTATTTATATTGTCAGAAATTCGAGCATCAGTTAATTCTTTTTAGATTGTTTACAGCTTCAGAATATCAATTACAAACTTAAACGTGTCTAGGTGGAATATCCTTAATTTTAACAACATCTATACAGGTATATTAAGTAAAGTGATCTGAAATCCTAGAAGTCGAAATTCCAGAATTTGATGAAGTAATATTCATGATATTTGTATTAATTAATTTCATGAGGAAATTGTCAACAATAGTTCTTTGATGCACAGACAGCCTAGTTAGTTATGTATAGTGTAATTTGAGGAAAGAAACTTCAAGAGGAAATTGCATTAAAGAAACGACCAAACACAGGTCTATCGTGAATGTTTAAAGAAATCAGTACATGTATGAAAATCTCTAGCTATCATTGTCTTCACTTTTTAGTTGTAACATTTCCTCTGAGACCATAGTAAACTTCTGAATAAAGATATCACAGTTTTCATTCAAATCATGTGGAGCTCTGTTTGTATTTCCAATAATCAGCTTTTTATTAGCATTGTTTATGTTTACTTCAATAAATTGTCCTTCACAAATCTGCAACCCAAAAGCCTCTATCTGTGTGTCCATTTTGGCACACAGAATGCACTGTGGTGATGGCAGTTTTTATGTTTATCAGCTGTTAATTTGTTCTAGTTGAATATTTGTGTGAAAATTATAATGTACAAGAAAGGGGATCTTATATTTTATATGATTTTGATTTATAAGTCGACCTGTCTTTGGTGTCAAGGTACTCTAGGCTTGTACCAGCAATATTACCACTATAGCCAGTTTGGGAATTGATGTCTTTACAACTCATTCCATACTATGGTGACAGGCCTTGGTCAGTGGTTCTGGCACTGCCTAGCAAGTTATACTGCAGCTGCTACAAGGGCAGCTGCAGTATAACTTGCTAGGCAGTGCCACAATCACTGACTTAAGACTATAGGCATGTTGGTACTTGAACGAAAGCTCTTTTCATGAAGAATTTTAACATGCAATTGTTGTCTTAAATCTAGGTAAATATACGAAAAAATCGGGGACTGGTATGGAATGAGTTAAGTGAAATAATGGTTCTCTTAGCCAAACCTGTGACAAAAGTTTGTACATGTAGCATAGAACAGTTTGTACATGTAGCTCTTTTTATCATTAAAAATTATAATCAACTTGAAGTTAAGTATTTAGAACGTTGACTGCCTGAATAAATTCTGAAAGCTGATCAGTGTGGCTAAAGGTTATGGAATTATCTTTACCGAAATCACGGCTTTGTAGCCAATGGCTAATTGCTAATTATCAGTACAAGCCGGGGTAAGCATATTGATGAGCTCATTTTGAAGGGCAAATAATCTCTTCATCAAGAAAGTAAACATGTTTAATGTCAACTTTATCCCAATTTTGACGACTTCCAGTAGATTGTTGCTTGCATTACTTTTTTATTTGATCACACCATGAGGGTTAACTTGAAGGAAAAAGAAAGATTTGCTTGTAGTGGCAAATATGTCCATATTGCCTACAGCGTAAAAGTGTAAAAGTTGTAAGGACATCATTCTGTGTTTGAGGGTGAATTACCATTTACTAGAGTGAGATTCAAAAGTAGTAACTGCAGATCACATGACCTAAACATTCTTACAGCTAAATTGTGATGCACCTACATCAGTGACATAATGCATTAACATATAGACAAAATCAAATATATGTGGGCGATGTTTGATTATACTTCACAGGTGACGTTGAATAACTACAACGAATGTAAACACGGCACACTAGGCCGGCATTGAAAGTAGCCCTAGGCCATATTTTTTTGCAGTGAACACTCAATTAAACTTAGAATAAACAAAATCTTACATGGCTGAGAGTGAGTTTTTGTTTTTCTGTTACTTGGGACAGTTGCTGGTATGGAAAATCACACGTGACCTGTGGTCGCGGGTGATTTTCCCCACCAACAAGGATCCCTTGTGAGAGAGAAACAGTCACTTCCTCTTAGCCACTTAAGACTCTCTATATGCATCTTAACTCCGAGATATTCAAGATTTATGTCTCTTTCTGCCACCCACTTTCATCCTAGTGTTACCCTGGTGTCACTATAGCCAGTTTGGGAGTGGGGACTTCCAGTGTGCATGCTCCCCTTCCTCCTTGGGTAGCATTTCTGGCTTGCTCTAAGAGTTGGGAGCTCCATTGGTTTTAATCCAGAGAAACTGTTTTAGTGCTGGTTACTCTATCTCTACTGCGGAATTTGTTTTCTAAGCTTTCCTATTCTTATCTGAGAGAGGGACGGCTTATATTTGACCTGCAGATCCTGGAAGAATTGTGAAAGTGCATGTAGGATTGGTCTTTACTCTAAAGGGACTTTTTCCAAGATGGCGCATGACAGGCTGAATCGCTGACAGAGGCAGGGCAGTGGCACACAGGCAGTCGTTGCTTAGCAGTGTGCTGTGGATGTGGAGCCAGAGATCGCTTCACCTTCTCCTTTGTTGGGGAGAGGGCAGAAGATGGACTCGCCGAACCATTTCATGGCAGCCTGGGATGACCATTAGTACTGTTACAGTTTTTGCCAACAACTTGGCCGCGTGTGTTCTTGTGAGAATACATGCATGGTTTTGTACTAGGTGGGGAGACAACAATTGGCTGCTCTACGAGCACACCTGGAAGAAGAGCAAGATGTCTAGGGGTTAGTGTGAAGTGCTAAATGCCAGTCCATTGCACCTGACTCCACTGAGTCTTCCATCCCAGCAACGCCACTGCAGAAGTGGCATTGAACACACACAGCTTGCATGCAGGCTCAAAAGATTGCTGCTTCTTCACCTACCCCCCCCCCCCACCCCTTCACCCCGAGGGAATAGGGAGAAGAGGTGGCGTAGTCACAAGCTGGGCTGCAAAGGATCCACTCACAATGGTCCCAAGTGCTCAGTACCACATTAGGTGTGACAACCGAAGGTTCCTTGGCTGTTGATCCAAGACTCTCCTCAGTCTTGGAAGCAATGGCCAAGAACCAGCAGTTGCAAATGAATCTGATCCGGCAAATGTAGTGTCCACCCATACCCCCTCCCCCCCATGCTGGCTGCCTTGGATCGATGTCCAGAGAGGCAGGCATATCACTTCCTGTATCTTCTGGCCCAGACCTCTTGGAATCCAAGGCAGCCCTGGTGAAGCCACAATGGGTACCTCGGGTCCCTGTCCAGGCATTCCAAAACCACTGCCAATTCCCTGAGCTCCCGGGGTCTGAGACCTCAGGTCGAATGTCCTGGTATCTGGGATCACTGCAGAAGGTACCTAAGTCTGTGGTGGTGTGTAGCTGTAGTGAGCTAAAGAGCCCTTTAGTTCCTGCAGTTGTGGCCCCTACTGGGATCCAAGAGTGAACTCTGGTGCCTGCAACCCCTGTGCAGGCAGTGCCAGCTGCTCTCCCTATGGGCCTGAACTGGACCAAGCAGCTGGCCCTCCCATTGCTCCCTTCTTTCGCGCGGGGTACCCTGCCTCCCTCCTTGGAGAGGCAAGGGAGACTCAAGCTCCATAAAGAGCAGCAGTTGTGCATGGAGAGCAGTCTGCAGGCTCTGGAGTTCTCACAGCTCCAGCAGGTGCCCTCCCACAGCCCATCCCTGAGTCAGTGGCTGCTGAGGCTCCTGTCCCGAGCCTTCTGGAAGTCCCACTCTCTCACACTTCATGGGAGGATCAGGTGCTGTCTGTGAGGACCTCTGCAGAACTTGTGCCCCCACTGCAGGGCATGTTGATGGAACGTCAAAGATCTGATTGGGAGCCTAGTGGGCGACCAAGCTGTCGTTGCTCAGCCAGAGGAGAGGAGAGGGGCCATTGCAATGTGCTGCCAAGACTTCTCTTTGGAAGACGTGTGACATGGGTCCCTGATCTCTTTCTCTCCCTTTGATACAGAGTTTTGTAACCAGCTGATTGCCAGGATTCATGGCAACTGGTTTCCATGCAGCCACCCACGTCCTGCTGTCTCAGGCAAGGGCGAGTTTTTTGCTGGCAGGACGTCCAGGGGAAACAGTATTCTGTCCCAGAGCAGATTTCCTCATCCCAGTCACTTCCAGTGGCATTATATTGGGAGGAGTATGACACAAAGGCAGAGAAACTGTTTCTACATCCTGCGATGCCTTCTGGAGACTAGAGGAGGATCTGTCCTCAGGGCATCATACACTGACATCATGCTGTCGGCTCTGAAGTCCCTCTTGGACGACCTCCAGTGTTTGGTGCAGATCTTGGAGGAGGTACGGAAATGGCTTGGTTAGATGACTTCTTTGTCATGGGCAATCGACCATCAGATGAGGATGGCCTGCACTCTAGAGGGGAACTGTTTGCTACACAGGGACTCCCATCTCCATGGTCAGAAGGTGCCAGACCCAAGCCAAGCATGCACAGAGCCCCTCTTTTCTAACGCATTGATCGGAGTAGAGATGGTGGACATTGGTCCATGAGAGCAGGACCTCCGGGCCCACTCTGCTGAACAGACCAGGGCAAAGGCTTTGACCAACTCTTGTTTGGTGGCTTTCCTCCCTTGCCACTGCCACCCCGAATCGTGGCACCCAGACTGCACTCGCTCACCCCACAGCCAAAGACACCCCAGGCATCGCAAAGGCCTATATAGGAAGAGTGGAAAGCAATTTGGGAAGGGCAATAAAGGCAAGACGCCGGGGAAGCCTCAGGGCTCTTGAATACCTTTAGACACAGCTATTTGCTGGCTTTCAGCGAAGATAGGTCTTTGCTATGCCACCAACTCAAATGGTTCACATACACCCACAAAGGAGCCCAAAGCTTTAGCGTTGATAGAGGTGGTGTTACAGCTGGATGTGGTAATGACACTGTCTAAAATAGATCGGTTGAGGATCCCAGATCACCTGGTTCGAAAACTTGCTCTTCCTAGTCTCCAAGTGGGATGGAGATTGGCATCCAGATATAGAGCTGTCATCACTGAACGAGTTCTTGGAGACTCTGTCCTTCAGGATGGTGACCCCACATCTGTGGCAGCGGCCCTGTGGCCCCGGCAGTGGACTCTGTCTTTGGACCGCAAGAAACCATTCCTCCATGTGCCCATTGTGCAGACTTCACAAAGTATCTGCAGTTTCTGCGGCCAAGTTTACCAGTTCATGGCACTTCCATTTGGCCTTGCGGAAACACCTCTGGTGTTATCACGGTTCGCGCAGGTGGTAGCTGTGCACCTTCACCAGAGCACACTGCTCATTCATGTGTACCTGGGCCACTGGCTCATCTGGGTGCTACAGCACCTGGATACGCTGCACCACTCACAGACCATTCTGGAATTTTGCAAAGACTTATATTGTGAATCTCTGCAAGTTTGGCCTAATGCTAGAGCAGATCTTTGTCTTTCTCTCCATCCAGTTCAACCAGGTCACCTTCATCTGTCATCCTTTGGAAGACAGGTGCGACAGTCTTCAGTTGCATGATGCTCAAGGCATTTCCATCTCATGAGGTTTGCTTGGCCAGCAGTATCAAGCCCTGATAGGCTTCCTGACCTCGGTGGACTCCCAGGTCCCCCTGGACCACCTATACTGTCAGCCTTCCCAGCACACTATGTGGGACAGATGGTCAAAGGACCAGGGCTACCACATGCAGGTGCAATTACTCCTGGAGGACCACCAGTGTCTCATTTGGTGGACCAAGCTGGAGAATGTCATGTCGGGTCGATGTTGACTCTATTTCAGGTGCAACTCACCATGTACATAGACTCGTCTTGGTCTGATTGGGGAGCCCACCTGAAGGGAGGAGGCATCAGGTTTTTGGCTGACACAAGCCATATCTCACCACATAAACTAGTTGGAACTGAAGATGATGTGCTTAGCACTCCTCCACTACCAGGACGTAATGGAGCACAAACACATTCAGGTTGTGTGCGACAACAGGACCAAGATCACCTACCTCAGCCAGCAAGGCAGTACACGACCAAGCGGTTGCACCATCCACAGGTTGTTCAGGCCATGTGGGCCAGATGGGGTACACCACACGTGTATCTGTCTGTGACAATCACAAATGCAAAGCTTCCAATTTATGTGTCACCTGTTCCAGATACCCAGGCCCAAGTGGTAGATGTTCTAGTCATGGACTGAAGCAACCATTGGGCTTACACTTCGCAGATCCTCCCAAATGGCCTACAGAAGATTCGGTCCCATGACTTCAGTCTGCTGTTAGTCTCCCTCTGGCGGCCACAGCTGGATTGGTCCCTGGACCTTCTGGAATTAAGCATCAAGCCACTGCTACTTCTACCGGCATGGGCGAAATTTCTGGTGCAACCGGGGACAAGTGTATTTCACAGGAACCCTTAAATGCTCAATCTCCATCCTTTGCGGTTGTCACACAGCACATCCACAACAGAGGTTTCTCTGAATCAGATAGAATTAATTGCCAGAGGGGAGCTTCGCGACTTTTCTCTGGTGGTATACTAGGCTTGATGGAAGGTGTTTTCAGACTTGTATTCTGGTTGGAGAATACATCCGTGGTCTCCACATATCGTGTACTTCCTGCTGTATCAGTGGGTGGTCCTGGGTAAGAGCTTGAGAACCATGGAGGGATTTTGGTCTTGCCATCTCCTCAACCCTGGCAAACATCCAACACATTGGCATACAGAGTGATCCTTATCTGTCCGCATTCATAGCCTGCTTTTACATGGACAGACCGGTTGATAGGCAGGTCCTACTGCAAAGGGACCTCCCGCTGGTCTTAGTCATACTGAACATGTGGCCTTTGAGCACCTAGAGGACCCCTGCAGGGTAGGCCTCCAGTACTGGACGTGGACAACTTGTTTTCTCTGAACATTTGCTTCTGGGGCTAGCAGTGATATCCATGATATGGCACATGACTGAATCCAACGGTCACCCGACCACTCACAGGTGACCCTGAGACCTCACTTTGGCTTCCTTGCAAGGAACCGAGTGGCTCGAGATCCATCTATGGCCTTTAGGGGTTTTACCATATGTGCCCTGGATATGGCTCTACCCACTGAGGAAAGAGCCTTATGCCCATTGAGAGCTCTACGTTGGTACCGCTTCTGCATGGAGGGTAACAGGGTTCAGAGGTCTGCCCTCTTTTTGCTCCTGGGTAAGTCCCGAAAGGAACAGCTCTGCCAAAATATGATCTCATCATAGAATAAGCAGACCATTCTGAAGGCCATTTACCATTGAGAATACTTGAGACAGGCCTTTGGCCCTGAAGCTGGTCTGAGCTAGAGCTCACAAGGCGCAGCCTTTCATGGCTCCTGGCGAGCCCTAAGGAATGCCACTGTTGACAATATTCTCCGTGCTTGGCACTTTTCAATAAATTGAAGAATGGCACATCCACCTATAATAATAATTTTGAAGATATTCAACATTTTAACTTTTCAAATACCCCTAGTTTGCATAAATTCTTTGATCACAATGCAACAACTTTTGTTTTTGGTAAATCGGATGTGTCTGCAGCACAACTTAATTAAAGTTAGAATGACACATGTACCTGTTATATTTGTGAAGATATATGACATTTAAAGTTTTCAAGTGTCCCTTTGATAAGTCAAATTATACATTTTTGTTTGTTGTTCATAAGCTGCAACTAACCTATAAATGGGACATCTAGCTATAATGCCTTCAGACATTTGGAAGTTAGAAAAAAAATTGCCTAATTTTGAACATGTTGACCAGGTACACAACTTTACTGCTTTATCAATGGCTGACTGTGGTATGATTTTGTTTTATGGTGCCCGATAAAAACTTCCGGACAAAATTTGGGTTGAAAAAAAGAAAGAAAAACGAACGCACAAATAAGATCTGTGTTGCACACAGACCTGACGAGATACGATTTCATTCAATATTAAGAAATAGTGGCTAAAGGTAAGAGGAATGCACATAATATTGTGATTATGTGTGCAAGTTTTTTCTTTTCTTTTCTCCCCCCCCCCCCCTTTTTTTTTGTTTTTTGTTTTTTTTTTTTTTTTTTGGTTTTTTTTTTTTTTTGTTTTTTTGTTTTTGTTTTTTTGTTTTTGTTTTTGTTTTGGTTTTGGTCAACAAAATGGGACAGTCTCCTCCCCAGCTGCATGACCCCGGTGGTCGTTAACCACGCCTGGTACACTCAGTCGATTTCTGAGATTACCATTACATTACAATATCGACTTTAGACTTGTATACCATATCTCAGAGTTGATACCTCAAGAAGAGTTGCATTTCGGGGAAAGGGGGTAAGTTTTTTAGGAATAGTATGAATGATAATAATAAAACAGTAAGTTTTGTATTTTATATCGGTATAACTGAGAACGGCACAACAGGCTTAAATAGAAGATATATATTATTTAAAGCTGGTATATGTTGGAAAGTGTTTCTCGATCATATTCTCTACAGAACCTGTCTCCACTTACTATAGAGGTCATGCGTGATCCGCCTATCAAAAAACAAGTGGGACTCTTGGAATTAATGTGTTTAGTATTTTTTTTTTTTTTTACAAATGACTCGCTCATTCTTTTTTATTTCTTTTAAAGACACCTTGCAAAAATCGCAGAGTAAGTTTACAATTTAAATCTTTCACAGTAAAATTCGTAGGTGCTTTGTTCTTGTCTGTTAAATAAAGCTACGTATTTCATTCGCTTCCCTTGTCACATTTAATGTGGGCTGACGTTGCACAATTTTACCAGACGCCGTAAGTTTACTCTTAGACCTATTGAATTTTACTGGAAACAGAGTGTATGATGTCTCCATTCTTTGCAGGATCATGCCTGCAGCTTCAGCACTCACAGTAGTGTCTCTAATGTCTATTTTTACTGGCACCACTCTCGACAACGCCAAACTTGATTTGAATATTATCAATATCATCTCGGAATTCACGGACTCCACTCTCGGTGTCGATGAGTTTAGTTTCGATACCATGTCCTGTCTGTTTTCTTTGGAATAGCTTTCGAAAACGCCAAACCTTCTCTCAAGGACTTGTACTCTCCTGAGAACTGCCATATCATTTATCTCTTTGGGCGACCGCTGTGGCAATTTACCAAGATCAGCCCCAACAAACGTCACTTCATCGAAACACGCCAGGACAGCAATTACTGATGACTTTATCACGGAACAAGGGAATAAGAGTGTCAGCGCAGCCAATAAACACAATAAAAGTGACTAATTAGCAGGCTTGGCCTAAACATGATGCTTAAGGGACAAGATCAATCCATGCAATAGACTTTAGTTGTAAAAATGCAACATAACTACTGCAAGTATCCCTTATTGATAACAGGGAGGTCTCATACGCCTCCCTGTTGATAATAATCAGTAACAGTCTATCACAAGACTGCATCTGAAGAGCAAATCTTTAATAGGAGGCTTGGGTCATACTTTAATTGTAGGAAGTAATATGTATTGCACCGGTATGTAAGTTCAAATTTCATTTTACGGCACTGCTAATATTGTATATTGCATTGCACCAATTCAACATAATTTAAGTACATGTCATTTCACTGCACAGACTTTTGTCACGGATGAAGTGCCACCAAACAAAATTCCTCTAGCAAATATTTATATAAGAATTTTCCAAAACTAAAACAGTTATTTGACATAACAGAGATAAATCTACGTTGGAAGTCCAGGTTAGCAAATCCCTGTATATGAATTCTGACTTTTGAAAATAAGTAAAATGTCCCTGTGACAAAAGCAGGACAATTTATCAAAAATTGCATTTGATCATGAAGGACACGAAGTCTATATGTCGAGCAGATACGATCAGGAACAGGAATCCTGGGCGTAGTATACCGCCCAAGCTCTATAGTAAGATCATGAGAATTGAGTCGTAATCTGGCAATGCTATATATGTATGTATGTACGTACGTACACGTGTACCCATGTGTGAATGTGTAACACTGGGAACATTCCGTAAATATGACGCCATGCACAATCAGTCTTTATTAAACAGTTTGTATGTTAGAAGTTTTTATGTTACGGTCCACTGAGCTAAGGGTAGATTCACAGATTCACATTCCTCCATATATTTATCTTATAAACTATCTTTCAATTTTCATGTGGAGAGGTTTCCATTTTCAACATGTTGGCTGAGCCAATGATCAATGATCGCGAAGATTAGAGTCTGACAAGAATTGGCAACAGTGGTAGGCCAGTTTGTCTTGCCAGCACCATTGCACTCCAGAGGAGCATTACACGCATGTTTTACGACATGATCTCCATGTGGCTGCAAAACATGGATCCAGTATTTAAACAGTCGTATAAATTGTTCTCTTGTGTATACCACGGAAATATACCAGTGTCCATGCACATAAATGCTTCAAGTGAGAATTTGTGACCGGACACCTGACATGTGTTTGAGATCGCGCAACTTCATACTTTCAATGAGATCACATTTGCTGGGAGTCTACATCTCACTTCCATACTTCAGGAATGAAGAATCTGGATATCAAAGAACTAAACACACAGGTGGGCGAGGGTCTATCCATACCACTATATGGTACAATCCAAGATTAGAACAGATGGCTTTATTTACCTTGAATAGTTTATTTTGAATATGAATAAAAAATTTAAATCCCGGATATTTGAATTGCTGAAAACTTCAAGTTAATTATTATTAAATTAAACATAAGGAACACATGTTAAGCTCTTCTCATATGTATACAGGTTAGACAGGGACAGGTTAGCTTGTGGAGAGTAAAGAGTTCGAACTGCGGAATAGGATATTGACTACTAGGAAGTGGTTCTGGGCAAAAAGACACAAATACAATATAACATTTTTTCGCTTATTGGGAACTCACATTGATGCCAGTTTTTACAGTATTGAAATATCATGCAAACTTGTGCCTGGAGACAGCCTGAGTCTACCATCTGCATAAAGAAGGTACCGTAACATGCAGCATTCATTCTGCTGGCTTCCGATATCATCCCGCAGTGACTCACTAATAAGTAAAACTTTTTGATTAAGTAGTTTTTGGCTAATGATCCCATACACCTTGAAAAACACAAAAAATAAATTTTGATATCCTTTACAATTCAGTTACCCCTCTGCTTAAGTTTATGTAGGAGCGTATCCCTTTTTATGAAGTCAAGCGCTGCACTGGAGCTAAGAAGTATATATCACATGCAGTGGTTCGCCAAAAAACATTTTGCTTCTCAAATAAGCTTAACAGAACAAGAACAAGTGCATTATGTCTTGTTAATTTTTTTGTCCCGAAAACCTGTCTGAAGTACATCATCATCATCACTAAACATTGTATTATTAGTTTTGAACCTACCGTTCATAAACGATTGGAAGAATGTCCCCAGTGTTACCTGAACTGTTGTCTGCCTATAATTAGCAGGATCAGAATTACTTCCCTTCCTGTGAAGAGGATTTATAATACCCACATTTCACCAACACGGAAAGTAACCTAACTACAAGAAATTGTTACAAATTCAAACGGTACTTGGGCTTGCAGATTTGGGTTTGTTAAGTTTCTCTTTGCATTAAACAGACATAAAAGTGGATGCAAAGGCACGGACTCAGCACATTTGATGAATTCAGCTGAAATCCTATTTGTACCAGATGCTTTATTATTTTTTCTATTTTCATGTGCGGAGTCTTAGTTCATTTTCAGAGATTGGTTGACCACAAGAATTTCTCTTATTATTTTGAATTTCTCAGTATCTACTGTGGAATTTGGCACAATCATGTTCCTGTACAGGGGCGATCTTTCCATGCTCATGCTTATGTATAGGAACTATCAGTTTTTGGATATACGGTCAGATAAGCACAGGACTGTTACAGTCGCTTTGTTTTGTTTATTTAATGGTAAATATGTTTCACCACCTTTTCATAAAAAATGTATGAATGTCAAATTTCACAAAAAGGTTATATCGGTCAGAAAAATAATTTTCGGTGTTCATCTGTCAGGGCATTTTGGTTGGATGATTATTGAAAAATGTAATATTGGACAATATCTGACAACCATAATTTTAGTTTTACTCTCTGCATTAATCTATTACGACCGAAGACAGCTGACACAGCGTACACACACACACACACACACACACACACACACACACACACATACATACATACATACATATATATATATATATATATATATATATATATATATATATATATATATATATATATATATAGTACCGCTCCTGCCAAAAAAAAAATTGCTCTTGCTTGGTAGCTCTCAATTTAAGTACATACAGCCGGAGCAGTTTAATAAACAAAATAGTGATGTTGTGATGTAACCAAAGTAACTACATTCACAATCAAGGAAGCAGATACACGTTATACATGTACTTCAGTTTTTCGTCTAGAACCACTTCCTAGACGTTGTTACCCTATTCGGTAGCTCAAACTCTATATTCTCCATAAGCTAATCTGTCACTGTCTAGCTTATACAAACCCGAAAGTACTATTGTACATAATGCCCAAGTTGCTTAGAATTTTGACTTCGGCTGCATTAGCCCAAATATAGTAAAAAGGTCTTCAGGGGATAGGCCTAACTACCGGTACTCAGAGCCTGCACCCGCACATGTCTCTCCCAGTAGCGGCTCCTTGTCTGAGCTGAATATTCAGCAAAGACAACCCACATAATAATGAATAAATATGAACGTGGAAAATGATGAATTAGCTAAATAATTGAAGCTTTGTTTATAGATGCAGTGCTTCAATATGAAAAAAGAATACCTGTCAAACCAAACATAAGTACTAAATTTGTATAGTACAAGTTCAGCTAAGAATAAATTTGGCTCAGCCCTGAACCAGTATGTACCCTTTCTAGCTGGATAGCTCACCTCAGTCAAACCACCTGCCAGTGTGTAACTGAAGTAGAAACAAACTGGAGCATTATATTCAGTCCCGGTGATTATAAAATAAACAGTTACAACTAGACCACATGTGCAAACCTAAAAGATTCCTAACAAGTACTGTAACAGAGAAATAATATGCGGAGAACATGCATCAGACATCAACGATAGATAATGTGTGGACTTCATGGAAAATAGAGTAAAAGTTGGCACCTGGAACATACATGGCCACAAACAACATGCAGGTGGCCTCAGCATCTCAAAATTTGATGATACTGATTTGATTTCAAAGGTTACAAAGTATGACATATTTGGAATCCATGCCGGACCTGAAATTGACGTTAGCATTCCAAATTACATATGTTTTCATAGCTGTAGAGCAAAATCTAAAAGAGCCACCAAATTTTCTGGCGGAATTGCGGTTTACGTTCGTGAAAATTCGAAATCCCACGTAGAATTGCTACCAAGAAGGAATGTGCATAAAAATAAAAGCTAGCTTCGTGGGAACAGATTATGATTTGGTCTGTCCTGATTCATCCATAACTTAGTGTGTTACATATGGTTACGTAGTATGTACTGGCAGGTGCGTGTTATACAAATTTTCTGTTTGTCTCTCCGTGTCTGGAGAACCCACTTTGTTATTTGTACTATAGGCCTATCCAATATACATAAATATGTTTAAATCAAATGTGTACATATAAACTGCACACAGGCCAATTACTCACAAAATTCAATGTACACGAGTGATATAACCTTTTTGAAAAGCTGTTTACTGATGTGTGTAAATTTTGCTCGTTGAATGGAAAGTGTGTGTTAATGGGCTACTTTAATACTACCATTAATATAGCCAATGACTATGTAATAACAAACAAAGCAGATGATCAACACGTAGTATTGACCATTACACTGATATTTCTTTGATGAGATACAACACTGACAAAAGAGCACCAGATGGTCACGGTAGGTGACCAACTTTCAAGAGAGGTTCATATGGGGCCTGGCCCTGTTACTCAATCGCATAAATAAAGTATGTATAAAACAAAACTGGTTGACTTGTGTATGCAGGTCGCCAGTGGTCTTCGTATTCTGAACGGGCGATATGACAGGTAATTAAAAAAGATTTGCTTCACAGAAAATCTGTCTGCGTGCCTTCAAAATGAGAGCTGAACAGTTTGAAATCTGCACTTTGCCATTGTTCATCAATACCTAAATTTCGTGTATTAACCTAATTTGCAAGAATTAAAACGCTACAACTTTGGCTCTTGGGCCATTGGATGTGGCCATGTCACAAACTTATAAACTGAAGTTTGAATGACACCACCATCTATAATAGTTTTGAAACTATTCAAGATTTTAATTTTGTGTATTTGCCTAATTCGCATAAATTAAACGCCCACAACTTTGGTTCATGGTTCATTGGACGCAGTTATGTCATAAAACTGCGCAAATTGAAGTTGGAATGGCATCTGCATGTATAATAGTTTTGAAGTTATTCAAGATTTAAATTTTGTGTACTCACCAAGATTTGCATAAGTTGAAATTTTACAATTTTGTTCCATGGTTCATCGGATGCGGCTATGTCATAAACCCATGAAATGAAGTTAGAATGACACCTCTACCTGTAATAGTTTTGAAGCTATTCAAAGATTTAAATTTTGCATATTCTCCTAATTTGCATAAATTAAAATTCTACAACTTTGGGTCATGGTTCATTGCATTCAGCTGTGCCACAAACCTAAAAATTGAAGTTGGAATAGCATCTCTAATTGACATAATTTAAAATTCTACAACTTTCATTTACTGGCCACTATATTTGCAGGTGTCACAAACATATTCATGCACATTGAAATTTTGTGTCTGTCTGCAAAAGTTTGGAAGATATGGAGCTTTCAAAATTTTAATTGCCCCTGATTTGCACAAGTTTCAACATCATGACTATTCCACAGGGTATGCACAATTTCACCGGTAGGTCAGTCACCATGGCAAATTTTTTGGTTTTCATAATAATATTGTTCGAGAAAAGCTCTGGACGAATTTGGTCGTAAAGAAGAAGTAAGGGGAAAAAAAGAATTCTTGAAAAAACAAAATGTCTGGGTTTGCACCGAGACATAAATACATCTGTTACAGTGCCAATGCCACAGAACCTACATTATATTGTCAGTCATCGATATGGCAGTTTACCCTATCGTGACCTCCAAGATTATGTTTATCCACCCATTTACGGTTTTTTTTCCTGAACATTGTATTCTATCATGTGATATCAAATGTCATAAATGTTTCTCTTACATTACCAATCTTAAAGTAAAAACATACCAAAATTAGAACAGCCCCGTGTTAACCTATATGGAAAAATGCTGAACCACAGCTTTTGAAACGGTTTGTAAAAATGAGATAGATGTTCATGGGAAAGATCCGGGAGGTTGATTGAAAGATGCCCGTCCCGAAAGATGTATCAGGAGAATCGTGGCCACATGAATGAAACAGTCAACGACTTCAACAATATGTCTGAAAAAGCAGGGAAATTAGCTCTAAAACATGAGTTTAACAAAAAGCGCAAAAACAAGCATAAATACGTCAAAATTGCCGGTAAGAGAAAATTTCTGTACGTTAGTTTTATCGATCTGCAATTAACATTCGATACGGTGTGGCACGATGGATTATTTTGCAAATGTCTGAAATATGAAATAGGAGAGTTAATGTATAAAGTTCTGAAAGACATGTCTGATAAGTTACCAGTACAAATCAAGTTTAATTCAGGGTTATCTGAGAAATTATATTTTTAAAAAGGGGTAAAACAAAGATGCTCTCTAAGCCCAACGTTATTCAATTTATTTAGTGATGATTTATCGAATATTTTTACAAAAGATTGTGACCCATGAAATGTATCTTGGGACTGAATTCTGAAGCATGTAATATAGCAGTACTAAGCGAGCTCGCAACTAATCCATATGCCTTAAGAATATTAAAGAGCGTTTTCAAAAACTGGTATCGAATTAGAAATCTGAACATGATAAAATATTGTATGATGCCTACAAGAGCAATTTTGAAATTCTGTTATTGACCAACTCGAAATGGCAAAGTACAATAAAAACTCCATTTACATTTACTAACTGCGAAAACATTTAGAATCATGGTGGTGATGAATTTGACGAATTTTCTCCTAAATTAATAGACAATTGTTAGAGGACAATTTCTAATCCAATGGCACAGAGATATATCCCGACAACCCCTACCCGTCAAAAAGTTAAGAACATATTCAAAATTCAAATCAAATTTCAATTCAGAAAAATATTTGACCAGTTAAAAAATGTAAACGAGAGAGAAAAATTGACTTGATTGAGAATAAATGCACAGAACTTGAATATTGAAAAAGGAAGACATAAAAGACCAGGATAAGTTCCTAAAGATGACAGAATTTGTGACATATATCTGGAGTAAGAAGATGAAATGCATCATGTTTTGAATTGTCGAAAGTTTAGAGAAGCCATAAAAAAGTTATTTGATACTCTGTGAATTCATAGTTGATTTTGAAAGTTCAACTTCGGAAAATAAATGTATCAGACTTATGAAATGTTATGATAATGAAGTTATTTAGGAAATTTGTGAAAGAAACTGTGAAAATAAGAGGAAAATTATATATTACACTTTTCTTCATGACTGCCATGGTGAGGGGTGGTGTGTTTGGTCGGCTACGTCCCTAAGGACCGCTCTGGTATCTGGTTTCAACGTCAGGTTCTACTCTGGGTGCCCTGGACGGCCCATGGGGGCAATGTCGGCTGGCCCACCGCAAACGCGTTTCAGGGCGGTTACCACGTATAAGATTACACTTAGCTTGGCACTGAAGAATGTAGTGTAGTCTATTGCAGTTACGTGTATTGTATTCTATTATATTTTTTCTTCTTTTTTTGTGTATTTACAGACAAATTACCATGCATCATGTGAAATAGTGTAGCCGAAAGAGTCATTCATTCACACATCTACGCTTATAACATCAATATGTGCTAAGAAGGAAATGCGCTCCAGCATGGAAACAGCAACATCAAATTTGAATTTTCAAATACTGGTAGTGAACATTTTCCAAAGGTACTAGATACATATCTGACTTATGCGTATCTAATGAATATTACTTTTCAGGGGCATTTCACATTTCAAGTCCAGGTCACTTCCTCCTAGATTGAGGGCCAGATCTGGCTTCAAGCCATCTCGTTGGAAAACCTATGAGCAGAGTGACCTGTGTACATGTTCTAGCCCAAACCAACTCATGTCTTTCTAATTTCCACATTAGATTTATAACTTACAGTTGCTTCCTTTTGCTCATGAAATACCACACATAGATTTGCTTGCAATAAATAAATGAATGAAAAAAAGTACTAAATAATGATGATAGTAATAATAATAATAATAATAATAATAATAATAATATTATTATTATTATCATCATCATCATCATCATTATTTTTATTATTATTATTATTATTATTATTATTATTATTATTATTATTATTATTATTATTATTATTATTATTATTATTATTATTATTATTGTCATTGTCATTGTCATTATTATTATTATTATTATTATTATTATTATTATTATTATTATTATTATTATTATTATTATTATTCGAGCAAGCATAATATTTTCATAGACTTTAAAGAATAACACTCTGTTAACTCTTTCAGTACCACATTTTGGACTGCGTCAACAGCTTTCCTCTGCGCACTTTGCGCCCTGGACTAACATATTCTGTGTAACTTTTGGCATGCTGGTACTTGATTGAATGGTCTTTCTACAAGAAATATGACTCTGGCACCCGTATAATAATTCAGAGCAGTTCATTTTGAGTAGTTCGACTTCAGTCGCAGTTGGCACTGAAAGAGTTAAAGAACAAACCTAGCAAGTTTTAATTCTGCTTCTTGCAATTGCGGTAAGGATCATTCCCTAAATCAGGTCTGACATTATTTAGCGCGAGAAATGACGATTGCATAGAGGTTGTTTTTAACAAGACTTCTGAGTTTAAGTGTTGGGGAGAAGGGTTTTCTCCAATTTTTCACCTTGCTTTTTTCCCCCTGGACACGTTAAAGAAAAATAGCTCAAGAAACTTATTAACTTATTTTGAGCAACCAACATATTTAAAATAGGTTTGATTTTCTGCAACATGCTACTGCTAAAATGCAGTAAAGACACACTATTCACTAGTGACACAGTTTCATGATACAACAGGTCGTGATATTACAAGGACTCTATAAAATTAATTATATTTTTGCATGTGTTTCTGATGGTCAATAAAGACAACTATTCAACAACTGTAATTTTGTATTGGCAATTCCATGAGCGACCCATCAAATTCTTATAAGAAATATTTAGTTCACAACCCACACTATTTGACAAATGGATTTTGCAAAAATAATAACACGTTAGCCACAGTTGGCTTACTAAATGACTGTTTATGGAAAGTCATAACTCCCCGCTTGCTAAATGGCTGTTTATGGAAAGCCATGACTTCCCTCTCATCCCAGCTTGGTAATACCAAGGAATCTTTTGACCCTAAACTGGTCAGGATAAGACAGAATTAGCAGCTTTACTCGTGGCGCAAAGCGCGTCAAGCGCCCACAGCTTTTCAATAATATTTTATTGACATATGACACGATTCTACACAGTTTTCTGTACAAATATCAAGCAAAGTTTTGTAAAATGAAGTAGAAATAAAGCATAATTCATTAAGAGACATTGTGAAATCCAGGTGATTTTAGCGAGAACGGATCGGCAACTTAACAGTGGAGAAATTACATAATTTATGTAAACAACTGAGTAGGGTCCACACTGAATTGATGATATTGATCTCAGTAAATTATAATTTAGCTATACTCATATCTGTTGACAGTAAGTGTCGAATGTTCGACCTTATTATTCGACTTTCAGTTGACTATTCTTCAATCTCCGTCATTTAGGTCTGTAGTACAGATAATTTATTCGAATTCATCGTCAATTTTCTACGCTCAAGTAGTGGCGGACTACAAAAAGTTAATATTCGACTTTATTTTTATTTATTGGACCCATATTTTTAATAGTCTACTTTTTCAAATAAAGTTTCATTTTCAACTTATTTCTTGACTGATCGAGTTTAAACTTGACCATTGGATTCTGCAGACAATATAAAATGAATGAATGAATGAATGAATGAATGAATGAATGAATGAATGAACGATGTCCCCTTTCGGGTTTTCGTACGCTTGTTTAAGTAGTTATAATGTTTCATTATTGCAGACACAAGATTGACACACCTTGGTAATATTAGTGTTGTCACTATACTAGTAAAATCGGGGGGGGGGGGGCTCGCATTAGTGATGACACTGGGTATGTGCCGCTCTGAAGGCCCGTTTTTCCCTAACTAAGGTGCAGTATGTTGCCAAAAATTCCATAAAGAAACGGTAATTTTTCTCTTTTATGGCCCAAAATTCGAAAAAAAAATCCCTAACTGAGGTCAAAATTGTCTTGCTGGAGCACTTTGCTCGCCAATTTGGGAACATTTTCTTTACTATTTCGGTTAAAAAATCTCTAACAAAGAAACATTTTTGTGAAAAAGTGCCCTAACAAAGGGTGAGCTCTTGAAAGGTCGAGCTGCACACCCCCTGCCCCCCCCCCCCCAAAAAAAGTTTTTGTTCGGTGGCATTGGCATTTATAAAAGGATATTTTGGGAGTAGGTAACATTTGCGTGTACAAAATTAACCATTTTAAATTTTATATATTGACATTGCTTGTTTCACTTGGCTATGATTATAGACCTCAAGTTACATGGCTATCATTATTGGGAATGCTATTTTGTCTGAGATAAAGTTACCGACGTACAGTCACGATTCAACCGGCCGTGCAGCTGTGATCGACCGTGACATTGACCGACAACGATTGGCGTTGTGGTTCCGATCTGTGTTTACCTTCACATGGCAACAGCGACGCACCAGTATTAACATATGAATGCAAAACAATGAAATATACCCGAGGCTTCAAGGTGCTTGTAAAAGGTTTTTGGCAATACAACCATGTTATGTTCTTTTTGTTTCAGGACAAACAAAACACGTGTGCAAGACAAGGTCACTTTAGACCGATACTGTGGTCGGCTGCTCTCATTTGCTTAATAACAGATCGTGATTAAAAAAAAAAAAAGGGCCACAGGAAATCGTCATACCCATAATAATTATGAATTACTTCTATCGTTCTGGATGAAATATCAGGAATATACCGTGTGTGTAATCGATTGGGCGATCGGAAACTTGAACGAGGAAATAGAGAGCGCCCAGCACCTTGCCCTTGATGCTGACGGAGGGGCGAGCTGCCTGAAAAGTTAAACAAGTATGGCGGCGGATACCCTATGCATAGGCGACTTGGTCTGCTTGTACTCGGAAGAAGTATTTGGATTTAGTTACGCCTTGCAGTCAAGGTGAGTAAAACTTCATGTTGTCCCGAAGGGCGCTGGGTTCTCTGAGTTTCAACTGAACAATTACATCTGAAAACCACTCGAGCTATATATTTGGACACAACAGATTTGAAATAAACATGTATACAATCATTTAACTTGACAAAACACAACAAATCAAGACAGCCAAACAGAATGTTTTCATTTTTGTGCATGTTCAGTTCGGTTTATTTACCACAAAATGGGCGCTTCCGATAGCAGGAGCCCAGGCACCAGGCCTCTGCGTGTACCTGTTGTTCTGATATTCCCCCCAGATCATCCGTTTCTTTCTAAAACAATTGAATGTTCTGTCTCTTCCCTTCCCCTTCCACCCCACCCCACGTGACTTTATCTTTTCTTTCGTTCACATGTTTCGTTTTTTTTTTGTTTTTTTTTTGGGGGGGGGGTGTCGGGGGTTTTTTTGTTTTTGTTTTGTTTTGTTCTGTTCTGTTTTGTGGTTTTGGGTTTTTCTTTTTCCTTTTTTGTTTGCTTTTCTGTTTTGTTTGTTTGTTTTGTTTTGTTGCAAAATGAGTGTGAAGCAAGTCACCAAATAAAACACTCCACACCTCTATCCGCTGACTCTCGAATCAAGTTCTGGATTGAAGCCTCGCTGGTTTGTTGTTTGTTTTTTTGGTTATTGTTTTTGTTGTCGTTTGTTGGTCTTGTTTTGTTTGTTTTTTCTTCTACACGATCACCAACTGATGCCCTCTTCCATGTATCTGTTTTGAATCATGCATTTATGTCTATTTCAACATTTAACATTTTGTGAAGGCTAAAGCTTTTTGTAAGAAAAAAAAAAACTTCAATAGATAAAAATGCCATTTCAATTTCTATCTTTGTTATTGACTGATGTGCATCTAATGCACATTGAACAAAAGTGGTATAGCATTTTAAATGTGTTACATTTTGAATGCTCTCAACTGTAAAGTGCATGCAGGTCATTCCATTCCAGCTTCCACCTGGTTCTACTTTGTAGACATACAGGCACATTTTCTGCGGAGGAATCTCGTGTCCATTATCTTCTCCTTACAGACAGACATAGAGAGGGAACGCTTTCATTGGTTTAACATGTGGTATGATGAAAAAAAAAAAAAAAGTTTTGTATGGAATTGGATCCAGCACCAGCACTGTAATTTCATGCAATGTAATTAAGGAACAAAAGTTAATACTTGATAGCGCGATTGCCATGGGATTGGGATAAAGTTCGGAATTTGACCATTGTGTCTGGCATTGAGGTTCAGAGAGCCTCAATCGCTACTGATCCGACAAGACAGAAGACACGTCTCGAAGCAAAAATAATAGGTGTTTTTGAGGAAGGACCACCAACACTATCCCAAAAGGGTGATTAAATCCAAGAGTGTAACAGAACGAACACAATATCCGCGCTTACCCTCTACATTATGCCCAAATGCTATACCAACAGCATTTCAGTATTCTCTCTCTCTCTCTCTCTCTCTCTCTCTCTCTCTCTCTCTCTCTCTCTCTCTCTCTCTCTCCCTCCCTCCCCACCCCCGGGGGGTAATTTGTCAGCGAAGCGTCTTTGTGCCCCCTCTCCCCACGTGGTGGCGCCTTCACTGAGTCTGCCTACGCAGGCCGTGCATTACATGCACGTATATTCTTTTCATATAAGACCCGAAACCATGCAGTATGCTTCCACTGAAGGATGAACCAATTTCAAATGCAAATGAAGTCAAACTACTTAAGACGCACTGCTCTCAATTATAATAGGATGCTAGATTGACATTCCTTGTCACAAGACCTTTCAGTCAAGTACCAGCATGCCTATAGTTGCAGAGAATACAATGGTCCGGGTCAACAGCTTTTCTCGGCACATTGGCGCAAAGCGCGCCGAAAAAAAATGATGAACCAGTCCAAAACGTGGCACTAAAAGAGTTTTTAAAAAAGTGATAGGAACTCATGTGAAATAAATGGATCGACATTTGTATTATTGCCAATGTATTCGTATCATAATATATCGAAAGCAAGCAAAAAAAAAAAAAAAAAAAAAAAAAAAAAAAAAAGGCAAAATTACTAAAACAAAATGCTTTTGTTTAATCTTCAGTGAACGTTTTCCTGATATCAGATCAATCTCCGTCTTTTGCTCCACCCCACTTTGACCATGTCCTTTCAAATGTCTATGAGGGGTTACAAAAATAGCGTTTAAGTTATGATTAAACTCATAGACGCCATACATGTATTCATATCTTCGTTTTTCAAGGGTAGAGAATTTTTGGCTAAGTTGCTGTTGCACAATTGAGGCATTTATAATATAACAATTGCAAGGCTTTTTATGTCTCTTTTAAAAGCGGTGGAAGTTCCACGCCCGGGCTCCGTGCACTGTCACTGGTCGTATCATAGTTTTTCAGAACCTACCGACCTTTTTCTCGATGAGATTTGTGAAAGGTCTTTTGACGATGCATAACCTTTGGGGAAAAAAAAAAAAAAAAGGTGTGACGCAATATTCCTAAATTCGCTGTGTAATGTTGTGCACACACCACAACCAATATACATTATCATGCCTGCACAGCTAGTTATTGTTTATATTCCTAGGGCCTGTTCAACTACTATATTATTCTTATGGGGAGACTCAACTCCGCAACCAAAGTAATTGAATATTTAAAACCCTTGAATTATGATCCAAATGGTTGTATATATTGCATAATATCACGTCTGTATGTTTGATGCAGCAATAAAGTTTCAAGTTTCAATGAGTGACGTTATGTGAGACAATCAAAAGCAACTAGTGGATTTTTTTCAAGCGTGATTTTAACGTTATCGTAAAATCCATATAAAACATAAAGTTAATTTGTGTTTATACAAGCCAGCTTTAGTCCTATTTTATATTTGAAAGTTTGCGGAACCAATGACGATTCCAGCTTCTCACAGTTGCACGGTTGAGTGTTGTAAAGTTGAGATTTTAGCTTTTCCTGATGCTGTGTTCCCGGGTATGGGAGCCAACCACACGTCACATGAGATACTACGGCAGAATACCCCCAAAGGCTTCTGACCAAACTGTATGTGACTTCCACAATCTGATCAATTTCAAAATATGCTGGTAGTGGAGTTGAGTAAAAAACTTCACTCAGTGACTTGTGATAGATTTTTAAGTTTTTGGAGCATAACATATTTCGAATTTGACAAAAGCTAGCAAACAGTCCCCTGCAGCCTGCTAAGGATTTGTAGCATCAATATATAGTGCTGGTCAAATGTAAGTGTCCCGGTAATATGGCTGCGCAGTTGAGGAACTCCGGTAACTCTGTTACATGAAGTTCCCAAAACAGTGCCCAAATGAGAAATTGAACCACATCGTTAAATACATTTTGCTCAAATGAACATGTTAGGAATCTAAATAGGCCTGTCATCAAATTGATTTAGTGAACAAATAGCTATGATATGATAAAATGTAGGCCTATGCCTACGTATAGAATTATATGACCAAAAATAACGGACGCACTTTCCCTACACTTTTAGGCTACAAACACAATGAATGCTCTTCGATTCTCAAGTCTGAAGATGCAATATCCCGCCACCCGTCCTTCACACCTGTTCAAAATATAAGCCTATAGGGCCCAGGCCTATGTATGAACAGAAGTCATAGCACAGCATGGACATGTAATGTATTTAGTTCATACAACTAGAAAAAAAAAAAAAAGAAAGAAAGAAAAAAAAAAAAAAAAAGAAAAAAAAAAGAAAAAAAAAAAAAGAAAAAAAAAAAGAATAAATAAATAAAATAAATAAACAAACAAAAAAACAAATATTTTGCAAAGCAGTTTAAGCTACTTTTCACGTATGAACGCACCGGTGTGACCAATGCCAGTGGTACTGGTAGCAGGCCTACATGGCCGGGACGCTCGTAACGCTGCAGGCCTAGGGAACTTTCACTTTTTCAAACTCTTATGATGAGTGCATCATATTTGAACAAATCATCATATACTTTTTAACAAAATGTCCTAATAGATTTAATGATACGTTCACATACAGACTACAATTAACCGTTCGACACACAACAGCGTCTTGAACTCGTCACTCTGACCTTGGTTTGATACTTTGTGTGTGAAGGGAAAAAGAACAATAATCATGTTAGAACGTTCCACTACAATCACATTATTGCCAAGTTACACATGAAAACTCGTACTTTGTCATACATTCAGTTTTGACAATTGTTTGAAATGTAACTCTTGAAAAACCGCACATTGTGCATAAGCTACTGGACGAATTGTTGAACTTATTTGGCCGAATTTGCCTCACTGAGAGTGGACTCGCCCAGACTGACCCCGTAGGCCTGCCCTGGATAACAATGTAAGCGCCCACGTGCTAAGTTAGGGTTACATGGAACGGACCTAGCTGTTATTATTTACTTTAGAATGGTTGTTTGGACAATGTGATGACTCAAGATGGAAATTGGTCTGTAAGTTTAAGTGGTTCAGGTGTGAAACAGTCAAGAGAACGTTCTACACTGTGATTATTTAGATTCAGAATCAGTATAAGATCATATACAACTTACAAGTACCCGATTTAAAAGCCTGTTGCAATAAATGCAGGATGATGAAGAAATAATGAAATACATTTTGTAATTTTTAACATTATGATACAGACTTCTTTAATAATCACTGATAATAAATGTGAAACACAATTTCTTAACCTTCCACAATATATGTTCTGTTTTGTTCATTTTAGGCACGTAATTCTTTGAATATACAAGCATAGACAGAGCTGTAGCCTGGGCCGTGCACACGAGTCATGTAGTAAAACTTAAAGAGCCATACTTCCTTCAGGGAAATGGGATAGAACTTTAAACAAATGGTCAACGCCTGCTCAACCCATGCATTGTGAAGGAAATGAAAACAGTTTAACCATGGCTATTGATGTACAAGAGGCCTACCATGCATGTACTTCAACCTGTGTTATATTGTAAACGGAGGCAAAACTTTTCAACACAGTTTCTCTTTGTTTCTTAGAGTTATTTTTCACGGGAATATTATTTAAGCAGTATTATAGATAAAACATACAAAATTATAAAAAGTTATTATCAAAATTAAACATGTAACAGCTGGCCTTGGCATGTTTTGAATTATATTACGACAAATTATCAAATATGATATTATATCTTAGAATTTATCAAAAGTATCTCATCGAATGACTTAGTGCAAAGCCCAACATTTATTGGGAAATATAATCAGAATGAACATACTTTCAAAATTTCTATTCATCAAATTTTATGGGGCCCTTCCATATTTTACGAGTTTTAGGGGAAAAAAATTTATCGTGCTGAAACCTCGTAGATTCATCTAAAAGAATCTTCCTATTTATTTTTTTCAAGCGAGATTCATTTATAGAGCCTGGCCCTGTTTCTCAATTAGCTAATAAAATATGTTTAAATCAATAAAGAATCTATTATTATTATTATTATTATTATTATTATTATTATTATTATTATTATTATTATTATTATTATTATTATTATTATTATTATTATTATTATTATTATTATTATTATTATTATTATTATTATTATTATTATTATTATTATTATTATTATTATTATTATAAATTAGTTCCTTTTAGTATGCAGTGTTGACAACCCTCCCAAATTTCCCGGGAGACTCCCGGAATTTTATGCTGAAAATTCTTGAAAAGTTGTAGGTTTTGTCAATTTTTAGTCACCTCCCTAATTTTATCAATATTTTTCCTCTAAATGTCATATTACTCTATCAATGTCCCTAATTTTACTGTCCATGTCGTGAATTTTCAATTTGGTAGGCTTGCAACACTGAGAATGTATAAAACTTTTTGAAATGGCTGTCCAAGTATATCAACAAATAATGAAATTGCCACGTTATTTGCATGTTGCATGGATCAATTGACATTTTTTGGCAGCATAGGCAAATTTTGTATATGATCATAGTGGAGGATTGCCCCATGGGGCTTATCGCTCCTCCAAACTGAGTGAGCACCAAGCAATTGCAAGAATTTATATCAATAGCGAGAACAACGAGAAGTCGACAATATATATTAAACCAATTACGGGTTGTGAAGAGTAAATAATTTAAGGCGTTTCTTAAACATATGTATTGAGGTTGAATGTAGCACATGTTCTTTCCAATTAAGCCCTTTGTCGAACCACACACCTATTCAAGAATTTAACAACTTCAGCTTTAAGCAATGTTTGTCCATTTATATTAATGTGGAAATTGTAAGAGGACTTTTTATTATTGCGAGACCGAAACATGATACAGTTTGCTTGAAACCAGCGGACAACATCGTTTAAAGTATTAATTAAATACTTTAGTGAATGGAATGAATGAATGAATGAATCTTTATTAGCTGCACCTATTTACAACGCTTAGGCATTTTGCCTGTACAACACAACACAGTTTTACAATACAATTCAGAACATAACACAGCGTACACATAACTTACACACAAACATGTTATCACAGCAGAGAAAAAATACAGAAATCAACCTATTCCTTACACCTGAAAATTGTACAATGAATCTCTAATTTCAACAGTGTAATTTGTAAATTTTTTGACCGAAGTATAATTTCGTAATCTTTGCATTTCATCAGCATATTAAATTTCCCTACCGAATTTTGACTATTAAAATTGAGAATTTTTTTTTGACATCTCTGTTATCAAAATAACTCTCTGATTGGAAAATTTCTTACAAAATAATCAATCATGAATTTCGTCTTCAATTACTTTGCATGTGTCACATAATCTTTCTTCCACGGGTGGTTTAGTGGGCCGCCGGTGCCTCCCTAGTTCAATATTTAAACTATATGCACTGGTTCTCAGACGAGTAAAATTTTTACGGGAACTGTATTTGTGTCTTTTTGTCCAAAACCACTTCCTAGTAGTCATTACCCTATTCCGCAGTCCGAACTCTTTACTCTCGATAAGCTAACCTGTCCCTGTCTAACTTATATACATAAAAGTTCTATTGTCCATATTGCACATGTTCCTCTGTAAAATTTTGACATAGGCTGTATTAGCCCAAATAAATTAAAGGGTCTTCAGCGGGTAACTACTCAACATGTTTCGGAGCCATTCGTAACCATCAAAATTATAGTTCTAATTCGAATTTTGTTTTAAATTTCGCGTATGTTCGTAATTTTTGGTCCGGAAGAGACTGTAATTCCATAGCATAGTATTTTGCCATTGGGTAAAAAATCTAGCTTCTTATCGTAAATTTTGAATAATTTTGGGACAAAAATTCCCAAATTCACTTCCATTATGCTAAATATCATCACGACTTATCGAAAACGTTTCTCTTACTGAAGTTATCCAAGGTGATTTTGCCGGAGACATTTCACAGTTACATAGATATGCATCATATGAACTTTGGGCACGGCGTTTTCACACGATACCACTACCAATTTTTACAAATACGAGTATCTGAAGAAAATAGGGATATTGTCCTGTTTCAATCAATAGAGCAACATCACACGCTTTCTTGTTCACTCCAAGAACATATTTTAATAAACTGATATAGACTTTTTCAAATTCGGTTTTGAAGTAGGTTGATATATCGTTACAAGCAATATATTTGGAAGGTGGGATAACATATGCACCCCATGGGCATGGCCATACTTCACATCAATGGGAGCAATGGGCTTATCGAAAAAAAATCAATGAACAGTTTAACATGGGTCTGTGAACTTTTAATGCATCAGAATATGAATCACTAAAAAGCGAAACTTGTACCGTTTACAACGTAATCCGATTTAATTTTAGGGCAAGACAATAGTATGGCAGTACAATACATGATCACTAATCAGCAGCAGCACAGCAGGACAGGAAGTAATAGTGTTCAGAAATTATTTCTAATCAAAACAGCATCGAAACTAGAAAAGAAGATTTGCTTCAAAGCAAATCTCTTTATGCATTCAAAGGTTGTAAATACTTAATGCTACAACTTTTATCCTTTGGTACTTCACATTACTAGTGTTATTGCTAATTTAATTTATGTCAGAGATCGGAGACAATCCTCCTTTTTCTCTTTCAGCGAGTTGCAGGACATTGTGGTGACACTGTGCGCTGAATAACTGGGTTCTGTTTTGTTTTGTTTTTTTTTCCTTCCTATCACTGTACTTTGTGCGAATGAAGATATATATAAATTAAACTTATGGCCGAATGCAAATTTGAAAGTCCAAATGACCTTGACCTTTTACCTTTACAGGTCACATGTAAATTGAACAGTGTTACAATACCCAAAATTTAAGCCCAACATGGACCAAATCGGATGAAAATTGACCAAGTTATGGCAAGTGAAACTTTCAAAGGGCCAAATGACCTTGACCTTTGCCCTTTTGAGGTTACATGATCTTATAAAAATGTGCAGTGTTGCAATACCTACAATTTGAGTCCAACATGATTAGAATTGGATGGAAATTGGGCAAGTTATGACTGGTTGAAACTTTCAAAGATCCAAATGACCTTGACCTTTGACCTTAGGAGGTCACATGTAAGTTTTAAAATGTACAGTGTTACAATAGCTACAATTTGAGCCCAACATAATCAAAATCTGATAAAAATTGATCATGTTATGCGTAGAAGAATGCCACCATCGAAAGTAGCCTTTGACCTTGAAATGACCTTTGAACTTGAGATGACCTCTACCTGAAGTGAACCTTGACCTGAAAAATGACATTTTGGTCTAAAAGTGACCTTTGACCTTGACATTTGAGATGACCTTTACCTTGCTCTGATTGAACTATACACTTCGAACCACATCTACTGTAGTATATAAAATACTGAAGATTTAAAACTTTAATTAGCCCTCATTTGCATAATTTTGAAAAGCATGACCTCTCATTATAAAAAGGCGAGACTTCATCTATGGAAGTATAATTGTGCCAAGTTTAGAGTTTCTACGTGTAATGCTTATCAAATGAAATGTCGGACAAATTTGCCTTTAAAGAAAGAAAGAAAGAAAGAAAGAAAGAAAGAAAGAAAGAAAGAAAGAAAGAAAAACACACACAGACATAACTAGAAAAGATGATTTGCTGCATAGCAAATCAGTGTGTGTGTCTTCAAAGCATATTGGTATGGCAATGTACAACTATTCCATAACACAGGAGTAGAAGTTGGAATGGCGTCTCTATCTATCTATTACAGCTTTGAAGTTATTCAAGATTTAAAATTTCTAATGGTGCTATTTAGCATAATTCAAATTGCTACAACTTTTGTTTTAGATTCATTACATGCGCAATGGTCAGGCACCCCCTAGTAGAAGTTAAACTGACATGAAGATGAACCAAATCGGATGAAAATTTAGCAAGTTATGGCAAGATGAAACTTTTAAAGGGCCAAATGACCTTGACCTTTGCCCTTTCAAGGTCACGTGTTCTTATAAAAATGTGCAGTGTTGCAATACCTACAATTTGAGACTAACATTATTAGAATTGGATGGAAAATAGCCAAGTTGTGACTGGATGAAACTTTCAAAGGTTCAACTGACCTTGACCTTTGACCTTTAGAGGTCACACATGAATTCTAAAATATGCAGGGTTACAATAGCTACAATTTGAGCCCAACATGATCAAAATTAGATAAAAATTGACCAAGTTATGGCTAGAAGAAGGCCACCAAGGAAAGTGGCCTTTAACCTTGTAATGACCTTTGACCTTGAGATGACCTCTACCTGAAGTGAACCTTGACCTCAAAAATGACATTTTGGCTTAAAAGTGAGCTTTGACCTTGACATGACCTTTGACCTTGACATGACCTTGACATTTGAGATGACCTTTACCTTGCTATGATCGAACTCCTATACACTCGGGACCACATCTACTACAGTATATAAGATACTGAAGATTTAAAACTTTAATTAGCCCTCATTTGCATAATTTTCAAAAGCATGACCTCTCATTATAAAAAGGCCAGACTTTATCCATAGAATTATAATTGTGCAAAGTTTGGAGTTTCTACATGTAATACTTTTCAAATGAAATGTCGGACAAATTTGCCGGTAAAGAAAGAAAGAAAGAAAGAAAGAAAGAAAGAAGAAAGAAAGAAAGAAAGAAAGAAATAAAGAACTAGAAAAGATGATTTGCTGCATAGCAAATCAGTGTGTGTGTCTTCAAAGCATATTGGTATGGCAATGTACAACCATTCCATAAAACAGGAGTAGAAGTTGGAATGGCATCTCTATCTATTACAGCTTTGAAGTTATTTCAGATTTAAAATTTCTGATGGTGCTATTTAGCATAATTCAAATTGCTACAACTTTTGTTTTAGATTCATTACATGCGCAATGGTCAGGAACCCCGTAGTAGAAGTTAAACTGACATGAACATGAACCAAATCGGATGAAAATTTACCAAGTTATGGCAAGATGAAACTTTCAAAGCGCCAAATGACCTTGACCTTTGCCCTTTCAAGGTCACGTGTTCTTATAAAATGTGCAGTGTTGCAATACCTACAATTTGAGACTAACATGATTACAATTGGATGGAAAATAGCCAAGTTGTGACTGGATGAAACTCTCAAAGGTTCAAATGACCTTGACTTTTGACCTTTAGAGGTCACACATAAATTTTAAAATACGCAGGGTTACAATAGCTACAATTTGAGCCCAACATGATCAAAATAAGATAAAAATTGACCAAGTTATGGCTAGAAGAAGGCCACCAAGGAAAGTGGCCTTTAACCTTGAAATGACTTCAAGATATTGAAGATTTAAAACTTTAATTAGCCCTCATTTGCATAATTTTCAAAAGCATGACCTCTCATTATAAAAAGGCCAGACTTTATCCATAGAAGTATAATTGTGCAAAGTTTGGAGTTTCTACATATAATACTTTTCAAATGAAATGTCGGACAAATTTGCCGGTAAAGAAAGAAAGAAAGAAAGAAAGAAAGAAAGAAAGAAAGAAAGAAAGAAAGAAAGAAGAAAGAAAGAAATAAAGAATTCCTAGAAAAACAGAAAAGTGTGCGTTGACACACACACTTTAATTCCTAGAAAAACAGAAAAGTGTGCGTTGACACACACACTTTAAATATATCCATTTTGCTTACAAACTACCCAATATTGAACGAATTAAAATGTGAACACACGGAGCAGTCAGGATTGACTAAAAAATAAATTGCTCACCCACTACCACCATTGACCTACGTAGGTCAATGCTACCACAAAAACGGACGTGCCACGAAAACTGGCTTAAGGACCATACTATTAATAAGTGTTACTATGGAGTAGGACGTAAAACGGATGGGCGGGAATCTCCATATGAAATGATGAAATGACGTCATTCTATGGGTAGTGTGGGCATTTCCCATCTTCAGCTTCCTGGCCTGGGTGATCTAGAAAGTGAGGCCAGCATGTTTTTCGCAGAATTGGGTGGCCCAAACAATTAAAAAATTGATTGAGTTGGTGCGTCAAAATGAGGCTCTGTACATGTACAACCAGAAACTAAAAACCACATAAATTAAAGACACTGATTTGTCCCGAAATTCCTGGGTCAAAATCTCCGATGGTAAGTAAATATAATTATTATTAGGCATTCTACTAAGACGTACTGTAGTCTGTGGATCTAAAAGAAAGAAAGAAAAAAGTAGGTGTGGCCGTGGGCCTACTATTATTACATATTAGACTCAGTGGTGAGCATATTTGGATTTCCCATCTAGGCAAGCTGTTAGTGTTAATGATGATATAGTTATAGGTACCTCGTCAATTTTAATCTCTGCAGACTTGCAGGCTGAGCTTTTAGGAGGCTCAGTCGTCCGTCGTCCGTCTGACGGTCTGTCGTGTCGGTTCACAATGACATTTTCAACTCCAAAACTGTTGGTCAGATTCACTTCAAACTGGGTGGCAATGCCAATGTACCTTTGTTGGGTCTCTAGGTAACAAGTTTGCTCAAATTGTCACGCTCCAGTGATTTTTTTTTTTTTTTTTGCAAATCTTAAAAAATCTCAAAAAACTGCTCACCCTTTGATATAAACAGGAACACTCCTAGAGACTGCAAGTTCTTAATTTGTTCACCAGGCATTGCTGCATTTTTTTTATCTAGTTTTTATGATTGTGATTTCTATATTTTCAACTTCTCCATAACCGTCACTCAGTTTAAGCTAAAACTTTGTGAAATATTCCTTGTGAAAGGGTCAAACAAAGTTGTTCAATGTTATAAAGTGGCACAGCAATGGATACCTGACTTTTAACAATTTTTTTCAGTTCGGGTACTTATCTGTTAATGCACCTTTCCTATTGATTACTATATGCAAGTCAATGGACATTATAATGCTTATTCCATTTTATTTAATTTTTCTTTTGACAAATCATAGAAATATTTCTAAATGTCATATGCACTCAGCCAAAGCTCAACAGTGTTCTATGCAGTTGAAACTTTGATTTTGTGAACAAGCTTAGGTCAGCTGAGCATGGACTGTTCACCTCTAGTTTCATTTCTTCGCTTATACATGCAATTTTAAACATACTTATTTTTGAGCATATTCAGTTGCACCACTTTATCATTAATTTTCATGTTTTTTGCCAATATTTTGTGACTTTTTCTTGGATTTGACCTCACCCAAAAAATAATAAAGTAAAATATAATTTCAAAAAAAAATAGATAAATAAAATGAAATATATTATTAAAAAAGATATCAGCTGAGCCTTCCACAGGCAAATAGCCAATTTCTCCTGTGGACTTGTGGCTTTGCTGGGATACTTTTTTAATGTAAGGTCCCACTTGCACCAACAATTCTCTTCAAACTGCATTCTGCTTAATCGAAAGTATCTTTGAAACTGTAATTTCCAAGTCCATATTCAGTTCTTTCAGTAGGTGATGATATACTCCAAATCTTCTTGCCTGAATATAATCCCTAACTCACTATCAGTGATGCCTCTTTTCCTTCATGCGAAAGTAAGCTGCCCCCACTATAAGCATGACGTCTTAGCATGAAGTCCTCTTTGTCATCCGCTGGCACATATAGTTGCCTGATTGTTGCGAAAACCTGACCAATAACAAATGGTAATGCTTCTTGGATCTATTTATAGCCCATCCTTATTTTATTGGTAGAACTCATGGACAAAGAAAGATAAAATTTCGACCTGTTTCATGGATATTTAGTTCTGTTATGTTGAAAATGACAGAAACATAATTATCAGAATATTTTTAGAGCTTCATTCCTTAAAAAAAATTAATTGATAGAGGCGTCATTGTAACTCTAATTTATTGTTTTGTGATATAGCCTGATCCAAAGGAGAGTGGATCAAAGTTACAGAATTTCAGTTTATGGAAGCTTTCACATAGTCACAGTCTCAATCCTGAATATCCTTAAAACTATAAATACAGGTGCCATTCCTCTTGGCCTAACTTTAAGTTATAGGTTTTTTATATCGAACCATCTTATATGCATAGTGAATTCTTTGTAGTGGTTTGTTAGATAAGGCAAGCTTGGCACAGTTGTGTTTATAGTTTATCTCATCATGAACAATATAAATATAGCACCATTTCAAAATACCCATTTTTAAAATATACACAGACCAATTTGCTGTGGAGCAAATTTTTCGAGTTAAACTTGTTTTCCTTGAAAACATATTCATGAGGTGGATATAGGTTTTTTTATATCGAACCATCTTATATGCATAGTGAATTCTTTGTAGTGGTTTGTTAGATAAGGCACGGACACAAAAATTTGAACCTTGAATATCATCAGATATATGATATATAGAGGTACTATTCCAACTTTTGTTTTAAGCTTGGCACAGTTGTGTTTATAGTTTATCTCATCATGAACAATATAAATATAGCACCATTTCAAAATACCCATTTTTAAAATATACACAGACCAATTTGCTGTGGAGCAAATTTTTCGAGTTAAACTTGTTTTCCTTGAAAACATATTCATGAGGTGGATATAGGTTTTTTTATATCGAACCATCTTATATGCATAGTGAATTCTTTGTAGTGGTTTGTTAGATAAGGCACGGACACAAAAATTTGAACCTTGAATATCATCAGATATATGATATATAGAGGTACTATTCCAACTTTTGTTTTAAGCTTGGCACAGTTGTGTTTATAGTTTATCTCATCATGAACAATATAAATATAGCACCATTTCAAAATACCCATTTTTAAAATATACACAGACCAATTTGCTGTGGAGTAAATTTTTTCGAGTTAAACTTGTTTTTCTTTGAAAACATATTCATGAGGTGGATATAATGTTCGTTTAGGTCTAGTTTGTTTGGTAGACCTACCATGTTACCATATCACAAAAAGCAAGAATGCCCTCTATTGACACGACAAATATTCTTCCTATTTTCAGCAGATTATTTTGTCATCATTCTACACTTGATCAGGATTTAAATTTTTGAAGGAAAATAAAAACACACAAAAGCTTAACGTGTTTTCATTGAATTTTATAGATTAAATATCTGATTCAATGAACACTTGACTATGAATGGGCCTATGCAAGAAAAATAGGAAAAGCAACCTGCAGACTATATTCAGAACAGATTTTGACAGAATTAAGCGTATATAGTTTCATGATATAATTTGATCAAACATATTATTAAAACTTGATTGCCCAATTCCATTGACTGATTTTGTCTTTTGTACCCTGAGAAAAGGCCTATACATGTACTTTGTTTCATTCACATATATTTATTAAGTGATAACAAAGAGAGAACTTATACAGTGATACTTGCTGTATGTGGCCACTGCCGTGAGCAGCCACACTAGTTTTTGTGGTCGCATTGCTTGGACACAGGAGTCAGTTTCTTTGTAAATTTACCTGCAGTGACAGGTCACCTGCTGTATGTGGTCACTTTTTCTTGGAAGGAGGGGTGGCCACCTACTGCAGGTTTTCCCCTACTTACAAACAACTATAACCACCCAGTTGAATACATAAAATGTGCATACCAAGGTCATTGGGGTGCGTAACTATATACATACTCATATCATTAAATGGATGATATGTGTTACCCGTAAACAAGGAAAACAAAAAGACGGATTAAAGACCTTGGCCTATTTTGCAAGGTCACATCAGCATTTTATCTAAAATTGACGTGAACACTATAACTTCAGAAGGATATAACGTAAGAGGTTGAAATTTTGCATCATTATGTACCATAATACAAACTAGTTTGGGATTGTAGATGGGTGACCTTGATGTATTTTCAAAGTCACATGACCACTTTTAAAAAATCATTGGAGACACTCTTGAAAAGGATTTCACTTAGGAGGTTGAAATTTTGTGTGATTATGTTTCTTTAGGACTATAAGACTTAACAAGACCTTGCTTGTGATTGCAGATGTTTGACAGTAACCTATTTTTCAAGGTCGCAAGCACTTTCTTGTTGCGAACACAATAACTCAAGAAAGATTTGACTTGGGAAGTTGAAACTTTGTGTCATTATATGTTTGTATATAAGACTTGCTTGTGATTGCAGATGTTTGACCTTGACCTGTTTTTCAAAGTCACAAGCATTTCTTTGAACTTGCACTAGGGATAGGGCAAGAAAAACTTAAGGAGCAGCTTCAAATTGTGTGATTATGTATGTGAATACGAGCTCTGTTGAGATTGTAGATGGGATGTCCTTGACCTATTTCAAAGTCACAAGGGTATTTCCTTGAAAATAATTGTAGATGCAATAACTTCAGAAGAACCTGACATAAAGAGTTTGGAGTTTTGTATGATTAGGTTAAGTGGGGGACACATTGTTTTTGCGTCCGTGTCATCTTCTTCTTTTTTCTTCTTCTTCAACACATTGTTGAGAACTTGATAACTCAGGACAGATTTGACTTGGGGAGTTGATTTTTTTGTGAATATGTTCCTGTACAAGACCTTGCTTGGGATTGCAAATTGGTGACCTTGACTTTTTTCAAGGTCACAGGGCAATTCATTTAAGATCGACACAAACCCAATAACTCTGCAAGGATTCCCATTACCTTCAACATTGCAAGGGCACATGGGGAGACATTTCATTTTCAATTGGAAAATCAGCCTGTAGTCTTCTAAGTTCTAGTTAAATGTCGATTTTAAGATATCTTTATGTCATTTTATCATAAAAACCTATGATCATATGTGAAAAACAAAAACATTTAATCATGTGAATAAATATTTTAACATGGCTAAATACTGAATTAAACAATAAACAGCATTCTGTTTTATATATACATGTACATGTACTTTGGTCGATAGTCCTTAGATACGTAGTGGTCAGTGATATTTAAATAGACGTTGGAATTTTCCGTATATTTGAGATTGCTAATTTGAAATGGCTTTAGTTAACAAAATTCAAAGTGATGTTCAATGTTCATTGGATACAACATGGTCCATAGTATGTATAAGGAAACATGTGGCTGCTTTATCTTCAAAACATTTTAATATATTCAAGATTTAAAAAAAAAATTCCCTTGTTGGCATAATTTAAAATGTAATGACTTCTGGTCAATTTTCATTAGATGAGTAATGGTCAGTAACACATATGTAGATCTATGTTAAAATGTCATTTCTGTCTCTGACAGTGTTTTTAAAGGATGCTTAATAAATTAAAATATCTGTTATTACCATAATTCTAATATGCGATGACTCTTGGTCAATATGTATGGAATGCAAAAAGGTTGATAACGCAGCATTTCAAATTTCGACTAGGTAGTTGGTACTAAAGGTTTGCTGGTCTAAAACCCAGTCATTCTGTTTTGAACAAAAAAATATAAAGCAGCTGGAATAGCTTTTATGTATTATAGTTCTGAAGATATTCATGATTTAACTCCCCAAATTTCCAAGACCTTCAGTTTGTGTATGAAAACTCAGTGAAAGTGCACGGGTCAGGCAGAAATTGGAATCTATATTGTCAGTATCATAATGGGTTTAAAGATATTTCAGGTGGTCCACATGTGCATAATTTTCAACCCTTTTTGAAAGAAGGCCCACAGCATATTTTTGGCGATGAATACCCATTTAAACACAGAATAAACAAAATCGTACATGCCTGGATTGTGAGTTACTATTGTTCTCTCACTCAGGATTGCTGGAAAATCACTGGTGACCTGCGGTCACTCATGATTTTCCCCACCAACAATGATCCCTCATGAGAGAAAAATAGTAACTCACACTCCAGCCATGTAAGATTCTCTATATACTATATATGTTGCTAAGACATAAGACATACCAAAGTGAATTAAGTTTCTCCAGGCAATTGGGGACCATGCAGCCCACATTCTCATTGTGAGACCATTAATGATGGCAAATAGCTTTCCTCTGGTTGGGTGCAGTCAGCACAACCCACGGCAAGGAAAGATATCCCCTTAGTCATACTCTGGCTAGGAATGGCTTAAAAGCCAAATAAATATAGGCCACAAATCACATGACAAATACCAAAGCTGTAGTCCATACAGAATGGCCTGTACATAAAGCTTGTTTGAAAGAACACAAATTCTTCAACACCCACAATCCCAGTATGGGTGGCATATTCATTCTGTTTATGAGTCTGTGCAAAGCAAATGACGAGTTCACCACTTGTGGAATAATTATATGCAGTGATTCTGTGTTATTTGCCCAGCTGAACACCTCCTGTGCTGTAGTGCTGCACTGGTGTGAGATAATAATTAGGCTACCATAGGGCACATGGGAGGTCGTAAAGTCATTGTTAATGACCAGTGGTTGACATGGCTTCCTTTAATGCAAGACTCCTGAAGTTACATTGCAATTGAAAATTAACTGCTGAAAATATGAATATGGTTAAAAAAAATCCTTCATCCACATATCTATACACAGTGAAGAGTTGTTTGTTTGCTTTGCTTAATGTTGATTTTGGTGCAGCAGAAATAAATGCATGTTGCTTTCTAGTGATATGTATGTCCAAACTTATGGTATGTAACTTCCACACATTTTCCACCAGCCTGAAAACATTTTTATTAAAAAGAGAAAATGAGTAATGATGACTTTTTGGAGGACAGAATAAATTAATGTGGATGAGGGTCTTAGGGAAGGGTCATCAGGTTTATAGTACAAATAAAGGTGTTTTTTGTTTGTCCCATTAGTTTAACCCTTTCCCCCTTAAACCGTCCAAAACCCGCTGGTGGTCAAATGTCCTCTGCTTCAGCGTTTTCAACTGATTCCAACAGCAATGAAAAACAATTTGACTGAGATTAAGATGAGGCTTGTCAAAACAACATGACCCAGGTCAACAGCTTTCCTTGGCATGGGTTGCCCAACCCATGCCAGAGAAATCTGTTGACTCAGTCTTAATTCAAGGGGGAAAGGGTTAATAGATGGTACAGCATTTTTTTTAAATAAGTTTTTTTATGAATGTTTGTTAGCATTGAGTTTTCCAAAAATGTACACCCGATTCCCTCAGAAATTGATGAGCATGAGCATTTGACTCCACTTTACAAAAGTTGCACACTAGGTGATAGTGCTGTCATTTCCCAGATTCATAACAAGTGAAAAAAATCTTTAAAGTAGGAGTAAATATTGGCATGTGGAAAGGACAGCTTAGGCTTGCATATTTGTATGCACTCAATGTGTGCTGTTTTCTGCCGATACTTGGACTGGATCTACTTCAGACAAGGTGAGGACAAACTTTGCTAGGTCTGTGAGTTTGTTCAACTGATGACATGGTCGTAATTTTTTTCATATAAATGGTTAATTGTTAGGAAGATTTTAGAAGATTTCTAAAATCTGTTAGCCAACTGCTTTGAAATTACAAAGGGACATATATAGAGTTGGTTTAAACATATTTTTATTTAGCAATTGGAAAGCAGGGCGGATCCCTATATTAATTCCTCTTGTGAAAGAAAGGACAAGGAACAGGACAGATGAAACATCACAATCCCCTGGTGCACGACTATGCGGGGGTAACATGAAGAAGTGGGACCATACAAAACAAGACAGATAATGGGGCGTCGTAGTTCAGGGAAAATTGTACCTATTACAAACTTGTTTATATATTATTAGGTTTATGAGTTTTAATTTTGAGGGGCAAATCTGTCAGAGCTTTTGCTAAATTCTTGCACATCCATGAATATCTTAATATTATTTTCCAGGTTGCAAAGTTCATGTCCTTATAAAACTGTGTGGATATTAAAAGGAGCAAAATTAGAAATAACTGCATGAAGATATTCTCTGTGAACGATGCATAATGGACAAGCAAAAATATAATCTAAAGTTCCTGGTTTCTGATATTGGGGTGACCTCAGCTTCTTATCAATGGCAAGTGCGATGGCAATTTTCGTAAATTTAACTTTTGGGTGATAACACAAAAGGCAACCATGAACTACATGTAGGCCTTACTGATGCCAGGGTTTTACCCATACAAAATACATGTATGATGGTCCACATAAGCCACAAGTCTTGTGAAAACTATACCCATGACAAGGCCTTGAACATGAGCAAGTAAGTGCATCATGGTGTTAATTTTGTAACTTTCCATCAAGGTTGAATATTATGTCAATGAAGCATTAAATAGGTTTAGGTGAAAAAATAAAGAAGTTTTCTGTACCCCTACCTAAATTTATCCTAATATTTTGTCCCTATGTTAAGTAATTTGAGTTTTGAAGTTGACATATGGGGATTGGCATATAGCTGAGCTTTAGTGTAGAATATTCCCACATGAATGCTGATTTGGAGTCTGCACAGTAAGAAAAGTAAAACTCAGTGTTTCTTTTAACACTTAAATGGGGGTATATTACCCCTTCAAAACCTGAAATACCATCTGGGAAAATTCTAAAGGTCACAAGTCTTTTTAGTTGCATGTAAAATTGGTAAAAATCTAGTCTGCTCACCTGAATTTCTCTTCTTGTGACCCCCTGAAAAAATTGCTAGCAGAAACACTGATAAACTTTGGACTAAAAAAGTAACATATCTCCCCAAATACCACTTCTCCTATGTATTAATTCTTCAATAAACCCACTGATCGTGATGAAAAATATTTGTCAAAACAAAATATCTTGCGCACCTTCCTTACTACATTACAAGACCTGTAAGAGGAAAGCAGCACTTCTTTCTGCTTGGCCTGTAGTTGTAAATGGCATTTTGGTGACCAGAACATGCTTCTCAAAATCACTTTGACTTGTGCTTCATGCATGGCGACACTTGAGGCAGGGCTTTGTAATTCTGTTTTCCAGTAGCATTCTTCGGGGCTATTAAGTCTGTCATTTAACTGTCATTTGACCTATCCTAATGAGGTTTACAAATTAAAACAATGGAAAGCATATATCCATTGCATATAGTGATGATAACCCAGTTAGATATGCCATGGCATGTGGTTAAGTGTGGTAAATACTGTACTGTAATAATGTGCACAACATCTGGAATTTTCCCACATGGGACCACTTTGGGAACTTTGGGCACATTTTTTTTTTTTTTTTTTTTGTTGTCATTGTGTTTTTATCTTCGCCCAAATCAGTGAATCTGGAAAATTAAATCTATATAATTAGTATTTTTGATAAATTTTGGAAAATTGATGCTCTGGAAATTTTTTTTTGCAGCAAATGGTCATTCTTAACTTCCATTAAAAATAAATGAAAAGGTTTGTGGAATTTTTATGTGGAAAAGATAGAAAAATAACCATACATTTGAATGTCCTGTCACAAACATATATGTTGGGTGCAGCTATATGTATGTTAATTCAGCAATTTGTTACTTGATCCCTTATTATGGCAAGATTGACCCCATTTGTTACTTATGAACTGTGTCCAACATTCTGTTTAATTGCAACTGAAGCAAGCTTAGACTGCTGGCCCCCAGTGCTAATCTCAGTCATGTTTGGTGACCAGTTTGGTAAATATCTTTTAAACTTCTGATACCCTTATCCTGTAAAAATTGTCATGCATCCAATAATCGGTAGTTTGATTTGACTGAAGGCTGGAATCAAAGTGCCACTTATTGAACTGTTGATCAGGTAAACATCACAGATAAGTTAGAGTTGCCTGCTTGACTGTGTGAATGCTTATAACTGACAGAGGTCAAGGCAGAGTTGCTCACATCACTGTGTGAATGGTTGTACTGACAAAAGTCAAGTTAGAGTTGCCCACTTTACTTTGAGAACATGACAGAGGTCAAGTTAGAGTTGCCGGGCACTTTATTGTACATGTGAACAGGTCTAATTGACAGAGGTCAATTTAGAGTTGCCTACTTTACTGTCTGAATGGTTATTACTGTCAAAAATCAAGTTCGAGTTGCCCAATTTACTGTACATGTAACCAGTTATATCTAGCAGCACCCAAGTTAGAGTTGCCCACTTCACTGTGTAAATGGCGGTTACTAACTAGCAAAGGTTAATTAGGGTTGCTCCCATTTACAGTGTGAGCAGTTAAATAATATAACTAACAGAGCTCCTCCTGACTGGTCAGTAAGGAGGACCTTCACTTGTGTGATGAACGCTTGGGTGGCTTGGTGTGGAGAGTACATACACATGTCCATTCATGACGTGTAAATACTGGCAACACATACACATAATGAGGCAGCATTTATATATAAGTATTAATAAAATGGCTATCCGAATTGATACCAAGCTTATGTAATTGAATTATAGACCAGAGGTCATCTTGGTACATACCGGACCCCAATAGGGGCAGGGTTAATGTACTTTTCTTAGTGCTGTTTTATGAGGAATGTATCTATGACAAATAAATCAAACCCGTCATCATACGTTTCAATACACGTCACAGGTCTTTGACATGTATTTACGCAAGTTTACGTTGGTTACGTAAACCGTGTTTCCTCTCACTATATAAACCAGCTCCAATGGCCGTTACTCTCATTCCCTGATGAGCTACAGTGTAGCGAAACCGGTCGGAATATAGTTTAAGAACGGGTTTGCTCCTGGCCTCGCCCAGACAAAACCTTATTCAGCATTTATATATAGTCAAAAAGGAAAAAGACAAATATTCATGAATGATTGGGTAACTGACAGCAGTTACTTTAGGGTCTTAGTTGTGAATACACAATGTATTGACAGGACCCATCCCAAGAAACCAACTTTGCAGAACGGTGGTTTCGCCTTTGAGAGACCTACAGTGTAAAGGTGGTCAGATCTAAAAGTGTTCACATGACCATGAGAGTCCCAGGGTCGTGCGTGCTTTTACTGCATTTTAAAATTCCCTTATCTGTCTATGCCCAAAAGAGATTTCCACTCCCCCCCCCCCCCCCTTCACAGCTCCATGTGTTAAAAGCATAGGCTGAACATTCGAAGAGAACTTCTGGTACAACAAAATACATGTGTGCCACACACTTGGGACATGCTAGCTAATTCTAAAATGGCATCAAATCCCGTCATTTCTACACATTTCTTTGGCATTATTGTTATATTTTAGGTTGAGTTGTTAGAAAAGGGTGCACATATTATTCCTAAGTGGTCTTCTAAAATCATGAAAATGACAGATAGGCAGTATTTTGTGCATGTATCTCGACTTTCCCCACCAGCCACATTCTTTCTGTTTTTTTTTTTTTATTTTTTTTTTTTTTTTTGCTGTAACTTAGGATTCTGCATTTTCTGGTTGATACTGCATATATGGCCCCTTTTCTGCTCAAATGGAAAATTTGTGGGCCTGCGGAGGGCATGAAACATTCCTCAACAAATCACAACAGCACAATCCCGGAGTTGCCTGCAAAGCAGACCAAGCTCAGTATTACATGTATTTGTACTGCACTTGGTCTTTCCCAGGATGATAAGATTTTGTTTGTTGTCATGGTAATGAGTTAAGTACACTGTTATCCTTAGCATGGACTGATGAACCAATCCTGAAGTTTATCATTATTACCTTAGCCACTGGCATCATGTGTGCCCTTTTGCGCTTGTCTGTTACCATAGTAACTATAAAGTAGACCAATGGGAAAAAGATTCATTTTTTCAGCATTAAAACAGTGATCATGTATCCAAAGGGAGGACCAATTGAGTGCAGAAAACACAGAGATGGGCATGTTTCACAGGCAAGCTACTGAGGGACTGGAGTATTGTGATTTGGTGGTGAATCCGCCAGGATTTATCCTTTCCCCCTTAAACTGGCCAAAAGCAGCTGGGGGTCAAGTGTCATCTACTTTCAATAGTGATGAAAAAGTTTTTGACTGAGAATTGTAGATGAGATCTATCAAGATCACATACCCAGGTTAACAGCTTTGTTTAGCATAGGTTGGGCAGTGAGTGCCCAACCCATGCCAAGGAAAGCTGTTGACTCAGTCTTAATTCAAGGAGGAAAGGGTTAATCAGCGCAACATGTGATTAACTGGTGACTGACACCCAGTTATGGAAAACAATTGACTGAAGACTGGCTTTGACGAGATTTTGAGTGACATGAATGTTGACTTGGTGGAAGTTAAGGAACATAAAAAAGTGCAGAATTACTGAGAATGATCATTGTTTTCAAGTACAAGAGGAAAACTGAGACTGCATGCCTTGCTTGGCAAAGTAAATGAAACAGAGCTGCTAGCTCAGCCAAACATCTTGATGTACAATGGTTATAGCTATGCTGCATCAATCAGCATGTTGTTGACATTGAAGAAGAGCCCGCCATCAAGCTGGGCTGTGCAGGTCTGTGGCTTGGAGGTGACAGTTATTTTCGATGTTAGTCATGAAAAAAAACAACTTTCACTGCCGGAAGCAGCTATATAAGTGACAAAGTAGCCTGCCAGAAGTGCTGTAGTCAAATTTATGTTGTTGATGTCTAATGCGACCAGGTCCAGGCTGTCAACGCTATCATTACACATAAACCCAGCTAACAATGTGTTAACAGGTTCATGTCAGTTTTTATGATGGATGTAGAATATAAAAAGTGTCACATGACAAGTCACATGACAAGTCACATGACAGCCTCGGAGCATCCTGATAACCTTTGACTGATACAAGATGGCAAACTACAAAAGCCAAGTGAGCAGGCAGTCTGGATGATATAGCAAGGCCTTCAACACTGAGGAAGCCCTTGCCCTGAATTAGTAATAAATGGGCTGAAATGATATAAAATGTTACCAAAATTATTTCATATCTTTCCTACTTGTTTGGTATTTTAAATGGGATTTTTTGAGTGATTACAAGTCCCTTCGGCTGTGCCCAGGTAACAAATTCAACTGATGTCAAAGGAGGTAATGTGCAAAAGGGGAAAGCACATCCACTTTGATGATGTTCCGACAAATGTCCAAGTTACCTAAGGCATAACAAAAATGTATATGTGTGTGGTTCCGATAAGCCAACCGACCCCATTGAAAAGGCCAGAGTCCCAACCCTAAACAATTTTTATGAAATTTAAAATAAATAAAAAAAACCGAAGTTTTAAGCTGCCCTTCCCTAATAATGATTGATCGACCCTGGCTAAAAGATTTTATCAAGAAAGTAGCTATCGTGTGCCATTATTTTGCAGTAAAGTCAACTCAAACAAAGTAGTTAATTTCAACTTGTCTGTAGTGGAGGGTTAACTTGGGCCAGGGAAAGGACCAGCGGCAGGCTTTTCTAATGGCCAAAAAAATATAAGGCAGTCAATTAAGGCTTAAATTTGAGGAATAACATAAAAAAGCCAAGATGGTGACTGGGTCACATGATCTTAAGTGACCTAGACCTACTTTTAGTAACAGAAATGCAAAGATATAATTTCATTCTTCTTCAACAGTTTGCAACATGCTGTCTTGTGTCTGTAGGAGATAATTACTGATCTTTCCAATAGATTTTTTTTCAAGAACATGCTATGAAATGAATGACCACCAATGGAGGATGAATTCTTAGTGTACATTGTATATTTTCAGTTGCATTCACAGTTCAGTTGCTGTACATGCACGCCAGGACCGCGTCAAGCCAGACATCCCTGATGCTCAAGGTAAGGGATCGACATTTGCCACGTCTTAAAACTCCTGCTGACAGCCAGTGGGGAACTGAGAAACTACCAATAGCATAGCTCCCTCTAACAATTAAGCATAATCACAAATCCTGGTGTGTATCTGTATTTTGTGTTGCGACAGTGTCTTGATCTCATTCTGTGCAGTGGTTTTGAAGTCTGATCAAGGAGGCAGCATGGAAGGAGAAAGCACTCCCAAAAACAGTATTTCAAGGCAACACCCTTTTATTAAGTTACTTGTTCCTTCTTTAAAATTTTGAAAATGTAAACAAATTACATACATTTTATAAGAATATATAATATATACTTTATCCATTAATATGAATTCAAACTTTATTGTTAAAAAGATGATTTCTGCTAAATGAGCATGGGTTTCAAATAAATCAGGAAAAAGAATGTGAAATTTTGATTTTATGATTATTTCACATCCCATGTCAGTTTGTCAGAAGTACATATTTTTACAATAAATATTTTATCAACTCATATTTTCTTTTCTGTTAGCAATCCTGCTGACTAGGAGGCATTCATATGTAACTATAATAAACTGTAGACTTGCTCTGGTCCTCACTGTTGCTAGGCAATGGAGTTGAGGCCTCCACCGTGATAAGGGCAGCTTTACCAGTTATGTTACCAAACCATCCAGAAATACCTTCTGTTCTACCAAACAAATGAAATTTTCTAAATATTGTTAGCATTGTATATGTTTCAAAACTTAGTGAATGACTTCTCTAATGCTTTTTGGTCTCTCATGTAGTTTCTTTTTATCATGGAAACTCATTTGGCCCCCGATCTTAAGACATGGATCTTCCCTCCTTCCTATGAAGCAGATCATCAAGGTGTGAAGGAGACTCTGTGGTTTTGTGCAGGTGTGGACTAGTAGAAGAAAGGCAATTTTTGTTTCCAAGCAGGTGATTTTATTGCATGTGTAAGGCAAAAAAGCAGTCTGACATGCCCCATTGTGTGTGAACATGGAACAATAAATGCAAGTTGCGGGTCGATGCTTGCATGTAATGTAAAAAAAATACATTATATACTAAGGGTAAGTATAAATAAAAACAGCTTAGTTTCCTTGGAACACTTTGCAGGCAATGCGTGCAGTAAAGTGTCCCAAGGAAAGCTGTTGACTAAGATTACTTTTTGTTTTAGACTAGGGTTGCTGTATTTGCATAATAGGTATTTTCAAGAGGAGTTTGAATCTTTTAACAATTATATGTTTAATGGTACTGAGAAAACGTATATAACCAGGATTAGCACTTTAAGGGTATTATTACATGCCTATTTTGGGGGTGAAGTGAACAGCTAAGTAAACTTTACATGTGTTTTTTGTCTCTGTTGCAGTGATATCATTTGAAATATGCGTAGCCAACAGATTCAAGCTCAGTAAAAAGTACCGCAAATTGAAGTCCAGATCAGATGCCAATCCAGATGACCTCTTCCTCAAGACCCAAGTCTCAGCTGCGGAGGTATGAGCAAATTGTTTTAGTTCAGCTGACTTGAAGGATTCACATTAGTCCATTGTATATAGGTTTACAATTAAACAATTCATGTTTTTTGCCTTCCTGAAAACATTGGGGATGGGGGGCTGCAAAATCTGAAAAAAGGCATCATGTCTTAAACTTCCATGTGAATTTGACTTTTTTGGACTTGTCAGTCAGCTGAGCTTATGTGATGGTTGGTGTCCATCAGCCATCCATTCATCCATCTATTGTCCATTATTCACATTTTCAACTTCTCCAAAACCATTTGCCACATTCATGGTAAACTTGATGGGGATGCCCTGTAGATCAATTTCCACCAAGTTTGTTCAAATGGTCATGCTTCAGTGACTTTGGGATTTTTGATGAAATTTTTGGTACAGTTATTAGCAAAATCTTCAAAGCAAATCTCCTCCAAAACTGCATAGCCAATTTGAAATTACATGGACGTACTTCTGGTGACCCTTAGACCTTAAGTTGTTCAGTAGGTGGCGCTGCAATTTTTTTTTCAAATAAATTTTTGTTTTAACTATTTTTGACTGCATTTCCAAAACGGTCACTCAGATCATGCTGAAGTTTGGGGAAAATGTTCCGTGTGGAAAGGCCAAACAATGGTTGTCATTCAGTGACAATGTTGTGAATCCTTGATTTTTAACATGTTTTCAATTTGGGTAGTTACAGCCTAATACATGTATTCCTGGTGATTGTAAGTGAGTCAATGGGGTTACAATGGTACTTAAGTTACATTTTCAACCTCTCCAAAACCAGTTGCTGCATGCACTTCAAACTTGGTGGGGTTTTCAAAATGTAAAAAAGTCATGTTCTCCAAAACTGCTCAGCCAATGCTTTGAAATTGCATATGGACACTGTTTTGTAGGAAGGTGAGACTAACACAGTACATGCGTTACCTTGACCTCATTTGCAAGGTCACAAGGTCATTTTGGTGAATTTTAACTCTATAGTTGATAACTTGAGAACTACTTCAGCCAAGACTTTGATGTTTTTACAAGGTAGTGGTCCTTGGTAGGGACAGACTTAGATAATATATGTGTGACCCTGATCTGTATATGGGTGACCTTGACCACATTGCCAAGGTCACAGGGTCACTAACATGAAACCTTGATAACCTGAGAGCTATTTGACTCCGGACCATGCCATAGTGTTCTTCCATGAAGACTAGCACAGTACATGGGTGAACTTGACCCTATCCCTTGAAGGTCACAGGGCCACTGGTGTGACAGATTTTTAGGTCAGCGGAGCATGGAGTATTCACACAGCCCTCTTGTTTTTCTTGTAAGATTGCAGTATCAACTTTTGTATTTTATGTTCTGATTTGATGCTTTTAAATTAACACTTGACATTCCAAACACAGTGTAAAAACAAAAACACACCCGGTACAAATTTTCACCAGTGTAATTTTGGTGTTGTATGTGTATGTGAATGTTCCCAACTGAAGGTTCTGATGTTTTACAAGAGGATACTTTAATCATATTTTGGTCTAGGTTTCACATGTGGAACAGCTAACAGCTCCTACTATGTGACAAACGTGTCTGACCTTTGTATAACTTAAATCTGAACCTACAATATATTGATGAAGACAATTTTTTTTTTAACAGATTGGTGGCCAGGCAGAAAATGAAGACAATGTTGCAGAACAGAACAGACAGCGAGGCAAGAAGCTGCTGTATGGACAGGTCATCCAGGTCAGTGTGTACAAGTATATACTGTATGTATATGCATACAGGTATCACAGTATAATAGCTCTATGGACTTACTACATGCTATGTGTAAGTGTATGTATATATATATATGTGCATGTGAACATATGTACACGTGTATATTAGTCCCTCTTTTGGGAGATCATCCGTACAGCAGATCTAAAATTGGCCATATAAACCAAGTGTGCTTTCATTGTTATGGGGGTAAAATAACGTGGATAGGGTAGACTTAGGAGCCTGGTGAATGTGGTCTTAAAAGGCAGGTGGTTATATAAACACAAACACACACTCAAAGACTACAGGAATTAGCCAGACCCCCAATGTGGAAATGATGTTTGCACAGTGAGACGGAAGGTCTACTGAGCAAACAACAGTAATTTGTTGTTACAGGTACATGTATATGAGGAAGTCCATTAAGATACAATACAAAGGCAAATGGCCTGAACTCACTGCCAGGCTTTAGGGAGGAGGGTAAAGGGTTTTCTGTACTAGTGTACTGGGCATTTTTATTTGCTGTACTTGCTAGATTCCCTTTTTGTAGCAACCGTTATTTGTACATTTTCTTATCTTCCATACCTAGTACTAGGGCAAAATTATTTGTACCAGTGTACCAGGGACCCTCCTTACCCTGCCCCCTACCCCCCCCCCCCCCCAATTTTGATTGTAACCGCTGTGTGACCACTGTGAGTAAGCCAGGATGGAAGTTGAATGCAGAGTACACACAGACTGTTTTGTCAGTTTGACTTCTGGCAAACACAAAGCACAGAATGTAGACACAAAATCAATCGTGTCAAGTTACATGGCAGCATTATATTGCATTGCGGTGATGACGCGTCTCTTTTGTGTCAGCAAATGTAATGGGGAAGCATCAAGGGCTGTAATGTATAATAACTTATAGAGAAATGATGACCCCTAGGGGTGACAAAGCTGTGGTCTCTCATTTCAGGCTCAGAAATGTCGTATTCCCCTGGTGATCTGTTTATGAATTTGGCAATTATAACTCTGAAATTTTTTTAATTTGTCTTGTGAACATGATAATAACAATAAATTCTAATGTAAGTTTCAATATACAGTGAAAACTCATTATAGTGACACCATCTGTTTCCTTAGAAATTTGTCGGAAAACTGAATATGTCAGATAAATGAATCAAATAACAAAGAAAATGAATTTTTTCCCCTGAAAATTTGTGTCATAATATTGAATATGTCGGATATTTGAGTGTCGTTATAATGAGGTTTCACTGTGGTAGACAGTGCCTGCATCTGATTTCATTTCATCTTTAGCTCAGCTGACTTGTCAGTCAGTTGAGCGTATAAGATTGTCAGTCATCTGTCTATTGGTCTTCTCCAAAACCATTAGCCATACTGAGGTTAATCTCTACCATGCAAGTTTGTCTAAATGTTCATGCTCCAATGATTTTGAATTTTTTGCGATTTTTCTTTTTTAATGATAAAAAATCTTCTCTAAAACTGCTTAGCCATTTCCTTTGAAATTGCATAGGAACACTTCTTGGGACCCTTGACCTTAATTTGTACAATAGGTGGTGCTGTAATCCTTCTTCTTTTTTTTTTTTTTTGCTTGACTTCTTGGCCCAAACTGTAAGTTGGATCAACTTAAAACTTATTGAAAATGTACCTGGTACCCAACAAATTGCCCACTACATGGTGGTGCTTTTATTTTCTGATTTTAAACAAATTATCAAAATTTGGAAATATTAGAAACGGGATGTGTACATGTCAAGAAGAGAGATGATGGTCTTAAACAAAGATGACCTTGATATCATTCTGAAGTTGACAGGACCACTTCAGTTTGTGCATGAATATAAGGTCAGCTGAGCACAGGACTGTCACAGTCACAGTTTAAACTGCACAAAGGATGTAGCACTGTCACATCTGTTGGTATGTTAGGAGATATCAGCATAAAAGTGCTAAGTATATATTAAAAAGGTCATCTTTCAAGGCAGATGATCTGTCAAGACATGGGCCTGGTTTATTTTTAATAGTGACATTGTAACTGGTAAATTTGAATTTGGTAATCTGTATACAAAATGCTGAGCACTGTGCTGTAGATCTCTAGAGATTAACCAGCCCCAACATGTATTTGTGTCCGGTATTCGTTGTTGGTACAAATTACCGTAATATGATTGGCTGATGGTTTATATCTCCCATTTAATGTGATGGCAAAGTTCCTAAAGAGTCAGGGTTCAGTGTACATGTATATTGCATATTTTAGCTTTAACAGTTTAATGATTTCATACCTTGTTCAGTTTTGTCAGGAGTCTATTCCATTTTTAAAGGTGCTAAATAAATGTAAAACAACAGAAAATTGGTGTTTATAACAAATCCTCAACCTTTGCTGGCAAGGTGTCATCTGTATATGCAAAAAAGTTCTAATCCTATACAAGTGAAAGAAATGATGAAAAACTGTTTAAACTGAAGATAGATATGGTCCCTGGATCTGTTGATGCTGAGCTAAATAAGGGAATATCTCTGGCAATGATTAGTTGCTGGGTGGTGGTCAGACAACAATCATATATATATATCTATGCATATATTTTTGGACCATATATGAATGTCCATATACATGTATATATATATATATATATATATATATATATATATATATATATATATATATATATATATATATATATATATATATACCCACACCTACAGTGTATTTGGAATGGCTTTTCATGTTACATATACACTGTAGGTGTATTTTATAAATAAATGAATTTGATCATATGATCAAATACTTTTGAACATATAATTAAGTATGTTTACTCATCATGGTCATATGTTCCAATTTTTATTCATATGTTTACATATTTGAACATATGAACAAAAATTTAAACATATGATCTAATGTTTTTATAATGATATGATCATGCAGCCGACATGCTTTTCCAAAAGTGGGTGCTTCCCAGTCGTGAAGATGCACTTTCCAGTCTCTCCTGTCAGGCATGTACAGTGGTACCTGCTGTATGTGGCCACCCCTTCTGCCAAGAAAAAGTGGCCACATACAGCAGGTGACCTGTCACTGCAGGTAGCTTTACAAAGAAACTGATTCTTGTGTCCCAGCAAGGTGACCACAAAAAGCAGTGTGGCTGCTCACGGCAGTGGTTGCATACAGCAGGTACCACTGTACATACAAAAAGGAAGAGTGTGCTGTATATGTAATACATGTAACTCTTTCAGTGCCAATAGCAACTTAAGTCAATCTACTTAAGTCAAACTAGTTTCAATTATCATTAGAATCCCAGATTCGTATTCCTTGTAAAAAGACCTTTCATTGAAGTACCAGTATGCCTATAGTTCCAGAGAGAATACCCCAGGTCAACAGCTTTTCTTTGTACGCATCGGGTGCATTGCACCCAATGCGTACAGGGAAAACTGTTGACTCAGTCCAAAATGTCCTTGGTGGCCTGGGATCAGTAATATGGCGGAGCATCCATGGCTATTTGGTCTTGTCTCAAACTTACTGGAGACTGGCCTCAGGCTCTGTGCTCAGGTCAATATCACTGATAGAATTGTCAGACAGCTATGTATTCTGGCACTCATCATTGCACGCAAAGCAGAAGGGAGCTTTCATTAACTCTGTGATGAGTGTATTGTATTTAATAATTCAACAAGTTTGACTGTGGTCATGAATAGCACACAAAGGGTTGGTATTTAGTTTGATGCTGCCATAACCGTAGAAATATTTTGTAAGGACTGATTGCTGTGGTTACTTGCTTGTCATCCAACACAGCATGATGTTAGCTCATCTGCCATCACTTAAGTTTCAGGCCTCTTCTGCTTCCCTCATAAATCAGCATGCTGTTATTTTCAATGGTGATGGGTCAATCTATACAAAATTTGTTAGATTTTGAATAAAGTGCAAGAAGACAATAACTGATGTAAGAGGTTGGAGTGTCAGTTTATGACACCATCAGAAAGCCAAGCTTGTCTGCCTTCACAGAATCATTTTTATCGTGGGATGAGTTGACCAAGTCTGGACACTTACACAAGAAGAAAAAAGTCGGAGCATCTCAAATATGTTTAAAATCAGGGAAACTTTTTAGCTCTGCTGCCCACAGGTCGCAGAGCTTGTGTGACCACTTATGTTTGTCCGTCCATCCATAAACTTTTCCTTGTTATAGCACGATACTGTCCACAGTTTTCAAGGTAGCCCAATATAACTTTCAGGACTTAAAGGATGTATGAAAATGTAAGCCCCTTTCGATATTGGTGGTGCCACTTACATTATTATGTAATATAGGGCTCAAAACATGAAATTCTTGTGAACACTCCAGCACCTTTAATTTGTGATGGATCTTTACCAAATTTGGTGGGATTATGGGGGAAGTCAAAGTCTAAGTTGGTGATGATACTACAGGTGCCACCTATAATTTGACGGAAATTGTGAGCCAAAATGTGGTTTAAGATGTGAAATTCCATATCTTGAAAAGTAATGGGATTAGACTTGCCAAATGTATAGGATATATAGACAATGTCCAAAGCTAGAATTTTATATAATATCAGTGACCTTGACCTTTTTTTGTTAGGTCACCATGCCCAAAAAGTTGAAAGGGGTGATTTTGTAATGGCAGGGTGTAGCTTGGACATCAATGGCAATTTCAGCACAGCACCAGGACTATGGGCTTGTTGTATTACATGATCTGGGTGACCTTGATCTCTGTCTCAAAGTCACTGAAGACATAAGTTCATTATTCACTCCTTGTTGTCTTTGCACATGCAACAATACCCATCACAGGAATTGAACAAATAAATTATGATTGCATGTGGAGTGAAGTGCCATCTGGTGGACATTTTATGCACTAAATGTACATAAGCTTTATATGTACAGAAGCCACTTGAGGACTCACAACTTTGAAATGAACTGGTACAGTATAGTCACAGTGCCAGTAGAGCATTAGGCCCATGGGACTCTTGTTTATTATTTGTTTTAAACAAACTGGGGTAATAAATGTTTGACAGACGTCATTTTTATTTCACATGATAGTGTGAACTGAGACACTTGCAAATTCTATCCTTGAGACTGGTTCAAAAATGAGTATATTGTAAGTTACTGAATGTAGGAAAGGAGAAATATTAAGTGACATGTTATATCAAAAGTTATAAATGATATGTACAGTGTTGATAACCCCGGCTGCCTTGAATGCAAAGTAGACCATAAATTAATGAATTCATACCAAGCTTTTCCTTTGTTAGGTGACAGACTAGATCCTGTAGCATATACGTTTGTATGTGTTTTTGATGAAATGGTAGATATTTCAGACTTCTGGACACGTCACAAAAGAAACTCTCTGCTGACCATTCTTTATATATGCTTATGCATAACAGATGCATAGTTACTTTTTTTTGAAGGGTGTATCGTATACTTGTAGTTACGGCATGAGTTCACTGGCAAGTACATCCACGTCAGCACAACACAGACCTCGGCCACAGAGTCCAGCAACATGCAGGTATGTCATGCAGGCAAGAGAGAACAAATAGACGTGGCTGTATTGACACACAGACTGTACAGGTGAAGGCAATTAACTCTTTCAATGCAATGCCAAGTTTTGGACGGAGTCAACAGCATTCCTCGCCACACTTCAGGCACATTGCGCCCAAAGCGTGCAGAGGAAAGGACTTCAGTCGCATTTGGCACTGAAAGGGTGAATGAGGGAAGATTTCCTCTGCTCTTTGACCTCTGACAGTTCAAGAACAAATTAGCAAAAGTCTGCATAAGTTAGGGGTGAGGCAGTCAGAGGTGATGTCATTTGTGATCTCCCTTTCACCCCTCAGCCCTAAAAGGCTCGGGGGTATTGTAATACCTTGTGTCCCCTGTGTGTGTCCATTTGTCTGTCTGTAAATGATTTATTTTTTTTATTTTTTTGAGAGTGCTTAGGTTTTGCGTGACCAAAGGTCACAAAGCTTAAACGAACGCTCATGTCTGTCCGTCCTTCTGTCTGTAAACTTTTGCTCTTTGTGCAATATCATCCACAGTTTTCAAGTTAACCCAATATAACTTTCTAGACTTACAGGGTGTATGAAAATCTAGACCCCTTTCAATGTTGTGGAATAAAGTGCCCTCTGGTGGACTTTTTATACACTGAATTTAGATAAGCTTTACATGTTCAAAAGCCAGTTTGATCCTGACCAGTATTTAATTTTTTAATCCGGGATTAAAATCTGGATTAATTTAAATCAAGATTGATTTAATAAAATGAAAACTTAAATTCCAAAGTCCCAATTACAGTGCAGAACATACATGTAGATTAATTAACAACATCAATCATGAAGGTTTACCTGTCTGAGGCAACCACATATATATCTCAGCCATTGATGAGTAAATGCCACCTTTGAGTGGTCAGCACTGTCTGGCGTTTCTTGTTACCCTGATGTATGCAAGATATTTGTTTGACGTGTTGTTTTGATTGAAAATAAACAGAACATTGTACAAAGCCTATAACAGTGCAATATGCATTAGGTCAGTTTACGAAGTCTGTATTATCTGTATTTAAGGCATGTAAACCAAATTTGGGTGGAACATTGATATGTGCATGTACTGTACAGGGGACATGTATTTCAATACCAGAGACACTTCAATACAGTTCATGTTATTTGTGTCATTGAGTACAGTTGTTCCGGGCATTGTATGCTTGCAAAATGTTTTAAGTTTGGGACAGAATACATATTACTTGCTCCTTAGTGGAAAGAAATCACTGAAAACATAAATGTTTGGCATTGAACACCATGTAATATAAATATGCAGGGTGGGGTGGCGAGCCAGTTGTCATGGTGATACAAACACAACCTTTTGCAGAGAGAACCATGCATATCAGGCTGTGTTTTCTGTATTCAGTGGCTTTGGTCACGAGGAAATCAACCATAACGTCCACTGCTGAGACAGAAATAAAGCAGAAAGAAGTCCTCCGACAGTTTAACCAGTGTGTTAACCAGTGTGTCCACAAAATATGGTGTGGGCACAGTGAGATATAATGTAGATATTGGTAAAATTGATACATAATTATGCCTTTTGCATTGGCATCATTGATTGGTGCACAAAAGTATAATTATGTTTTGAGGTTTTTTTTCAGGCTTATTTCTGTGTATCTGTTTTCAGTCTTCTTATTGATAAAAGTATATGTGCAATAATTTTTTTTTTTTCCAAAATACAATGTATGTCATCTGACATGCATTTTGAACAATATTATGGCTGAAGCCCTATCAAAAACACAAATTTCCACTGATTGTCCTGTGTCATAACATATGTTTAACTGTGTCTAAATAGGGTGTTTTGTATGGAAAAATTGGCAGAAGTACTGTAGCCAAAAAATTGTGTAAAGCAGACATATGAAATAACTCTTAAAGTGTTTCACATACAATTTTATTATTGGAGGTCAAGTTTTTGCTCACAAAAAGGTCAGGTCCATGAATTGATATGGCCAGATCTTTTTAGACTGGCATTGACAGAAATTATATGTGAGGCAACCATTATATTTGATTTTGGCAGTGAAGATAAACCCCAAAGTATTATGACATTGTTGAGAATTCTATCAAGTCAACTGTTTGTACATACATGAACAGTTGCCCTGTGTAATAATATGCATCATTGATCTCTCCTTCTCTCTCTCTCTCTCTCTCATCTTTGCAGATTAAAAAATTTTGCATAATTAAAACAAAGTGTTGGGAAAAATACTTTTGAGTCCTTTGTGCGCAAGGGCTCTGTTACATGGGTGCCATGTATAAACAGCTATAGAATGGTTTTCAAGTGTGGTGACCTACCTGTGATTTTATCTGGGGCTGCATGTGATTACATCATACTTGTTATATCACTATTTTTCCACAGACAGTTGTAACATGATGCATAATGATACATTGTTGCCATGGTTGCGTGTTGCTTTCTGTCTGTAGGTGGAGCTGTGTGACCACAATGCCAAACAAGCTCAGTTCAAGATCATGCCTCGATATAAAGTCAAGTCAGAGGGAGACGTTGTAAGTCATTGTCGACAATTTGGGTCATATTTGCTGTCATTATCAAATGATGCATTATTATTGTCTTTTGTATTTAAAATTGCATTTTAATCAGCAGAATATTTTTCATCTTTTTGGGAGTCTACTTCGCAACATAGACCTAAACATTCTTTCTGTAGCCACAACAAGTTAATCTCTTTTTCAGGCTACAGAATACATAATTAATTCAAAAAAAATATATATCTAGTGTAAATATTTCCTTTATCATAATGGCATGAGAATTATTCCTACCAAATATGGACAAAATCAGTACAAATTAACTGGGCCAAATTCAGTTTTGAAAGGTTTTAATTTGATTTGTCCCAAAGTTCAGATATTTTTTTTTGGGGGGGGGGGTGGAGTAAGGAGAATGTTGAGCTGCAAGCAAAGTGCCCAGACCACAGAACCAGCAGGGACTGATCACAATTAACAGACAGGGAAAAGTCTGAATTTGGTGTTTAGCCCCACTTTGCAACTGCAAAGATAAGAAAAGCACAGCCTCCAGCAGTATAAAGCAGGACAAGGACCTCAAGGACAGTGCAGACTGCAGCAGTGCAGGATGTTGACCTTAAGGACAGTACAGCCTGCAGCAGTGCAGGATGTTGACCTTAAGGACAGTACAGCCTGCAGCAGTGCAGGATGTTGACCTTAAGGACAGTACAGCCTGCAGCAGTGCAGGATGTTGACCTTAAGGACAGTACAGCCTGCAGCAGTGCAGGATGTGGACCTGAAGGACATCACAAGCTGCAGTGCAGCAGTGCAGGACATGGACCTTAAGTGACAACACAGCATGCAGTAGTGCAGGATGTTGACCTTAAGGACATAGCAGCCTGCAGCAGTGCAGGACATGGACCTTAATGACAACACAGCTTGCAGCAGTGCAGGACATGGACCTTAAGGACATCGCAGCTTGCAGCAGTGCAGGATATGGACCTTCAGGTCTGCCAGCTTAAACATAATACCCTCCCAATTTTACCAAGAAGATGGGCCAGTAGAGTGAAGTCTACAGAGAGAGGAGTGGCTCCCTTACCTCCTTTTTACTGTGGATTATTTTGTGTGTTTGTAGGTACAAGTGGAGGATCAGATTGTTTTGGAGAGTGTCAAGTCCCCAGGCCAGTACCTGCATGTCAGCAAGGGATACTTTCCCTCCCATTCTGTGTACAATCAGAGGTGGGTATACAACTTTGTTGTAGGATTGTCCATTTGAAATTTCAAAATTTGGCTAAAACTGTGTCATATTCACACAGATTTCTGAACCTGCAGCTGCAACGAGAAACAAGCACAATTGGTCATCAGACTGTAAAATTATTGTATCATAAACATGATTATTTCAACTGGTTCACCAAATAGATGCATATGTAATTAACTTGGAGGCTTTTTGGAAGTATTGTGGTACATAGTGACCTCAGACACACTTAACTTGCATGTAGCTTTCATGTAGCTACAACAAGTCATCATCATTGTAATATCATGATGACATCATTATTGTAACATCATGATGATATCATTGTAACATCATGATGACATCATTATTATAACATCATGATAATATCATCATTGTAACATCATGATGATATCATCATTGTAACATCATGATGACATCATTATTATAACATCATGATATCATCATTGTAACATCATGATGACATCATCATTGTAACATCATGATAATATCATCATTGTAACATCATGATGATATCATCATTGTAACATCATGATGACATCATCATTGCAATATTTTTATTACCATGCAGGCAATTAGGTCTCTCAGTTTGGTTTAGTCTATCTTACTAGAGATCTGGCATCACAATTGCACCTCAGCTTTCAGCTTCATGTGTGACTATTGGTGAGTTTAAATTTTGAATCATGAGTAAGCCTCACTTAAAGTCTATGATAGCATGCATATGCAGTCAAAAGTTAAGCATGAACTGGGGACCATCAGGGGTCAGTATAGAGCTGTGTACACTCAGAGTTAAGTATTAAACTGTGGACACTCAGAGTTCAATGTTAAACTGTGGACAATCAAGAGTGCAGAATTAAACTGTGGACAGTTAGAGCTAAGTATTAAACTGTGGACAGTCAGAGTTCAGTATTAAACTGTGGACAGTTAGAGTTCAGTACTAAACTGTGGACAGTCAGAATGAATATTCGACTATGGACAATCAGATGTCAGTATATATTATGTTTAATCAGAGGTCAGTGCATCACTGTATGTGTGCAATCAGGGGTCAGTACAAAACCGTTTAAATAATAGGTCAGTACATAACTGTATTATCACAGGTCATGCACAGCTGTGGACACATGAGAGGTTAGTATACATCTTTGTAGGCATGGATTGTAGGGCAGTGTGGCAGTATGGTATCAGTATGGCAGCATGGTATTGGTGTGGCAGTATGGTCTCACTGGCAGTATGGTATCAGTGTAGAAGTGTAGTGGGGCAGTATGGTATCAGTGTGATAGTGTAGAGGGACAGTATGGTATCAGTGTGGCAGTGTAGTGGGGCAGTATGGTATCAGTGTGGCAGTGTAGTGGGGCAGTATGGTGTCAGTGTGGCAGTGTAGTGGGGCAGTATGGTGTCAGTGGGTCATTTGAATTTGTACAGCCATGTGCCAAGACAAGTGTTTGGATTGCTGCTGTCATTTGCATCCCTGGTTCAGATCTCAGTCAGTTGCATAAGACGACACAACCAAGTTCCTTCTTTGAAAGCTCAATGCAAGGGTGGGTCTAAAAGTGATCTCATGAAGCAAGTGGCAATAGAGGAAAATAACGAGGAACAGATAGAAATAAACATAGACCAGATAAATACGGTGTTCAAAGACAGGTAGTGTCTCTTGGGGTGGTCTCTCAAACAGGGCAGCACTGTGTACATGACACATTCTCAAGCAGGTGATATTCTTGTATCAGCAGGTGATGTGCAAAGGATGAAGAGACTTGCTGAACTGAAGCCACATTATGGACAAAATACTGATAAATAATGGACTAATAAAAATTTAATATACATGTGTACACAAACTTGATGAAAGCCACTTGTACACAGGTTCCTGTGCTAAGGGACACTGACCAGCTGACATTGATATAAACTTTGTGTGTGTAAGTATGAGGCCCCAACATAATTAAATGCAAGCCTCCATTCTGGTTGCCCAATGTCATCGTTCATGTTTTCTTGCCGTCTTCTATTTGCAGTCATGAGATGAACCTATCAGTTCGTCAATCTGGATTTACCATTTACCGTCGCTACAAACCTGAAGACGAGCATGAGAACCTGCTGAAGGTGAGTCAGGGCAGTTGTTGATTAACTACCTTACTCTGATTGACAGCTGACGGGGTGGTCTGCTTAGTTTTTTTCTCTAGTAACAGGGTAATGTGTTTAGTTTTACCCTGCGGGCAGGGTGGTCTGCTGAGTTTTGTTCTGGTGATCAACAGGGTAGCTTGTTTAGTTTTATTTTTACCCCAGTGACAATGGGCTGATTTTAATTGTCTTACCCCAGTAATTGGGGTGACCAACTTTGTATGCCTTCAATGGCAGGGTGGCCTTCATTCCTTGCCTTACCCACATACAGGGTGTCCTACTGGGCCTAACCATCGGGAATTGGAGCTGACAGCTTTCCTAATTTGCACCATCTGGGCACAATGCTCTCACAATGTGCGGAGAAAAGCTGTGTCTAAATTCTGTCACCCATGTTATTGTTGATGGCAGAAAGAAGCAGAGAGCCTCCCTGACTCTGGGCCATTTCTGGTCATTTTAACCGTTGGCCCTTGAATGACGATCGAGACAGCTGCTATGTTTGACATGGGTTTGGTGCTAAGGAAAGCTGTTGACCTGTTACCTTGACAGGCTTCTACATACAGGCTCTTTGGGAAAGGCCAAATTCTTCATGTCTCAATGATCGATCATGACCAGTGGCTTTACTAAATTGTGTTCTCTGAAAGACCTTGATTTATGTGGTTGTTGTTTCAGCCAATTTAACTGGATGTTTTGACCCCAAGAATACACTAAATTGGACCAAGTTTTAATTTTAAATTTGTCCAGATGGCATTGCCCTGGACAACCCCCACCCTCCCCACCCCCACCCCTGGCAAGACTGTGCACCTAGACAATATCCATCGTTTTAGCTCCAAACACACCCTTTCTTCACCTTCAAACAGCTATTTTTGGGTGTGGATTTTTTGTTGTGCATGGAGCCTGTTTGTGTACAAAGTAGGCCTTGTACATAAACATCAGAGGATAAAAAACAGGGTCTGCTTCGCAGACAAGGAGCATGTATAAATGGGTTCCTGCCCTGTCCCCAGCCACCTGCACGGATGGAAGCTTGTACAGCGGGGTCTCAAAAAGGTGTGCGTGTGTGTGGTGGTGGGGGTGGGGGTGGGGGTGGGGGTGGGGGGAGGGTGGGGCTTTGTTGAAGAATCCTCAAACTTTTATCAATTAACATCAATTAAAATTAAAATTTGGTAAAATGTTAATTCTAATCAAATATTTTCCTTCGTATGATATGTAAATAAGAAAACACAATCATTGTTTTTGGATGAGGTCTAGAGTACATGTACCTTGAGTACGTCTCTACCAAATTTAAAATGGTCATGCTCCATTGATTTTTAGATTTTTTGATGAATTTTTTGTTCAATTTTTTGGCAAAATGTTTTGCAAAACCACAAAGCCCATTGCTTTGAAATGCTGGGTCACTTCTGGGATCTCCCAGAACTTAATTTGTTCAACAGGTGGTGCTGATTTTTAAAAATATTTTTTTGACAAATTTTTTTTTTAGTGTTTTCTGTATTTTCAACTTCTCCAAAATTATCACCCAGATTGTTCTGAAACTTGGCTGAAGTGTAGCTTGTGGTAGGGCTATAAACAAAGTTGATCACTGGGTTTTGATACTCTGGATGCATCATTTTTAACAAACTTTTCAATTTGGATACCTGTCAGTTAATGTATGCATTGTTTACTATGCAGGTCAATGGGAATTGCAATGGAAATTCACCTTTCAGATTTCGTTTACAAAACCGTCAACCAGATTCACTTCAGACTTGTTGGGGATGTACCTGGGTGGGTCTCAACCAAGTTTGTTCCAATTGTCATACTCCAGTGATTTTCAAGATGTTTTATGAATTTTTCTGTTTTTTTTCAAACTTGAACAAGTGTAGCTTATGAAGTATTTCAGGCATACTAATTTTTGTGTGATTAATGATATTAAACAATCAAATACTACTGAAATTTGCCGAAAGTCAGAAAAAATCCAAGATGGCAGCAGGGTCATGTGACCTTAAGTGACCTAGATCTATTTTTAACAACAACAATCCAATGACCTAAACCTAAGCCTAAAACCATCATGGTGAAAGTTTGATATCATAAGACTCCTTGGTTGTGGGATAGTTTTCCATATGCAAAGTCATGTTATTTTCTGTGAAAATTGCTCACCAAATATGGCAATGGAGGCTTTTCTTTTACAGTAGTGAGGCAGGAAAAGAATTAATGTGCATAGAATCCTATTTTAAACATAACTTTCACTTTGTATATCGTGTTGTATTTTTCATGTTCCAATACCATTTCTGCATCATTTTCTCCATGTTGTTTGTATATGTGCCATATGGTGTTACGGAACAGACTTGGGATATGATTCAATACATACATATAACATCTAACTGGTGCATCCTTTTAACAAATAAAACAATATTAATTTGCAACTGTTTGCCCCTCTTGATATTATATTGTACGGGTCCTATATTCTTCCTGTTCAGGAAGGTGTATAGTTTTATCCATGTTTTTATAAAAGTGTACAAAAAAGGTAACATCTAAATAAGAATACATTGTATTTGTCCGCACTGTATGACCACCTTAAGAGAACGGATGTTTTGACGGAAGACGCTGGCTACAGGTGTCCGTGTCCGTGTACAGCTCGTATGTAACTGCTGTTGGTGTGTGCTGGCGGCCAGTCTACATCAGATTATTAATTTAGGAGATTGATGGAATAGCTCCACTGAGCACAAATGCTATCATAAGATCTGGTTCACATTTCAATTAATTATCAGCAGACTATGTGTTGGTATTAGGAACAGGAAATCCATTGATTGGAAAGATTTCGAAGTATATCCATAATTGATAGTTGACGTTGGTAGCAGTTAGAATGATAAACATTAGAACATGCCATGGTCATTGACAACCTTTCAGACCAGTTGATGTTCAGATGGTACATGTTCCTGAACTTGACCCTCTCTCCTTCAGTTAAGCCTGAGTCAACAGCTTTCCTGAATATTGGTTTGGTGCTGAACTCCAACCCATACTCAGGAAAGCTGTTGATCTGGGGAATTATATCTTGATAGATCTCATCCACAGTTCTCGTTCAGATCATTGACTTGTCAGTCAGAAAAGCTTATGTGATCCCTTTGCATCTGCCTGTCTGTAAACTTCTTACATTTTCAACTTCTCAAAATCATTATATAGAGTGTTTTGATTTTGCGCCTGGATGTGGGCCTCTACCAAGCTTAAATATTCCTCAGCTTGACCTCTTCCAACTTTGCAAAGGAAATGATGATACAATTTTTTCTTTTTTTTTTTGTAAATGAAGTCTTAGTCTTTTTTAATCAAAGTTAATTTTTACCTCAGGAAATGCTGAACCAATTGCTTTGATGCTGCATACAAAGTCACCTGGGGTCACATAGTTCACATTTTTCCACCAGGTGGCACGCTATGTTTTATATAAATATATTTTTAACTTATGCGTTAAGGCTATTTTTTACTACTCCAAAAGAACAAAACAAAATTATTTGCAATATATCAGAATATAATCTGACTGAAAATGGATAAAAGTGAGGAAAATGATGAGGATATGTTAATTTTTGAGGAGGTTATGGGATATCAAACTTTGGAACCATGTGAAGATAAGTGCTATTATTGTACACATATATAGGACATATATTGCAGAACTCTGCAAACTGTCATACAGGAAGTTTTGCTTTTACATACAGGTGTTCGGGGGTGGGGGTGGGATGGGTGACTCATTGACTCAGCAGATCTGACATATTAACTTATACGTTGGTAATGCTGAATCCTAGTCCAGTGGTTATTATCTAACATTTATAGGAAAGTATGGGTGGAGTTTGCTTTTATGTTCTTAGTTTTGACTTGAGTGACCTTGAAAGGTCAGACTGACATATATGTATTGCCTTATCCTGCTGATATTTAACTTTAGGTCAAGTATTGTATTGGCCAGGACAACATGTATGGAGCAGTAAAGAGTCCAGTTGCAGAAGCAGCAGATTCCAGTCAGCATAGCACAGGCCATGGTCCTCCGCTCTGTGTGTGTGTGTGCTTAAATTTTGTTTTCTTTGAAGATTGTAGATACATTTATAAATAAAATACCATTATAGTACATTGTCAGAACCGTAAAATCCCTATTGTTGTGCAGTGGCATGGACATGCTGTTTTGAAGTGTTAATTGTCACGGGTGGGAATTATTCAATTGTTGTCAACTGGGCGAAAAAAAAAAAAAAAAGAAAAAAAAGAATATCTCAGCAAAGCTTAGGTTAATTCAGTTAGTACCAGTGTAGATCCTATTGACATTTTTCATCATTTTTCTATCAATGCCTGGGAGATAAGTATTGAGGTACAATTGCCAAATTGGTCAAAAGAAGGTGAATATCTTCAACCAAATCTAAGAAGTAGTTGCCTGTGGCTAATTGGCTACTGGGCAGCTCAAGCCAAGCTTTAAATGTATAGCATGCAGGTACAGACTCCAATGCTATGTTGCCGCTGCTATATTAAATCACTGTGTTAGGAGCCAAACATAGGTAACTTCCATGTTGCACTCATTAAAAGTCCATATAAACGGAAAAATGGAATTTTGAAAAAAAAATCTGGGTTAACCACTATAGAAAAGCAAAATTATCATGATGATAAACTCGGCAAACTTTTGAATTTTTTATGTTATAAAAAAATCCATTGCATTTGAATATTTTACTCTAAAGCCAAAGTACTGAAGATGAACTTCTCTGAATTATTAAACGGATATTATATTAATATTGATACTATATTTAATATTCTTTGTAAAAAGATCTCATTCAAGTACCAGCATGCCTTTAGTCCCATAGAGTATAATGGTCCGGGTCAACAGCTTTCCTCCGTATGCTTTGGGTGCAATGTGCCCAAAGCATGCCGAGGAAAGCTGTTGACCCCGACCATTATATTTTCTGCCACTATAGGCATGCTGGTACTTGGTACTGAAAGAGTTAATGCTGTCAGTGCCAAGTTGGAGGCTGAATGCACAGCTTTCTTCAGCAGCCATAGCTGTTGACCTAGCAGCACTGGCCAGCTGTGCCAGTCCTTTTTTGGCTGGAAATCGGGGCATGCTGGAACTTGAAGGAAAGTTTTTTTAGTGAGGAGTTTTGAGTGTGGAATCTTAATTTTGCATGGGATGAGGACAACTTTTGTTGTAACAAACCTTGAGAGAGTCCTTAGAATGCTAACAGTGAGATCGTCCCACGCACAGCCTGACTCAGCTGGAGGTACCCACCAAGGCCAAACAACAATGGCTATCCCCAGCAGCTCATGCAAGCGAGGCATTGACAGGAACTGAAAAGAGTTTTGCTGGTCGGTGCTCACTGACGTGCAGCGAGTTATTGTTCCCTGTGAGCGCATCATTGGTCAACAGGTGAAGCTATACCCCGGTGTGTTCACATGAACCCTGTTGTTCACGCTGTGTGTGTCATGGATACAGTGTAACAGAAGACGTGTCATGGCCCTGTGTGGCTATGCCTTTAGTAATGTAATTCACAGATCTATGAATGACATTTCCAAGAGATGATGTTCCCGGGCCATACAGTTACTTGTTAAGTCAACCTTTACAGGTACAAGTCAGTACAGCACTGTTGCACTCTATAACAGTGGACTGGGTTATATGTGGAACAGTTTATATCAACTAATACCACATGGTTAGTGGAGACTGTTTATAGAGAGATTAAAGGGTCAATCTATGCAAGAGTAGCATACTCCAAATTTCCAAAATAACGATAGATCAGTGGATCAAATTGATATATATCCTAAGGGGGGACACAAGTTCAGCCAAAATAGGGATAGGTAATTCGATCAAATTGATATATCAAGTTCAGTGAAAATAGGGGTAGATCCTTACATCAAATTGATATCATGAGGATGACCACAAGTTAAGCCAAAATAAGGATAAATCAACAGATCAAATTGATATATCAAGTTCAGTCAAAATAGGGGTAGATCAGTAGATCAAATTGATATCATGAAGGTGACCACAAGTTCAGCCAAAATAAGGATAGATCAATAGATCAAATTGATATTGTATCATTACCAGCACTCGGATCTTTCACAATGTGACAAGGACATACCCAGATACCGGGGAGGGAACCACATTGAAACCTCATTATAACGACACTCAAATATCAGACATATTCAATATAATGACACAAATTTTCAGGTGAAAAAGTTCATTTTCTTTGTTATTTGACTCATTTATCTGACATATTTCGTAGAGAACAGATGATGTCCTTATAACAAGTTTTCACTGTGCATGTATTAGGCTGTGTCTTTTTTTTTTTCGTTCAGTGCCATCAAGATGGCATATAGACTTTTAATTGTAGAGGCTGCATGTACATCCATCTGTTTGTCCGTACAGCGGTGCATGTATATGTGAATCTAATATGGACATTTTAAAAAGTAATGAAAAAACAAGGTTCTTTTTTACAAATGCATAAGAATAGTTTTTAAGGTCATAAAGAAGGTCAAAGACTTTAGGGTCTGCTGTTTAATCTTACAGCTGTAGAACTATTTGATTTTAAAAAAGAAACTTGATATTTTACGTACTTATGGTTCTCGTCATGGTGAACAAATCCATGTATTCAGATAACATTGCCCTAGATTTCCAGCTCACAGAACATGTTGTATGACATATTGGTTCCTCTGTATTAACTGCAGAACCATTTGAACTGCAAATGGGAAATTGCTTTATTGTGCAGCTTCATCAAGCCAATAAAAGGTGCTGAAAACAACTTTATGCAGCTTTAATGACACCAGGACAACAAAGACCATACAGCATTACAAACAGTCCACTACTCAGGAGCAATGGAATCCAATAATGTCAATTCATAGGACATTCTCCTTTACAAGATCAGGGCTGTGCATTTCAGTGCATTGATCTGCACTTGCAATGGTCTAGACACCCCCTTTTAAAGTTTGTGTGCAACACACACTTTTCTGTTTTTCCTGAATTCTATTTCTTTTTTTTCCTCCGAAATTTCTTTTTCTTTTCTCTTTCTTTCCTTTCTCTATCTCTCTATCTCTCTCTCTCTCTCTCTCTCCTCTCTCTCCATCTCTCTCTCTCTCTCTCTCTCATTCTCTTCTCTCTACTCTCTCTCTCTCTCATCTCTCTCTCTCTCTCTCTCTCTCTCTCTCACTCTCTCTCTCTCTCTCTCTCTCTCTCTCTCCTCTCTCTCTCTCTTTCTTTCTTCTTTCTTCTTTACCAGTAAATCTGTCCGTCACTTTTCTCGAACACTATTATGCATAGAAACTCCAAACTTGCATGATTGTACTTCCATACAAGGAGTTGACCGTTTTATACAGAGGAAGGAAGGAGTGTTAAAATTATGCAGATAAGGGGCATTTGAAATTTTAAATCTTGAATATCTTCAAAACTATTATAGATAGAGATATCATTTCAACTTCTACTAGAGGGTTATTGACCATTGCACTTGTAATGAATCTGAAACAAAATTTGTCGCAATTTAAATTATGCTAATTAGCAGAATTCAAATTTTTCAATCTTGAATATCTTCAACACTATAATCGATAGACATGTCATTCAACTTCTGGTAGGGGGGTTGTTGACCAGTGTGCACCTAATGAATTAAAAATAAAAAGTTGTAGCAATGAAATTTATGCGAAATAGCAACCATTAGAAATTTTAAATCTGGAATAACGTCAAAGCTATAATAGATAGAGATGCCATTTCAAACTTCTACTCCTGTGTTATGGAATAGTTGTACATTGCCGTACCAATATGCTTTGAAGACACACACACTGATTTGCTATGCAGCAAAACATCTTTCCTAGTTTTTTTTTTTTTTTTTTTTTTTTTTTTTTTGCAACCACAAGACTCTAACTCGTAACATGTTTTGGATGCCTCTGGAAGTGATGTCCAATATCACACATGCTGTCAGCTTTGATTCAGCCCCAGTCTGCAGTGGCAGATGGGAGCTCAGCATATGCAATCAGTGTTTGTTCTTAGATGAAGCCACACTGATAGACTGCTGGCTTAACATGCTGCTCAAGAGCTGCAAGAGGTGGGAGGATGCTCTCTTCTGAAGATCTTTTTGCAAAAATCTTCTTTCTTGCTTTGTTTATACTAATACAAGTACCTGTTCGGTGGCACATGAATATGAGGAGCCTCTCAATGACATGCATGTTTTTTTTTTTTTTTTATATTAGCTTTGGTGCAGAAGAGAGACTATAAACATCAGTGAGTTGGGGCATTGCAGCCCATTAACAGTTCAAGCTCTTCTTTTACCATGTCCGGCGAAGAAAGATACGCACTCACATCCTGTCAAAGCATGGACTTTTGGGAGAGTGTGAGACTTGTCTGGTCCAAGACTGAGAGCCATGGATTGCCAGACAGTGGAAATTTGTCTCCGTACCAAATGCTGTCCATAGCTCATCTGAATATCGTTCACTTGCTAAATAACCATGATGGAAAGTACAACAGTGTCATGCAGTCTCAACTGTATGGATCAGTATCTTAGTGTGACCATTTTGTGCAGGATATATGCCACATGTAGCAGTAGACGAATGTCTGCCTCTTCATGTCTACCTGGAGCAAGTGAAGTGTGAATCTCTGCTTCTGGTGCATACCCCTCGGTAATATAATAACTCAAGTGCTGAATTCGCCTGCATATGGACTGAACAGTGGCATTTGAAAGGAATTTAAACAGCAAAATAAATTAAGTTACAACTTCTAGATCTTTCTGGTAATTTAAAGGGAAAAAGTTTTACACAGACACATCTGTGTGACATCCCTCAAGAGTTAAATAAGCCTGGCTTTATTAGCAATATTTCATTGGCATTTGGTGATATATACAGGGTGTATATATCTGACACGGCCCTATATAGAGTTGTGTGCACAATACACATTTGAAAGATGCTGTGATGTCTTGCCGTTAATGTGCATGTGCATTCTGTTTCAGGCTGGGGTGCCTATCCGCCTCTTCCACAAGGAGATTGAGGCGTACTTGTGTGCGGAGGGTCTCTATGATGACCAGGTGACAGAGGATGGTGAGTAAAGAGTGAGCTTTTGTACTAGAGCATGCTGTGTGAAAGGGTCTGGTCAACATATTTCTTAAAATCTTTGTTCATTAATGATGAAATCTCTAAAGGATAAATCACCATGAGGCCCAGGATCACAGTCAGTATTCTAGGTAATTTAACCATTAGGCCAAGGGCCACAGTCAGTATTGTAGGTCATTTAACCATTAGGCCCAGGGTCACAGTCATTATTGTAGGTCATTTAACCATTAGGCCCAGGGCCACAGTCTGTATTGTAGGTCATTTAGCCATTAGGCCCAGGGCCACAGTCAGTATTGTAGGTCATTTAGCCATTAGGCCCAGGGCCACAGTCAGTATTGTAGGTCATTTAACCATTAGGCCCAGGGCCACAGTCATTATTGTAGGTCATTTAACCATTAGGCCCAAGGCCAAAGTCAGTATTGTGGGTCATTTAGCCATTAGGCCCAGGGCCACAGTCAGTATTGTAGGTCATTTAACCATTAGGCCCAGGGCCACAGTCAGTATTGTAGGTCATTTAGCCATTAGGCCCAGGGCCACAGTCAGTATTGTAGGTCATTTAACCATTAGGCCCAGGGCCACAGTCATTATTGTAGGTCATTTAACCATTAGGCCCAAGGCCACAGTCAGTATTGTGGGTCATTTAGCCATTAGGCCCAGGGCCACAGTCAGTATTGTAGGTCATTTAACCATTAGGCCCAGGGCCACAGTCATTATTGTAGGTCATTTAACCATTGTACCCAGGAACATGGTCAGTATTGTAAGTCAGTTACATAGAAGTATTTTCACACAATTGTATGCAGTTTGCTCATTCATGCCCTGAGCCTCTTATAGTATTTTACTTAGAGAGAAAATTCGGGCATGCTGTCTGAATGAGAAATTAAAAAAAAACATTAATATCTGTCAACCAGTGTCTGCCAGGTACACTGAAAATGGCACAAAAAAAACACCCATTGCTGTGGGTTTTACTGCTCCCTGGTCAGACTTAATTAGCTCCACAAGGACACAGGCCTCAGCAAAATCCACAAAAACATAATCACCAGAAACTTGGTGGTTATTTTGTCAACACATATGCATCTTTATGTGTCACCACTTAACACAGTTCAAACAATGGTCTCAGGTTTACCCCAGTGATATCTGCATAAACTGTTTTAATTTCTCCAAAGTGAACTACATCAGTATGCCATGACTGAGGGCCTCCGAGGGCTGTTCTTTTAGATGCATTATTGTTATTGCCAAGTTTTGTTTCCCGTGAACTGCAATTGATGTCATTTTTGGGACATGTTGGTCTTTGAAATTTCCATAATTGATAGTGAATCATGCTTGGTCATTGCCTGAAACATTAGCCATGAAAGAACATTTTTTGGCTTGCTGACCTGTGACTGAAATCCCTTCTTTGGGCCCCCCCCCCCCCCCCCCCCATGAGGTGCCAGCAGATGCTAGTGGTCTTGGACCATCAAGCCCCTACCCCAGCACATGCCCCAGGCCACTCACTCTGGCTGCAGAACTCTTGGGCCAATGGAATTTTGAAATGCCCCAGATAGAAGTCACCTTTGATAATGATTCTGTTAAGGTACATGTGTATAGACACACATGTGCATGTGTTTAAGGTAGAGGCGTCTTGTACAGACCGTCTGCCTGTGCTATGCATGTAAAACTGACTCTGAATAAAGCTGAAATGAACCCAAGTGACTGCATTTGGAAAACAGCCATGGTGGGCCAATTACCCTTAGCAACTTAAATACCACCAGAAATTGCAATACGTAAGCATGTCTTTGCAAGACCACTACTTGGAATTGAAACTATTAATAATTTACCGAGTTGGACATAGAACAAATAGGGGAAATTACCTCAGCAATTGTAATTTACTCTGAGTATTTGCAAAAGTCCCATGAAGGTGTGTACTAATGATTGGATAATAAACTCTGCAGAGTAATCTGGTCTGTTGGCTGGTAATAGGAAGCTTAACATTTGGGGTACTAATGGGCACTGGAACTCTCGCTTTGTGGATTTAAAAAAAAAAAAGAAGATAAAAATAGATGTTGTAAACTGTGTAATTCTGTGCATGTGACGGTCCAAGTGGTCTGGTAGGATTTGGAGTTTGTCAAATGACATGGAGCATGTGTGACGTTTTAATTGCATAAAACACAATTTATAGTGAATTGAATGACCATTATTAGGTGAAGCATGATTTGTAATGAGCCAAATTACTATGGTTACATGTATCATGACATGTGATAGGCTGAATTACTATAAATGCATGGATCATGATTTGCAGTAGGTTTATTACAATTATTACATGATTGTATACTGAGCATGATACATGTATGTAGTGGTCGGGCCTGCATGAAAATGCACGCAGCATTATACACATGTATAAACTGGTTCCACATGATTGCACACTCAGCATGACATATGTATGTAGCAGACCTACATGATTGTAAACTGAGCATGACATATGTATGTAGCAGACCTACATGATTGTACACTGAGCATGACATATGCATGTAGCAGACCTACATTATTGTACACTGAGCATGACATATGTATGTAGCAGACCTACATGATTGTACACTGAGCATGACACATGTATGTAATAGACCTACATGATTGTACACTGAGCATGACATGTACATGTATGTAGCAGACCTAGATGATTACGCTGAGCATAATGTGTATGAAGCAGACTTGCATGATTGTACACTGAGCATGACATATGTATGTGGCAGACCTACATGATTGTACACTGAGCATGACATGTACATGTATGTAGCAGACCTAGATGATTACGCTGAGCATAATGTGTATGAAGCAGACTTGCATGATTGTACACTGAGCATGACATATGTATGTGGCAGACCTACATGATTGTACACTGAGCATGATACATGTATTTAGAAGACCTATATGGTCATTGCATGTGAGCCTATCATGAGGAAGCCCACACTATATATCTTAACCCTGGCCTGAACATGATTCATGCCAAGTGGAGGCAGGGAATATATAGTACTGTCTGTCCTGGTATCCTCCTGATCAGACAGCTTTGATGAGGATGTTTCTTAGAGTCTGAGCTACCTGCCTGGCTGTCTGAAATTTTCATGGTAGATGATGCTTACATATAGCGGGGGTGGCTTTGGGTGATTTTGAGTGACTACTTGTCTTGCTGTGGTAATAAAGGAGCAGCATGTGTTGAGCGCCCCCTATGGGCTGTCTTGGCAGATGGCCTTTGCATGTATGATCAGTATGCTTTTGTGTTGTTTCATTTAACTACATTTGGTCTTTCATTTATCAGTAAACAAAGTTCATTGACCACCACCACCCCCCCACCCCCCCCCAAAGCTTTTTCAGGCAGTTTCTGAAATAGTTTATGTTTTTCGGCAGGGAATCAAAGATTGTGGTGGCCGGTACTTTGTACATGTTTACAGTACCGTTGTCCTCCATGTTGTATGTTGGTGATTCATCTTCTTTATTAACCAATCAGCAAGCGCTGTTCTCAGCCATTCATCGAAATGTACACGAGGTATCTGTAGGAAATATTTCAAATTGCAGGGTCTTACATTAATACTTTCCCACTCAAGTCGGCCAGAAGTGCCTGGATGTAAATTGTCCTCTGCCTTAATGTTTTTACTTGAATTTTTCATCAATAGAAAACATTTTTGCTGAGATTTGTATGTAAGACCATTCCAGGGACAGATTTGGAATTGAAAAATCTTTAGGAAAAATTGCAAATAAAAGCACGATTCATAGAAAGTTCTACCCTCGGCCTTTATATATTCATTTTAAAACAATTGAGCCTTTAGAAAATTTCTTTAGCCAAACTGATGAAATTGTAGCACTCGGCTAATGGTACCAGCAGTCCCTGCATTTATGATGACACACCCTAGGTCAATAGCTTTCCTTAGTGGAGGTTGAGCATAATGCGCCCAACCTGTGCCAAGGAAAGTTATTGACTCAGGCGTATTCTGACCAGGAATGGGGTAAAGATGTGTGTGAGCATTATTACATGTGCCTGCTGAGTTAATTTTTTCAAATATTATGTAGAAAACTCAGATCTTGTTGGGGAAACTGTAGCAGGTAGATTTGACCTGCCAGGTGTGAAGTTGCATTACTGTACAGTGAAACCTGGCTTTGATAGACCATGTTGTACAGTGAAACCATCATTGACAACACAGAGATGTAAACAACTTTTGACCCATCAACCATCCTTAGAAATACTTACCTATGTGCAACCTAGGCAGGGAATATAGCTAGCAGCAACTGCAAGTTGTTTATTGCAAAACAAACAACATAACTCTGAAGGCCACCTTCTTCTTTTGCTGTAAATTCACTGAATTTTGCTGTATTTTATTTTTGCTTTTTTTATGGGGGTGCAAAACCATGAAAATAGAAGCCCAACAATATATTGTTTTCACATAGATTTAATAAGAACTAAGTACAAGATAGTGAAGTTAAAGCTTCAGTAAAATGCATAAAATGCAAAAAACTGTGAAAATATGCACACATAAGAATAGGAACATTTGCACTGTTTAACATCTTCACTACTGCTGAAGTCCAACAGTAAGTGATGTCCATGAGTCAGTAGCTGCCACTTCATGTCACATCTGTGGTAAAACACTGTGCTGCATCACCAAACTACATGTGACCAGTAGGCAGTTGGCAGTGGTGTCAGGCAGTTGGCAGTGGTGGCAGGCAGTTGGCAGTGGTGGCAGGCAGCCTCTGGTGGCTGCCAGTCAGTACCCAGTGATGTCACTACTTGCCATTGCAACGAGTGTTCAGTCTGTACTGGACAGCACAGCTTTAATGTTTGTCAAGATTTAAGGGAAAAAAAGTTATCCTATTTAAATGTTTCATGGGAAATGTTCAACCGTCTGTACAACTCCAAATAATTAAAATAAAATGTTAAGTATTTACCAGGCCCCATGCAATCTCACTATTCTCATGAGATCCAAGATAGCAAGTGATGTTACTGCAGATTTCAATATTACATATTCTGCACAGCCTTATAGCCACACACAGAAAAAAAAGTCATGCATCAAGCAATGACTGGCATGAATGCACGCAGAGTGAGGTATGAGCTATGAGTATAGATCAGTGTTTATGAATAGGATACATCCCAAGTTCAAGGGATTCCAGATAAATCACGAGAACAAGGGATGTATCCTTTTTATACCATGCCTTCTTTGTTTTCATGAATATAAATGCATTTTAAAATGTATTCACCACAGCAAATCAGTCCTGTGTTGAAATTTAGCCACGGAAATCAAAGCAGGGATATATGTGTAAGCAGGTGACATATATATCCCTTGAGAAAACAAAGGAGGCATGGTATAAACAAGAGTTGGTCTCTAGAGACACCCAGAACCTTTATAGCTATTGCAGTCACAGAATGTTTTCTTTGATTACCGTCAAATGCAAATGGTCATGTGTGCAAGGCCAGCAATGTCCCTGTGAACCACTGGACACGTTATAGCTTGAGTTCTCTACACTGTCACTGTGGGTATAGGTACAATGCTGTCTTGGTGCTTGCAGTTTGCAAATGGGGCAGAAGGTGCTTCTCACATAGAATTGTGTATATTATGGGCTTTTTTTTTTGGCATGTGTGTATAAACTTTATCACACAGGTTTTGAATTTGTTTGACCCTGCAGAGTTGCATTGACTGTTGATTGTGTGTGTGAATGCATGCACCATGGATTTGGATTGAACAGCTTTCAGTATGGGATTCACTCTGTGGGATCACATGGCAGCACAGCCATTAATTGCAATCATGAGGCAAGGGAGCCGGGTGCAGCCTAATTGACAGACACTACAGCCAGTGCACCTTCCTGGACACCATTATTGTACATGTGCAATTGCAGAGAAATCACCTGCACAAGCAGTTGACTGTTGTCAGTTGACACATGGCCTGCATACATTACTGTGCGTCTATGTGATCACTCGGTGTTCAGGCAGGCATGACTTACTGGGTGGTCACACAGGGTTATGTTGTGACAAAGGTTGTGTAGAAAGGCAAAAGACATTAATCTGCTGTGAGATCAATTCAGAACACAAATCTCAAATTCAAATTTCACGCTCAGAAGTTTTGATATTGGATATGATGTTGCATATATGAATGACCCCAGCTCAACAATGGATTGCAGGAAACCGTTATTTGTTGTGGATACTTTTCACTGGCAAATTGACAAAAATAATGCTGATTCATATACAGAAAATGTGCTGCCCTATCTTTTTGAGAACCTAAAAGCAAAACTTCACAGTTATTTGCTAATGTAGTTGCACTTTCTGATGGAAAGAAAAACACACACCAGTGGTGCATTTCATATACATTTTTATAAACATTCAACTTCTTTATGAATGGACATAGAAAGTATTTGGATATAAAAATGTACATGTTGTATGGAGTTGACGGGTAAATACTGCCGTGAAAAAGTCTGTGAAAAAAGGAAAAGTAATATATAGGTGTGGTATTTATTTGGGTAAGTAAGAAGGGAAGGAAGAAATAAGATGAGATGATAGTAAAAGATGAGCAAATGTTCCTCGATTGACAGGGATTGAACCCACAGTCTGAATACATTTTTATGCCACAGCCGTCTTAACCACTTTAAATTGCCACTGAGACATGGTGCAAGTGAAGGTTACATGAGAGCAGGTGCCATGCACAGAGTACTGATATATATATATATATATATATATATATATATATCGTATAAAATAACAAGACCCAATAGATGACACCCTTTTTGAGCACTAGCACACTGCATTAGTGAGCGGAAAATATTTACCTTTGCTTGATTTTATTCTCACAAAAATCACTGACATTTCGGTGTACTAATTGATAACAGATTACCCAGTCCCTGCAGTCTAACTGAGTGAAGCCAAGCATATGTACCTGCTTGCCCATGTCATGCAAAGCTAAGACTGCTATGTTGTCTGGTAAGGCATAGCCAAAATCATGCCTAAACATGCATTATTCATGGATACAGTCAATGAGTTTCACCTATTTTTAAACTGGCCACTTCTGGAAAATTCCATTTTACAAAGAGGTACAGAATGCTGAATGTAACAAAATCCTGTAGACCTACAAAGAGAACAAAATGTAAACAGTGAAAGACTGACCTGGACAAGTTGGTTTGCTGACGTAAAACGAGTGAAACCAAGCTTTGCATGTCAACCAGTCCACTGTCATCAGTTTTTCACATTTTTTTAAAAAAAATTTAATGACTCATGAAAGCAAAAATTCTGGGCAGGGCCAGAATTTTGGCGAGAATCTGAGAATCCATTCTCGTAAAGATTCTCCTAAACTTGTCTTTCTTTAAAAAGATAACTAATTGACAAACATCCAAATAGATTCTTGCAAAATTTTGGGAAATTCTGGCCCTGCTGGGGATCAAAAGCACAGACACAGCTACAGGTACATGTAAGACTACGGGACTTGCATGTCTTGTCTGGTACCAGGATTATCCGAATTGTCTTGAAAAAAATGGGGTTGAATACATTTCATATGTATATTGCAGTTCTGGTAACAGCAAACTGTTACAGAGCAGATTGAAAGGGCAAATCGTAATAAGTGTGTGTTGATTGGCTCATATTGACTGCTCACAGCTTCCTTTATTGATTGTTTTGGTGGCAGACTGACAGCTGACTGCACTGTCTTAAGTCTCATTACCCAAGTGACAGCTGACAACCTGTCTTAAGTCTCATTGCCCAAGTGACAGCTGGCAGCACTGTCTTAAGTCTCATTGCCCAAGTGACAGCTGACAGCATTGTCTAAAGTGTCATTACCCAAGTGACAACTGACAGCAGTCTTAAGTCTCATTGCCCAAGTGACAGCTGACAGCACTGTCTTAAGTCTCATTGCCCAAGTGACAGCTGACAGCATTGTCTAAAGTGTCATTACCCAAGTGACAACTGACAGTATTGTCTTAAGTCCCATTCAGCTAGAAAGGGTACATATTGGTTCAGGGGTAAGTCAAATTGTTCTTATCTGAACCTGTACTATGCAAATTTGGTTTGTTTGACAGGTATTCTTCTTTCATATGAAGCTCTGCATTTATAAGCAAAACTTCACGTATTTAGCTAATTCATCAATTGCCACATTCATATTTATTCATTATTATGTGGGTTGTCTTTGCTGAATATTTAGCTTAGACAAGGAGCTGCTACTCAGAGAGACATGTACGGGTACAAGGCTCCGAAACATGTTGAGTAGTTACCCGCTGAAGACCCTTAATTTATTTCGGCTAATACAGCCTATGTCAAAATTTTACAGAGGAACGTGTGCAATATGGACAATAGTACTTCTATGTGTATAAGTTAGACATGGACAGGCTAGCTTATGAAGAGTAAAGAGTTCGGACTACGGAATAGGGTAATGACTACTAGGAAGTGGTTTTGGACAAAAAGACACAAATACAATTGTCCAAGTGACAGCTGACAGAACTGTCTTATAAAGTCTCATTGCCCAAATGACAGGTGACCGAACTGTTATAAGTCTCATTGCCCAAGTGACAGCTGACAGCACTGTCTTAAGTTTCATTGCCTTAGTTACAGCTGATGGTGGCGACTTGCCTCTCTGCCTTAGCTATGGCTCATAGCACTGCCTTGTCTCACTGCCTAATGTGCCAACTGACAGTGCTATTTTGGTTGCCTTTGCTTAATGATGGTGTCACCAAATGGATGGACCCGAGGCCCAGCTCTTGCGGAATATTTGGCCCCTCCATTTGGGACCTCCAGGGGCCAACCAGTCTATAATACTTAGACTCCTTTCAAATATTATGCCCCTTACCCCCACCTTGACACCATAAGTTAAACTTTATACATATCAAACTTTTGATGGGCCAAGACAGTGTTTCCAATTTGCCCCTGTGGATGTCAGAGAGTTATATGTTGAATTTCTACAATCAGAATTTTTGGAAATTATATATTTCCAACTGTCATCACATATTACATGCTGGGTTGGCAGAATACATGTGCACATTATTCATAATTTGATATATATATTTCAATATAGACCCAATGATTTGATGCATACCACAGTGAATTGCTGACACAGCTGACTTGACTATGGTAGTCTTATTATAGATTGCAAAATACACGAAAAGGGGCAATAAGTCTTGTAACCAAACATTTTTTTCACAGCACTGGCTTGTCTAATTGGCTTAGTGACAGATCACAGCACTGTGACAGTTCTGTCATACCACATTGCCTTAGTGACAGATCACTGCACTGTGTCATCTAGCCTCTAATAATGACAACTCAGCATTGTCTTATCTCCTGACTCATAGTGCTGTGTTGTCTCCCTACCTTGGTGATCGGTGGCTTACAGTGCTATCATGTCTCTTTGCCTTAGTAATGGCTTACAGTGCTATCTTGTTTCCTTGCCTTAGTAATGGCTTACAGTGCTATCTTGTTTCCTTGCCTTAGTGATGGCTTACAGTGCTATCTTGTCTCTTTGCCTTAGTAATGGCTTACAGCGCTATCTTGTTTCCTTGCCTTATTGATGGCTCACAGTGCTTTCTGGTTGCCTTAGTGATGGCTTACTCTGCTATCTTGTCTGCTTACCTTAGAGATGGCTTACAGTGTGATCTTGTCTCTTTACCTTAGTAATGGCTTACAGTGTTATCTTTTTTCCTTGCCTTAGTAATGGCTTACAATGCTTTCTGCTTGTCTTAGTAATGGCTTACTATGCTATCTTGTTTGCTTGCCGTAGTAATAGCTTACAGTGCTATCTTGTCTGCTTGCTGTAGTTATAGCTTACAGTGTTATCTCTTGTCTCTTTGCCTTAGTAATAGCTTAGAGTGTTGTCTCATGTGCTGACCTTAGTGATGGCTTACAGTGTGATCTTGTCTCTTTACCTTAGTAAGGGCTTACAGTGCTATCTTGTTTTTTCTTGCCTTAATGATGGCTTACAGTGCTTTCTGCTTGCCTTAGTACTGGCTTACTGTGCTATCTTGTCTTCTTGCCTTATTAATGGCTGACAGTGCTATCTTGCCTGCTTGCCTTAGTGATGGCTTACAGTGTGGTGTTGTTTCATTGCCATAGTGACAACTCAGCTCTGTATCATGTCAGTACCTTAGTGATGGCTGCCAGTATTGTCTTGTCTCATTGGCTATAACAGAGACTTGTGTAATTGGCACCTATTGCAGCAAAGTTCACCCACTGTCCAGTTGGCCAAACATCAGCCATTCTGCAGCTGTGTTAGTACACATCACAGCATACAGTATGGAGTTTATATGATGTTAAACTTTCTCTATGAGAACAAGCCAAGCTTTAAAAGTAATTTCATGTCTCAGTAGCATTGGTAATAACCAAGTACAGACCAATGCTCTTCTCAAGTTCAGATTTCTTCTACAGGTTTATAAATATATTTTTTGTCTCAGTGGTTCTGTCAAGGTAACTAGCTTTGTGTGGTATTTAACTGCAAATCTCACCGGGGTGTAAGGGATATACATGTAACATAAACACTGTCAGAGTATCCCTTTATGTGATGGCCAATTAGCCAAATTATATACTCACTGAAAACATGAAGTGGCAAATTGGCAAAGTTAAGTACCCATAAAGTCATATAACAATATGCACCCGCTTGACTATGGTTTGTGTGCACACTGAACTGCCAGCACCTGAAGAACAAATTAGTGGAATGGTGGCCATTGATGACTGCAGCCAGTTGTTAATGTAACTTTTGTACTTTATGCTGGGCTTATATTGAGAGCATCATGTTATATATTAATGAGCTTGGGGACAATGATACAAAGTTGACAGTAAAATGCAAGAACAGTAACACTAGAGGACAGTTGATCAACATCGTTGTGTTGATGTTACTGACTTGGTTTGCACAGATTTGTGGTGAAATTCTGACACTGCAGCTCTAGGGATGATACGATCTCAACATTGCAAAATCATAAATCAGGTAGTCACTTTTTTTTTTCGGGGGGGGGGGGGGGGGGTTAAAGTCAGAGGTCAAAATGATTTTGTGTTCCTATTTGCATTTTTTTTTAAATTTTTAGTATTGAGTAGATTATGTGTCTGTATAGGATATATATATATATATATATATATATATATATATATATATATATGTATATATATATACAGGTATGTTCAGCACAGAGTACACCTGGTATTATGCATTTATCTGAATAAAGATATTGTAATCAGAAGCACATAGCAAAATTAAAATTTTGTTGGAAAAGTTGAAAATTGGAAAAAGTGTAAAATGTCTGTAATTGGATCATGCCTATTGCATTCTACTCTGTATCTCCATTGATGTGGTATGTTTGTCTGTTAGATTTTGATAGCTGGCTACAGAAAGCTAAACACACAGTTGAGGACATGTGTGAAATGGGCATTTATGAGGATGGTAAGTGTCGGGAAGTCATGTCTTTGATCCAGAAATGAAATTCATCACCTTTTTGCATATGTCCTCTTTAATGCACTGATAGTAAATCTTTAGAGATTTTAAACAGCAAAAAAAAAAAACATTAATTCCCCCAGGTTTCTTTTCTGTGTTTGTTTTTTGTTTTTGAATTTTCTTTGTGTGTCAACCAAAGCAATACACGTTGATGGTGTGGTTAAGAAGAACAGCATAATCACAAGAGAAGAGTTCGCATGTTGTGACAAAAGCACAGCATGTTTTTAAAAAAATATACACAAAAATCAAATGATGAGCGAACAAGGCAGCTATATATATATAGCTACACTGTAGCATGAGTCCAAGGTGGGGCAATGATTAACTGACACTGGATACACCACATCATTGTGCCTTGTGCCACACACACTAGGGGGCAGGGTCTATGCTGATTTCTGATCTTGCGAGTTGTCAGCAACTTCAGTTCCATGCATGGAGTGGGAAGGAACCAGAGTACAGTCTGGTAATAAGCCTGTTTGCTGCCTGCTACCTGCCTGTTGTCCACACAATACAAGGAGGGGATCAGATCTCATATTTTGCCAGCTAGTCTGCTTTTGTCCTCATTTTTACCTCAGCTGACTTGTCAGATGAGGTTATAGTATGGGTGGTGGTCCGTCATCCATTGTCCTTCCATTTACATTTCACATTCTTCTCCAAAATCATCAGCCAGACTCCTTTCAAACTTGGGAATGATCTACCATGGCTGGGTTTCTGCCAAGCTTGTTCATGTGGTCATGCTCCAGTGATTTATGGATTTTCTATTAATTTTTATCGTGTTCATTTTTTGACCAAATCTTCAAAAATCCTCTCCAAAACCACTGAGCCAATTGCTTTGAAATTATGTAGGGACACTTCTGAAGACCTCAGACCCTAATATTCAACAGGTGGCACTGTGATTTTTTCTCTTTTCTCTTTTTAATGAACTTTGGTGTTTGGGATATTTTTATGACTTCTCCAAAACAATCCCTCATTATTCTCAAACTTTGTGGAAATATAGCTTGTGCGAGTGTTAAATAAATGTGCTCACTAGGTGGTAATACTCTGGTTCCCGGTTTTATAATAACATGTTCAATCTGGGTGCTTGCTGGTTGATGCATGCATTTCTATTGAATACTATGCAAGGCAATCCGGATTGCAATAATAATTCACATTTTTTACTTCTCCAAAACCATAAACCAGATTCACTTCAAACTTGATGAGGATGCACCTTAGGTTAGTCTTTACCAAGCTGTCTTGCTGGTAATGCTCCATTGATTTTCAATTTTTTGCTCACTGTTTGGCAAAATCTTGAAAAAAAAATGTTTTCTTCAAAATCACAAAGTCAATTGCTTTGAAATTGCATGGTGACACTTCTGGGGACCAGTAGACCTTAATTTGTTCTCCAGATGGCACTGTGATTTTGTTCTATTTTTTTATTTATTTTTATATGTATTTCATTTTATTTATTTTCTATTCATTTTACTTTTTTTTCTGTGTGTGTGTTTGTGTTTGTTCTATCTTCAACTTCTTTTCCAAAACTGTGTGTGAAGTTTTGCTAAAATTTGATGGAAACGTATGTTGTGGAAGGATCAAACAGAATGGTTCAGAAGGTGGGAGTGCTGGGTATCCCTGATTTTAAACAAATTTTTCAATTCAGGTACTTATCGGTTATGAATGCATTCCTATTGATTACGATGCAAATCAATGGGGATTTCAATGGTAATTAACAATTTTGACTTCTTCTCCAAAACAGTCAATCAGATTCACTTCAAACATTTACTGGATGTACTTTGGGTCGGGATATAAGGCATTTCATCAAATATCATGCTCTATTGCTTTTTAGATTTGTTATGATGATTTGAATTTTTGGGTTCCTTTTTTGACAAAATATCAGGAAGGTCTTGTTCTGCAAAACTGCTTGGCCAGTTGCCTCAAAATAGTGTAGGAGCAATTCAGGGCACCACTAGACCAGGGTGGGACTTACTGTAGATTGAATGACAAAGTCAGCTGAGGACAGGCTGTTCACGCAGCCCTCTTGTTTCCACCCGTCCTGCATTTGCCTGCATTTAAATTGTATTTTTTCTTCAGTTAATTTCGAGGCTGAACATGGAAGAATTTGTTGGACAAAATTTGAAAGACGTTGGCAGCGGACCAATGCACCTTAGTAAGACTGGAATGGGGCTGCAGTATACTGTCAGCATCAATGTCAATTATTTATTTATAAGATGGCACGCTGTCTTGGCAATTACCCACGCAAGTGATAACACTCACTGAAACATGTTACTAGCATTAAAGATGAACTGACAAGGCTAACTGTTTGGCAATTATTGGAGAACAAAGTTCTCTCAAACTTATTGAGCTTTTGCTCGGACTAAGGTCACTGAGATGACACGAAGACAATCACCATGCAGGTATTATGGGTGTAAATTAACACCTGAGCAATTGTTCAGTTTCTGTATCAGTTACACTTGTTTACACCTACTGTTGTAGAAATCAAATACATGTATGGTACTTTTGTGCAAAGGATCAGTTAGTTGTTGCTAAGAGCCCAGCGTTGTTGTTTGTTTTGGTTTTTTTTCATTCACAAAATAGAGCAACTGTCGAGAAGTTAATAGACGAATCTCCAGTTAAGGGAGGGAAGATAGTAGAATGGTATTCTCAAAAGCAAGATTTTACTTTTTATGATCATTTTTTGGTCTGCTGATGCGCATAATTTGTTTTGATGCTGTCTCGAGCTGCAGGCTCATAAAGGCATTGTTAGTGCTATGCTGCTGGAAAATGTGGGAATAAACTTCAGGTTTGAGGAAGTGGCAGAACAGTAAGGTCTTATTAACCCCCTGTTTAGGGTTGGGAGTAGTCAGTGTTTTCTGTACAGACCAAACTATGAGGGTATACATCTACAAACAGCTTGTTTTTTTGTCATTTTTTTGTTCTTCTTCAATGACTGCAGAGAGAATTGTAGATTGGTAATCTTGACATAATTTTCAAGGTTATAAACATTGGTCCATGCAATAACTCAAGTAGCATTTTAATTGGTAAAATTAATAATAGTTATACATGAGTACTAGACTGGCTGGACCCAGCATCAGGGAAACATGACCAGATCTGGCTTTTGTTTTGGGTAAGTCACAAATGTGTTTTACTGATGAATACAATCATGAATTTTACTCCGGGACCCATATTTCCAATTTTGTCTCAGGGAGGTCCTTTCAAGAATATTTGACTCTGGAATTTCTTTCTGTATACATGTATCATGGACATATAAACGAGGTATATGTCCATGCATGCATATTACCGTATTCATCCTAATTAGCGCCCCTGCCCCACTAAGCACCCCCTCAACTTTTTTGATGATTTAGTTTGCTCCGAAATTGAATATTTCCCTTTTTTTTTTGCTTACAAAATGGACAATTATGGCGGTCAGTATGGTAAGCGCCCCCTGCAACCCCTATCTTTAAAATTTTAATTTTCTTAGCGCTCAGGGCGCTAATTAGAACGAATACGATAGATGAATTATGATACTCTTCAAAAAAAAAAAAATGGAGGAAAAAACTCAGAAATTTTTAATTTTAAATTAAATGCCCAGAAAAGTAAATGATGAAATGCAGAGTTCTCAAAAACATTCAATGTAGGAGGGCAATCAGTCTGAGAGTCACAGGACAGTGTCTGTATAGTTTACATTTCCTTAAATTTGGTACAAACCAGATGTACATGCACATAGATGGGCACTGGAGTTGCCGTAGTAGGTCATTGAGGAGAAGACCTGTATTAGCCTCGGGCTATTTGTCTAATCCTCCTTAAAGAAATAAAGTATATTACAACAAAAAAAAGATCATTTGGCTCTGTGCTGACCTTGTTTTTGATCCCTTAGGCAGTAGATCCCCTAAATTCTGTCCAAAATAGCTTTCTGGAAACAAAAAAAAAAAAATGGTTGCTCATAAAATGTACAGTGTGGAAGCAAATGTCAAGCAGGAGGTGTGACTGGAGGAGGCCACCTGTTGTGTGGCGGGCCTCAAGTACTTGTATAAGAATGGTTTCCATGTGCCAGTCTGTGTGGGTTTTTAGCTCGCAGCTGAGTTTTCAGGATGCTCATCCAAGCATCATGTGTCAACAGTTCATAGTGTCACTTTTTTTTTCTTTGCAAAATCTTTGGCCAGATCCTTTTCAAACTTTGTGGGCATGTACCTTGGATGGGTCTTCATCAAGTTTGTTCATAACATCGCACTTTTTCCTAGATTTTTAAAAAATTAATTGTTTTATATAATTAATACACCTGTATGTAATTATCAGTAAGGGTACATATGAGCATTGTTAGTATGCACACAGATATTAATCTAAATGCACAGGTTTGGAGCTTTCTTCAAAATTGTGGGCCATTTCTAATTTCACTCTGACGGGGAGCAGTGGTGGTGGATTTCTCCTAGGTTGATACGATAGTAGAGACAGATTTAGACTTCAAAAATCTGTAGCCAAAATTGGAAATACAGCTATAACTAACTTAAGATTCTGTTGTGCCCCTTCAATGATTTATTTCAAAATATTTTAGCCATGTGCACATTTCTTAGCCTTTAAAGCACTGATTTAAGACTGGGTCAACAGCTTTCCTCTGGACACTTTGTGCCCAATGTGCACCGTGTCCTGAGGAAAGCTGTTGACTAAGACTACTTTTTGCTTGAGACTAGACTTGCTGATTTTTAAATGAAAGGTATCTTCACGAGGAATTTGGATCTTTTTATCATTATATGTTTAACGGTAATGAGAAAACAACTTTAGCCGTGATTAGCACTTTAAGGGTTAAGCCTAAATCAAGAAACATTTGCCTTTGGTTAATTGGCTAATGGTCAGAGTGATCCCTGAATAGGTTATGTTTCAATGATTTGTGTCTTGCCAGCATAAGCTGTTGGTGAGACTAAACACTCACTTTCCGGACTCCCATCCTACTGTCAACAAAAAACTGTAGAGTGGCATTATTTCACTAACTACACCAAGGTAGGGCTTTCATACTTGGGTAAATGATTTATAGTGATGGTCACTACAGATTTGTACCCTCACTGTCACACTTCATTGGTCAATGAGTATTGCAGAAAAACTTCAGCGGGGCATTATCTCACAAACAAGATTAGATTGGACTTTCATATTTCAAACTAGATAGGGCTTTAATCCTTGAAGTAAAACAATTGGTAGTAATGGTCACTACAGATTTGTACCCTCACTGTCACACTTCATTGGTCACATCATGCATGAATGAGCATTGCAGAAAAACTTCAGAGGCTGGCGAGACATTCACATCCCCTGGACATGGCTCTATTTTTATATTTCCTTATTTTTTCAATCTGAAAAAAGCTTCATCTCAGAAAATATTCTGTGAAGTGCTCTGAAATTACATGGAAAAAGTCGTCAGTTTATGGACCAGGTGATGCTGTGTGGCACCTGACAGGAGGGTTTTTAATGACTTATATTGACAACCATGGACTTTCACCTCAATTTAGGACAATTACCAAGTTAAGAATCGACACTTTTTCTACCTCTTGACCAAAATTTACTTGACCAGGACAGTATGGTTTGCCTTATTGGTAACCTTGACTGTGACATTCAAAACATATTAATGAAGGGGTGTGTGTGTGTGTGTGTGTGTGTGTGCGTGCATGTGTGCATGTGTGCGTGCGTGTGTGTGTGTTTTGGTAATTTTTAAGTTATCCAAAACAGCTGTACTCTTGAAATGTAGTGGGAATGTACTTGAACTTGGACTCCGCTAAAGCAGTTGACCAGTTAGTGCTGTAATTAATTGTTGAAATTGCATAATGATATAAGAGTACATATAAACATTGCCCGGGTCATGCGTGTGGGTGTGAGCGTGAATACATCATACATACATGTGTATGTACAGTTTCTTTAGAACTTTTAGCCATTTTGTCTTCAAACAGTGTTTCCGTTAGGACTTTTTTCAGAGGGTCCCAACCTGAAAGAGAGTCCAATTTTTAGCCATACAGTGGTACCTGCTGTATGTGGCCCCCCCTTCTGCCAAGAAAAAGTGGCCACATACAGCAGGTAACCTGTCACCACAGGTAGATTTTACGAAGAAATTGACGTCTATGTCCAAGCATAGTGACCACAAAAAGCAATGCAGCTGCTCATGATAATGGTTGCCTACAGCAGGTGCCACTGTATTTTGCAAAATGAAACAAAGAAAATATAGGAAGTTAGGACCCTTGAATTCTACTTAGGGGATATTTCATGTTTTGAAAGGGTAACATACCCTCTTCTGTATGCATCAGCTGACTGTACTACCTGAGCACAAAAAAACAAAACAAAAGAAAAAAGATGATGTCCCGTACGGAACCTAAGCCACATGTTTGTGTTTAAGCACCTGTGGATTGGAGGATATGGTGTTAGCTGGTACATGTGTTGAGTATTGTGGACCAGCCCAGCTGTCGGCAAAGAGCATTCTTATACTGGGTTTAAAATCAGGGTCAAGTGAGTAAGGAAACTAATCAAATATTTTCGGTGGACTTGAAAAGGCACTCGGTCTGTTAGGGAAGGTGGTCTTTATAGCATGGACCATTGCACACAGAACTTAATCTGTACATTGCAGGCAAACCCCTTCATCATGTTGATTGTATATGCACTGAGAAACATGATTCTTTCATGCAAAATCCTACTTTTTTCTCTGTCCCTTTTTAGCTCAGCTGACTTGTCAGTCAGCTGAGCTTGTAGGATGGTCTGTCGTCCATTGTTCATCCACAATTCATATTTTTCACTTCTTCTCCAAAACCACTTACAAGATTCACTCCAAACTTGTGGAAATGTACCTTGGGTCAGTATCTACCATGTTTGTCCAAATGGTTAAGCTCCGATGTTCTTATTTCTAATGATTTTTTTTTTCATTATTTGGCAAAATTCTTAACAAATATTCTCCAAAACCACTGAACCAATTGCTTTGAAATGGCATAGGGACACTTCTGGGGACCCCTAGACCTTCATTGTTCAACAGGTGGCACTGCCATTATGTTCTATTTTCTATGATTTGTGTGTGTGTGTATGTATAGAAATGTCGGACCTATCGGTGGAACCACACCATATAAATGATTACAAGATCCACTGCAAGACATTAATTTAATGCACTGGTCATGCTCCATTTGGAGACTGTTTGGTATTTAGATACCATCCATAGTCCTTAGTTTTATAGGTGGATGAGGGCTCATAGGTAATCACATATGTATGAAAAATTAACATTCCTAATATGATATGAATAAATTATGCTAATCCCATTAATATGAAACTTAATAACCCTCTCTTTCAAACTTTTAATTTTTGTAACATTGTCATTGTAGGCCTATATCCGCCATTCACTTGCAGAGCTGTTTATACAAAATCGTATGAAAGTTGCTGTTGTAAAATATGTAACTGAGGCCGAAGTGATTTTGGGAATACCCGGAAAAAAAAATGCACATCTTCTGTTGGTAGAGCTGTACAAATCTTAGGTAAATTGTAAATTACTTTGTTTTTTGTTTTGTTTTTGATTCTTTTTCTTTCTTTTTTTTCTTTTTCTTTTTTTGGTAGACAACAACTTACATGTATGTATGTATGTCATTTGACTGGGGTTAATCATTTAAAATCAGTCATGCTGACTTAGGTCAGCTGTTTAGTTCATCAGCATATTATTTTCATATAGCTCAATCAATTTATATCCATGAATATGGATGGCAGCATTTATAAACAGCACATTTTGTAACTTTTGCCAAAATAGTGTATGTTAATGATATGTGGCAATGCATTTGAACTTACACATACAAACGCATATAATTACACGAGTTTCAGAAAATGAAACAAGGTAAAAAAAGTTAGCTTCCATTAAACACTTGCCTTAAAACACTTTAGCCTGAAAATTGGGTGCTTATCATAATTAAAGTCACAGCTCTTCTTAATACATATATTGGAGTAACTGTATAAACTTTTGTCATTTTCTTTCAAGTATGTGCACATACATCAGAAACCATGTCAATAAACCACAACTTATGCAATCTTCGGCAGAAAAAGGCATAGCGATATTGGTTTGTGGAAGCTGGATCACCCCAATGACCCTCGATCCTAATGTTCAAACAGTAGGCGCATTGAAATTCCATAATTTTAATATAAAAAAAAACTTAATTTACTGAATGCTGTTGCTCTGATCTGTGACCTACTGGTCTTAAACTGTGCACTTTAATGGGTCAATAATGTTTAAAAACTGAAACTATTCCATTGTCTGCCATAATTCAGATTATATCAGGAAAATTCTGCCACAGTGACTGGTATTTGATGCTGACTTCGGGTAATTGACTCTCGATCCCCCCATCCCCCACTACTGGATCAGCAGTGATATATGTCATATTTTTTGCAGACAAAGTTTACGGATCTACCCATAAATAGTAAAAAAAGTCACCAATTTCACCTAAACATTTGTAAATATATTTGCAATATGTTATCGGTTAATGCATGTATTCCTATTGATTACTATGGAAGTGTAATATCGTAATTTACATTTTCTACATCTTCTCAAAAACCACTGATCAGATTCACTGGGATGTGCCTTGGATGGGTCTGTGCCAAATACATTCAAATGGTCATGCTACAGTGATTTTTTAATTTTCAATGCTTTTTTTTTTTTTTTTTTTTTTTTCATTTTTATGCTGACTCAGCAAATTTCACATATTGGCTTGTATTTTCATAATGGTTTATCCTAAGCCCATGATTACTATTAAACATTTAAGCTAAATTACCTATGGACTTTCAGTTGGTACAGTTAATTGTGACCCTGAGTGACCTTGAAAGGTCACACTGGAGGTCAAACTAATTATTTATCTTGGTAATGGTGGATCCTAGACACATGGTAGCTATAAAACATTGAGTGAAAGTACCTTTCATTTGATGTAGTTAATTTTGACTTTGAGTGACATTGAAAGGCCAAATTGGTGCATTCTGTGGGCCAGAGCAAGTTGGTTTATGAGTAACATATTGACCTCATTACCAAGGTCACAGGGTTATTTTATGAATTTGTTCCTTTGACAACTTGAAATTTATTTCAGCAAGCACTTTGATGTAACACATGATCATAGTCCTCTCGGAATGTCAGAGTTGGGCACTACATGCGTGACCTTCAGATCATTCTCAAGATCATCATCATCATCATCAGTGTCCACTGAGCACAGGACCATCATGGTCCTCTTGTTTGTATTGACTGATTAAGTCGTTATAGTGCATATGTACTGAAGCTAATATGTAATGTATAGGTACATTGGTACCTGCTATATGTAGCCCCTGTTATGACAGGTGACCTTGTCCACAATGACTCTATTTTTCGTGGTCACAGGAGTCAATTTCTTTGTTTATAATATACCTGTGATGACATGTATATGGTCACTCTTTAATGGCAGGTAGGGTGGCCTCAAAGCACATATCACTGGATATGTCAAAGAGCATGTATATATGAAGGAATGCATATACATATACATAGACATAGGCATGTCATACATAACCATGTCAGCAGTATTCCTGTATCATGCCTGTGTGCAGAAACTCACCATTATCTCAGGGATGGGAATCGTTAGCTGATCAGGAGATTTTCAGAGTTTCGTGTTCAAATATACTGGTATATTTCTTTGTTAGACACTTAAATTTTGGTGTTTTATGACTCATTTCAGAGTTTTCAAAAAAAACCAACATATTCTTATCTATCTTATCTTCACTGTTGCAGTACATTTACGGGTACGGCAAGTGGACCAGAACAACCCCAAGTCTCTATTTCCATCAAGTTCGGCCATCACTTACTGGCAGGTGGAGCTGGAGGAGGGAATTATCAATGGTATGTGTGAACACTGTGCAGCTTTCTCTCTGTGTATTGCTTTAGGTGCTTGTCTGGTAAGAATAATACATGTACAATGAATGTCTCATTGGTTAATTTCAGCAATCTTCAATATGTCCAGGAAAATACATGAGAAAAAAAATCCACATTTTATGAAACATAAGAACATGAACTATACAAAAAAATTCATGTGTGTGGGGGATTTTTTTTTTTTTTCTTTTTCTTTTTTTTGGGGGGGGGGGGCATGATGTTTGATAATTTTCTTGTTTATTTAAAATTACATCCAACACATTATCTTAAATCATTAAGCCGGGTACTAAATGAAAGACTTGTATTTGGGCCCCAAAATATTTCTGCTTTTTCTCATATCATTAGTATTAAAGATACATCTGATTCAAATAATGTCAGACGTTTAAATATAAAAGTTTTTATTTGCTTTTCAAAACATATGACAGGAAATAACAATGAAGCAATAAAATCTCCTCTCTTATTGACCTTCACAAGATCGCCAGGTCAGTTCTGGTGAACTTCTTATCTAAAACTATTACAGTTTTAGCTAAGCAGGATTGTTAATCAGCTGAGCTTACTGGACGGGTGTTTGTCCATGGTCCGTCTGTCTGTTGTCTGTCCATCATTAATCATCTGTCAGCTGTCCACAATTACATTTTCGACTTCTCCAAAACCATCAGCCAGATCCACTTCAAACTTGGTGAGGATCTCCCTTGAATGGGTTATAATGATACCAAATTGATTCAAATGGGGATGCTCTAGTAATTTTTGTATTTTTAGCTCAGCTGACTTGTCAGTCAGCTGAGTTTATTGGATGGGTGGTGATCTGTCATCTGTCGATCCATTCACATTTTACATTTTTAACTTCTTCTCTAAAACTGTCAGCTGGATTCACTTGAAACTTGATGGGAACATACCTTGTATAGATCTCTACCAAATTTTTTTCAAATGGTCACACTCCAATGATTTATAATTTTTTTATGATTTTTTGTGTGCATTTTTTGGCAAAGTCTTAAAAAATCCTCGTGGAAACCACCGAGCAAATTGTGTAGAAGTTGCACAGGAACACTTCCATGGACCCCTAGACCTTAACTTGTTCACCAGGTGGTGCTGCTTTTTTTTTTTTTTTTTTTCCGCTATTTTTTATGATATGTCAGTGTGTGTGTGTGTGATTGCTATTTTGACTTGTTCTGTCACTTAGATTCTTCTGAAACTTGGAATTATTGCTGGTGGAAGGGTCAATCAAGTTGTTCACTAGGTGAAGATATTCCGGGATATATACCAATTTTGTTCCAGTGATCATGTCCAGTGATGTTTTAATTTTTTATGATTTTTTGTTTTTAATTTTTGGCAAAATCTTTAAAGAATCTTCATCTCCAAAACCACAAAGCCAGCCGAACTGACCTATTCACTCATATCCTGGTCATGGTGGATTTTAGGCACATGGTTACTATTGAACATTTAATTTAATAGGAAATACCTGTGGGTTTTCTTTTGATGTTGTCATGCCCCTGTCCTACTGGATGATGGCTTATAGTAAACACTTTTATTCTTTTCGTGTGTATATGTGCACAGGCTGGTGTCATGGTCTAAAAAGAGCCCTGGCTGGAGAAAGTGCTGCGAATAGCCAAGCCTAATAGGCCAAGGCCTCATAGGCCAAGCCTAATAGGTCAAGCCTAACAGGTCAAGCCCAATAGGCCAAGCCTAACAGGTCAAGCCCAATAGGCCAAGCCTAACAGGTCAAGCCCAATAGGCCAAGCCTAACAGGTCAAGCCCAATAGGTCAAGCCCAATAGGCCAAGCCTAATAGGCCGTCTGTTTATGTGCCCACAGTCCCCGGGAAACTCATACCCAGCTGGTCTCTCAACAGGCAGCACAATGGCTGGGAGCCACCCAAACCAAGGCAGATATGTCTGTGTGGCTAGAACAGATAGATGGATCGACAGACAACTGACTTTTTTTTTTTCAACACACAACACAGTGCCCACTCCTGTCTCACATTCCTGGTATAAACACAGTTAATTATTTACATTATTTTCTGCTACAGTAGACCTATCATCCAATGAAAAAATACAGACTAGAATATGAATTTTTAAAAACTGATTGTTCCAAGAGTATGCCATGTCTCTGAAAAATACTGTCTAAATTTTAATTTCGTTCTTTCTGCTATCTTTTGTTTTCACAGCTATTATTTATCAGAATTTATTTTAGTGCCATCTTTTCAATAGGCCGAATCATGGTTTCACATTCTGCACTATTGACCCAAGGTATAAATAAAGCAGCTTGTTTGGTAAAAAAAAAATTGTGGCAAAAAAAAAAAAAGAAAGAAAAAAAAAAGAAAAGAATTTTATTGTGCTGGTTGTGAGGGGCATGGGGCAGTCTGTCTACAAAGTGGTATATGATCAGTAGGGGGCATGTTTGAGTCCGTACACAAAAGGGCAACAGATTGTCAGGAAATAACAGCAGCAAATTGGGTAATTAATGTGAAACTTTAATGAGAAACCTGACAGGCAATTATTCCCAGTAGTCTGTAACTACCAAGTAACACGTGTAATTTGTCATCCAGCCACACCTCTGTGGAGTCATTAACATCATTCCATGAGGTATCACTGAAGCAATAATCGGTACTAGGCATGATTTTCTTCTTGCGGTTTTTGCAAAAAGTGCATCATGAAATGGTGCAGCTTTTGTACTCAGGTCTCTGTTTACATTGCCCGGCTTCAGTTTCGTGTGAGTTGGGCTTGGTACGCTCCTTCAGCATCATGCAAACTCCATTATTCTGCATTGAAAATTTGACCTCTCCCTACCCATGCTAGAGTGCCAGTTCAGCTTCTTCTCGCTTTTTTTTTTTTCTTTTTTTTTTGATTGGTATAAATAAGGGATTCTTGGTTATACAACAGACATAACCAACAGAAAATGAATTGTTGTCTTTTATTATCAAAGTTAGCCAAAAGGTGTCTTGCTGGTTTGTAAGGTCATAAAGTCGAGACAGGAGGAGTGTCAAGGAAGCCCAAAATTACTGCTCAGTAACTGCCAAATACATTTTTAGAGGATACACATGTACTTTGCTCTTTTATGTAAAAGCATTTTTCCAGTGATTCTGATATATTCCACTGTTTGCTGTTGAGTCTTTTGTATCTATCTATCTATCTATCTATCTATCTATCTATCTATCTATCTATCTATCTATCTATCTATCTATCTATCTATCTATCTATCTATCTATCTATCTATCTATATATATATGGCGTGCTACTATTAGGATGAATACGGTATATATATATATATATATATATATATATATATATATATATATATATACCGTATTCATCCTAATAGTAGCACGCCGTGCCAATGCAAAGATTTGCCAGATCTTGCTGTGTGTTCGTGGGGCTATGGAATAGGTATTTTTCTTGATTGAAGGTTTTGAAGGCTCCACAGTTCATTTAGGGGTTAGATAAACATTGATATACTGCAGTGACATTAAATTTTTCATTTGGAAGTGTCATCTTTGCTAAATTACAGGAAAAATCTTGATTTTGAATCCAGACCACTTGGATTGAAAGTGGGGGACTTGTTTCTATTAGGGCATGTGCTACTATAAGGATGAATACAAAATATATATTTATATATATATATATATATATATATATATATATATATATATATATATATATATATATATATATATATATATATATATATATATATATATATATGGCCTCTTTCTGCTAAAGAGCTAGGCCACTTTTCCGCATTCACAGACATAAATGTGGCCCTGATTTTGTTGTAATATGTCTTGGTCACAAATCAACTTCTATGGGTAAGACCTTAAAAGCACTGGCGGATATAAGTGGCATTTGAGGAGGAGGAAAAAAACGAAAAACTGATGAGGTTAATAGACAGCTATCCTTCTTTCTTGTCACAGATGTATACGCAATATGCTCTGCTTTTGAACATTTATTTCTCTGCTGTCATCACTGTAAAATATCCTTAATACAGCTAATTATTTTGATTATGATGTGTCAGATTAGGATAATTCTAATGGTGGCATTTGTCGATGGTGCTTTGTGACCATGAAGGAATACATATGGATCTTATAATAAAGTAAAAAAGGAGAATGACCTTTTACCCCTCAAATAAATGATTTGGTTTCGAAGCAGATGGTTGGTAAAGCGTGCAGACACTGAAATATTCTGAGACACAAATGATTACTTTCTACCATATTCATGATATTTACAAATGTAAGACCAGCCTAATTTTGATCAACTTCAAAACCATTGACTGACTGGCCAGCAATGTGTTCTGCAGATAGCCCAGAGAGTCATGTTTCAAATGATGTAAATTAGCTGCATGTCCTATATAGCATAATATATTAAAAGTGTGCCTTTAGATAAAAAAAATGTTTTCAAAATGAGGCATGTCTTCCATATAGCCATTTAAGTTGTCAGTTTTATTTATATTTTAATGATTTATTTTGTATTTTTATGGGAAGATTTCAGCAAAACATCCTCTCAGAAACAGCTGGATCATGTGCTTTGATAAGACATAGGAACACATCTATGGCCTGCTATTCTTGTTGCTCATTTCTTAATGACCCTCACCTGACTCCAAGTTTATTGCACTTGGCAATCTTGGGGAATTTACATTTTAATGAATGAAAACTGAGTGAGGACTTTTAATTTGAGCATTATGATGTTCCTGTATAAGACCTAGGTTGAAACTGTATTTAGGTGACCTTTACATTTATTCTCATCAAGGTCATAGTATAGCTTGTGTGAAATTAATTTGAAGGTGACGTGTCAAGACTCTGTGACAGATGTTGTGCATCATTATGGTCCTGTGTAACTGCGTTTGGGTGACCTTGACATTTATCCTCAAGGTCATAGGGTAACTTGTGGGAATTTAATTTGAAGGTGATATATCGATTAACTATTTGAGCTGTGACTGATATTGTGCATATTTATGGTCCTCTGTGACCATTTAACACTTTCCCCCTTAAACCGGCCAAAACCGGCTGGTGGTCAAATGTCGTCTGCTTCAACGTTTTCAACTAATTTCAACAGGAATGAAAAACAGTTTGACTGAATTGCAGATGAGACCTATGAAGATCACATGTCCTGGGTCAACAGCTTTCCTTGGCATGGGTTGGGCACTTTACCAACCATCTGCTTCACCAAATCATTTATTTGAGGGGTAAAAGGTCATTCTTGTTTTGTACTTTATTGAAAGATCCATATGTATTCCTTCATGGTCAACAGCTTGCCTTTGCATAGGTTGGGCACTAAGTGCCCAACCTATGCCAAGGCAAGCTGTTGACTCAGTCTCAATTCAAGGGGAAAGGGTTACTGTAAGTGAATTTTGCTATTCAGGTGATAACTTGAGATGTATATGAGGTAATTTTGCACACAATGATGGTCCTGTAATATCAGAGCTATGTCAGGAAAGATCATATTATGGATATGGCCTGCCTGTAATTCTCAAGGTCACAATCCATATTGTTTATTTGAAACTCAAGAGGTCTTTCAGCCCAGACTAGGGTATTGCACATAGTGAGAGTCCTGTCTCAGGACCACATTGATAGCTGTTGCAACAAGATGGACGAAGCAGCTTGGCCACTATTAAAACAGCATAGAAAGCTACCTGTCGGCTGTTCAATGGGGAGGTACCAGAAGTCCTGATGTGGTGTCATGGTGTGCTTGGTGTTGCAGGTGGCGTGGTGCGGTGGGAACAGCAGTGTCGTATACGTCACATGACAACGCGCAAGTATCTGAAGATAGAAGGTCAAAAGCAGGTGACGTTGACGGAGAGCTACAATGACCCTCGCACGGTGTTCAGACTGCATCCAGTCATCAAGGTGAGGACAGCCAGTGATGGCCAGTCTCTCTATAACATATACAATATTTAGTGCCTGCCTGCCAAGAGCCCCCAAGTCATACTGGCCTCCCATGGCTCACTGTACGTACACCTGCATCAAAGACCATGATGTATGACAACCATCCAATACCTCTTTGTGAGCTGTTAATGGCTTGCCACATCTTATAACTTATTCCATACTATGGTCACACGCCTTGCTCTTCTACTTAGATTAATGAAACTTTACACACAGGTGCATGTGGACATAGGGGTGTGTCATGTACCAAAAGTAGGTCACTAGATCAAGTATCTGGGTCCCGAAAAATCGTGTCCCCTGTAATTCCTTCAGTATTTAACGTAGATTAATGATACTGGTACTTTACACACAGATGCATCTGCACATAAGGGTGTGTCATGTACCAGAAGTAGATCACTAACTCAAGTATCTGGGTCACAGTGACATATCCTTGCAAAATGTACTTTGGGGTGCACTGTACCCAAAGCACAGTGATGAAAGCTCTTGATTAGTAACATCCTCTATCCACAGGCATATTACTGTCACAGTGTGAATATTTTTTTCGAAACAAGAAATTTGAACCTTGGATCAATATAATAATTTAAATGAATACTTCTGGTGTTACAAGCTCTTACAAAAACTCGAGCTACAACTGTTCTCCTTGTTACCCCACATCAATTCATTATTGGTCTGATGGGTACATATACGTGTACTTTCTTGATGATTCAGACTAAGCAATTGATATTGTAAATACGTATACATTATCTCTTAAGGAGCTAAAAATACAGGGCGAAGGTCGCAACGGCTAGTGGAGATGGATCCGACCGGTTTCGTTTCGACTGAAACTCATCAGGGACTGAGGGGAAAATGACGTGACGTCTGTTTATATACCAGAGTACAACTTTTCCGTTGCTACGCAAAACACGGGCTTGTGATTACGTAACACGGAGCTCCGGACTTCGTGTGACAGTGGTTGTCAACGCAAAGTTGAATCCAAATGAAAATTTGAATTACAGTGGACTCAAAAGATTGAGGTTACTGTTGGTGCACTTCAGGGGTCGTTGAGTGCATAAACAGGAATAGTTCGTGGAAAAACAAAGTTCCACTGAAGCTCTGCTGAAGGAGCTTCTGGCTGTGTGACTACACAGTAAACGGATAGTTGTGCATCTTCCCATAGGTAAATCCATTAAATATGTCTACCTAGCAGAAAAACATAGGGAAATGAGCTCTGAAACAAAAATTTAGCATAAGACTGAGCAAGGGAGCTCATTTACCCATGATGTTGAGACCGAAGGGCTCTAGTGAGCGCAGTTGGTGCATCCAATATGTCTCTCCCTGTCTAGTCGCCACTGTCTAGTGCGTTCTAGACGAGGGGGAGTATAGATGTATTCCAGTATGTGAACTTTCAAATTCAGTTCAGAATGGTCTAGTTGGGCAAAATGTCTGCCCAACGGTTGGTCGAGTACTTTGTTATTGATATAACGAAGGTGCTCGCGGAGTCTGTCCTTCAGTGGACGGAGCGTTTGACCAACATATTGTTTGTGACAAGTTCCGCAGGTGAGGAGGTAAACTAGATTGGAGCTTTCACAGCAACCCCCTTTGGGGACACGGTATGTTCGCCCTGTTTGTGTGCTTTTGGCATTGCCTGAAGTGTCCAGGCATGCACAATACTTGCAACTGGTTTTGTTGCATTCATTAGAATGTTTCTTTCCAGAAACTGCAGGATTGGATTCAGATTCTGGATGATATCGGATCCGGGATCGGACCAATACATCAGAGAGACTCTGTGCTTTCTTGAAACCAATGATCACTTCCTTGTCCATTAGGACTTCAGCGTTTGGTGAAGCTTCTAAGATCCTCCAATTGTTTTGGATGATATCTTTGACAGGAGGAAGTGATGGATTGAACGTCATGATCAAGAAGAAATTTTCTTGGTCTGTTGTGTTGGCTGGTTTGGGTGCCAGAAGAGATCCTCTGCTGGCCCGGTCCACTTTGTCCTTGGAGTTTAAGAGGATATGTTCAGGATATCCTCTGAACTCGTAATACTTCAATATCTTTGAAGCATTGGCCTCGTAATCAGCTGGTTTATTACAGATCCGCTTGATTCTGAGAAGCTGGCCATATGGGCCTCCCACCTTGGAATGTTTAGGGTGGGCAGACCTATAGTGCAGGTAGGTGTGAGTATCTGTGGGCTTAACATACAACGTGGTGTATGCTTTGCGTTCGGAGTCAATCCTGACTAGTGTGTCAAGAAAATTGATTTCTGTGGAGGAGTGGTGAGAGGAGAACTTGATGGTCTCATGACATGAGTTTAAATAAGAGACAAACTCAGTTAGTTGTGTCTCTCCATAGGTCCAGATGCAAAAAATGTCATCAATGTGACGCCACCACACTAACGGTTGTAGTGGGAAGTGGGGAAGTTTGTTTGCCTCTAAATCTGCCATAAAAATGTTGGCAAAAGAGGGAGCAACTTTAGTTCCCATGGCTGTACCACTGATTTGTAAATAGTGATCGCCGTCGAACTCGAAGTTGTTGCAAGTGAGAACTAATCTAAGTAGCTGTATGATCTCCGGCGTGCTCGGTTTCTTTGTATGGTCCCTATTGTGTAATAGTGCTCTGGCGGCACTGTGTAGACCTTCCAATGTGGGTATATTGGTGTAAAGGGACTTTACATCCAATGTGACCAAAAGAACATTTTATGGGAGAGGATCCAATGCTTCAATTTTGTTAATGAAGTCTGTGGTATCCTTAATATAGCTTGGAATTTTTTTCACAAGCGGTTTGAGAAAGAAATCGGCATATGCTGATATTCTTTCTGTGGGGCATTCATTTGCGCTCAATATGGGATGCCCTGGTGGAGGTAGGGTGCCCTTGTGTATTTTGGGTAGGAAATAAAGACTGGGTACTCTGGGTTCCTTAATGTGCAGGTAATTATGCAATTTAGGACTGATGCTATTGTATGATAGCATATCTGTGAGTACTCTTTTAATCTTCTCATTGTGAATGTTGGTAAGATTTTGTTCAACTTTTCTATAGTGATCCTGATTGGATAACTGTCTATGGGCCTCTGCGATATAGTCAAAAGTGTTCTGTATGACTATAGCTGAGCCCTTGTCAGCTTTCTTGATCACTATATGTGGGTTGGCTCTTAGATCTTTGAGGCCCATACGTTCTTCGCTAGAAAGGTTATCTGTTCTAGGAATCTTGGGGTGGAATTTAGCCACTTCGTGCTTAACAGATCTGCAAAATGCTTCTAGGCTGGGGTCAGCCAAATCAGCCTCAGATGGCGTGAAAGAGCTTGAAAACAAAAAACAAAAAAAAAAAACATTATCTCTTAAGGTAGCACAGTTCTGTAACAACTTTCCCCAGCAACTGTCAGTAGCTCGTTAAGGATGCTAGCTTACTTGACTGTGTCTCTCGATCTTGTTGAAATAATCTGATGTGACTCTGATGACAGGAGCGGGACCAGGTGGCCTACGAGACCTACTGCCGCATTGAACACGTTGTCACACGCACATGGCTTCATGCACAGGACGGTGAGTTGATCGCCACATAATGTGGAGCACCAGGCCACATCACCTCTACCACATTTATAGACAGGGTAACTCAAAATAGAATTGAAAGTATGGGATCAGGTTGAGATCCAGCTCTGTCTAGCTGAAGATCCAACTCTATTTTGTTGAAGTCAGTCTTGTAATTCTTGCACATGCAGGCGTCAAAAAATGGAATGATTCATTATGTATTTTATGATATGCTGTCAACCATAGCAGTGTTTCATTATATATTTTATGATATGCTGTCAACCATAGCAGTGATTCATCAATATTTTATGATATGCTGTCAACCATAGCAGTGATTCATTATGTATTTTATGATATGCTGTCAACCATAGCAGTGATTCATTATGTATTTTATGATATGCTGTCAACCATAGCAGTATGTAGTCCAAGATCAAGAGAAGTCATTTTGCTTCAAGATTAAATTCAACATCAAAATTCTTTGTGGAAATGAGTACAGAGCAGAAAACTTGTTATCGTGCAGTATATCTAACAGTGACACATGGGTAGCCAGCTGGTCTTTCTGTTGAGTCAGTTGCTGTAAGTTGTTATACCAGTTGTTGTACAGTGACTTTTGTGGTATTCAGCGGAATATGCGAGGAAGCACGACACCCCCAAAGAGGTAGGAGACATGTCCATGGCAGGACTACAGTGGACCACGGCCACCCTCAAGCAGGTCAGTACAGCGCCCTCATACAGCCAATTCTATATTGTATTTGGGACCGACAATCTAAACTAGTATCCACTCTGAAAATGAAGATGCCATGTTTACTGGCTTTTTGTTTTTGTAAACATTTCACAATGTAGCCAAAAATTTGATAATAACATATTAACTTAATTGAGTCAAAACTGGGGCAAAATGCTGTTTAAGTTCTTCTAAGGATATGATCTAATGTTCAACACAGCTCTTACTTACCATTAGGGATTGGCAAGTGCCATGCCCTTGGAAATGGGCTTACATGTCCTTAACTTATGGATCATCCAAACCAGTTAATTTCCAAATTTACATGGAAGCAGCTAGGCTGACCAGACAAACTACACAGTGCCTGCTGTTATGATGTATGTCTACATCAGACACTTCACAGTGCTGTTGTGATGTACTGTAAAACCGAACAACCTTGGAACTGGAAAAAAGTGTTCGGTATAGTGAGGTGTTCAGTATAGGGAGGTTTGCTTACATTGGCAGTATATATTTGGGACTGAGAAATGGTGTTCAGTATAGAGAGGTGTTCGGTATACGGAGGTGTTCGGTTAGAGAGGTTTTACAGTATGTCTAAATCAGACACTACACGGTGTTATGATGTCTGTCTAAATCAGATACTACACAGTGCTGTTATGATGTATGTCTACATCAGACACTTCACAGTGCTGTTATGATGTATGTCTACATCAGACACTTCACAGTGCTGTTGTGATGTACTGTAAAACCGAACAACCTTGGAACTGGAAAAAAGTGTTCGGTATAGTGAGGTGTTCAGTATAGGGAGGTTTGCTTACATTGGCAGTATATATTTGGGACTGAGAAATGGTGTTCAGTATAGAGAGGTGTTCGGTATACGGAGGTGTTCGGTTAGAGAGGTTTTACAGTATGTCTAAATCAGACACTACACGGTGTTATGATGTCTGTCTAAATCAGATACTACACAGTGCTGTTATGATGTATGTCTACAGATCACGGTCTCGGAGGACATGCAGTATGACGATGCCTTTACTCTGCAATGGGTAGACCCCGAGTTTGTCACCAACTTCAACTTCATGGCTGGCATGGTACCCTTTATCCAGAAACTTATTGCTCATGTGAGTAATCATACTACATACATGACATATATATTTTAGAAATGAATTCTGAAATTTTGAGGACATAACCCTGATGAATGATGTTCGTGTGTGTGTTCCATACTTATTTCATGAAGAACTTAGCAGGTCAAGTTCAGGAGAAATAGTAAGAAAGTGACCTGGGTTCAAGGTCATCTCGTTCCGAATATCCTTCATAAACATGGTAAATCTACATACAGGTTAGACAGGGACAGGTTAGCTTATGGAGAGTAAAGAGTTCGAACTGCGGAATAGGATATTGACTGCTAGGAAGTGGCTCTGGGCAAAAAGACACAAATACAACAATATACTTGTGACCTCCAGAGTCTTATGAATCTTAAAAAATGTAACGTAAATGTAATGAAAATGACTTTTAAGTTATCGCTGTGCAATACCTCTCATGAACACAATAAATTTGTATCTTCAGAATAGCCTTAATCATGAGATTGTATGAACCCCTCTAATTGAGCTTACTGTATTAAATTGTTCTTTAAACATTATAAAACATGCATTAGCGTCAAATGGTACAATTTTTAGAAATATATTCAAAACTTATTTTTCAACTCATTGATATTCCATGACATGTTTTCATTTTCAAAGATCAATCTTTGAACATAAAGACTTGTCAAGGATTATTTTGATTTTTCTCTGTTTTTCTGTGTTAAAGACTTAGGTTTCAGATTGATTGTTTCATCAATTCAAACAAAAAATTGTTAGCCTTAAGATACTTATAATTAAAGTGGTCTTTGTTTGATCCAAAATTTTAAAATTAGTACCAAGGTATATGTACTTGAAGTTAACAGGTAATAGTTGTAAGTTGGTCTCTATAGTCATGCAGTCACACTCCATTGGCCACCATGTTAAATTTAATATTTTTGAAATTAAATTATTTCTTTGAGTTTTATTAGGATTAGAATTTACACAAGTCTGCTTACAAAATAGTCTGTCTTCCTGAATGGTGTGGTTGTTCTATTTGTATAAACAATGACACTCTAACACACTTCATAGAAATGCAGTCTTCGGGTTCACAGGTACAGAGACCCCTGTCCTTGTTTCCTATTTACCAATTAAGCTGTGCATGTATCATTTGTACTTTACTTGTTGCAGAAGAAAGCTGGGAGTGCACTCAATGCTAAGTACACCCATGATATAGTCTGTGTAAGTATACACCAGTTATCAGGGTCTTTATTTAGCTCAGATAGGGTCATATAAAACAGATTTGTAACCTAAAGATTATGAGATCATAGATCAGTGTCCCAAAGTGGGAGGTTGATGAATCATTCAATGTGTCAAATAGAAAGAGGGGACAACAAGAAACATATAGAGATATCTTATCCTGTGAGCTACATAGTTGACAAGTCAGGTAACAGCCTGTCTGTCATAATGTCCATGATAGAGCAAAAGAATAGACTTACATGTTTTACATGGATTACCAAGCAGGCCAGGGCTATGTTAATTAATCACTCTCCATGGCATAGATGTTGGCATATCTTCCCTACTTATACTTGTTTGGTAGATCAAGGAAACCAAAGGACTCTGAGAAAACCACCGCGCACAGTCAGAGTGGTAGCAACTGTTTCCACTTGCTTCCCCGGCTGTGCATGGAACCCGGGCCACAGAGGTGAAAGACGAGCGTGTTGCAGCTCCACCAACTGTGCACCCATTGAGTAATAATACCCACTAGCTAGGGAGCCATTCACAATTATGTGTATAGGACAGTGAAACCTCAATTATGTGTATAGGACAGTGAAACCTCAATTATGTGTATAGGACAGTGAAACCTCAATTATGTGTATAGGACAGTGAAACCTCAATTATGTGTATAGGACAGTGAAACCTCAATTATGTGTATAGGACAGTGAAACCTCAATTATGTGTATAGGACAGTGAAACCTGAATTATGTGTATAGGACAGTGAAACCTCAATTATGTGTATAGGACAGTGAAACCTCAATTATGTGTATAGGACAGTGAAACCTCAATTATGTGTATAGGACAGTGAAACCTCAATTATGTGTATAGGACAGTGAAACCTCAATTATGTGTATAGGACAGTGAAACCTGAATTATGTGTATAGGACAGTGAAACCTCAATTATGTGTATAGGACAGTGAAACCTCAATTATGTGTATAGGACAGTGAAACCTCAATTATGTGTATAGGACAGTGAAACCTCATTATAGTGACACTCAGGTATCCAACATATTCAATATAGTGACACAAATTTTCATGGAAAAAGTTTATTTTCTTTGTTATTTGATTTTATCTGGCATATTCAGTTATCTGACACATTTCTTCGGGAACAGATGGTGTCATTATAACGAGTTTTCACTGTACATGTAGTGGGACTAATAAATGGTTAGACAGTGTGGTAAGTGCATGGGTAATACCAGTAGACAGTTGGTAAATGTGTCTTATACCAGTTCTTTTATGTTGCAGGCACTGTCTGAGATGAAGTCCTTCATGATTGTCAACAGTGTGCCAAACAAAATGCGCCAAAAATTGTTCAGAAACCTGAGGGTAGGTGGCGCTTTTTAATGACCGAACCTATCTCTACCTGAAGCTCTGCTTTAATTAATTCAGTACTTAAAGTTGCTGCTGGGACAGATCTCTAGGTATCCATTAAGGAGATCAACAATATTGTTTAGATTGATATGGAGAGCTTAGTTTTGCAAAGATGTCCAACATGTTGTACTGAGATGTTGCCCTCTAAGCAAACCCAGCTTCACAATACAGTTATTGTGGGGTAGAGTAGAGGCTGTGTGGAGGGCTGGGTGGTCTGTTTTGCAGGCAAGCTGAGCCGGGTGCTCAGTACATGTTTACATGAGTTGTTGTCTGTCTTGTTACAGATAGTAGAGCTTCTGGTACAGTTACTACGACTTCCTTACCGCGGCAGCCCCGACCAACGGTACGTACAATGCTCCCTTAGTAGCAGTATTGGCCATTTGACCAAGACCTTGAGGCCATGCGTAGGGGTCATACGTTAATTGCAGAAATTTATACTTTTCTGAGTGGATTATTATGTTAACAAAAGGCACTTGTCTAATTCCAATGAAAGATAATAAAATGGTGTCTAAAGGGATGGATCCAATTGCTAATGGACCTGAACTTCAAGGAGTTCACGTGAAATTTGTACCAGTTTTGTGAGGAAATTGGCTGACAAGTATAGACTTTGTATGAATTCAAGGAAAAGAAATGAAAGTTATGTGAAAAATACGTTTTTGGTTATGTAGCTTATGACCTCGCACAAATCTTCGTCAAGGTCATTTGATTTGTGCACAGATCTTGTATAGCACCAATTTTGAGTGGCTTGTTGAAAAATGAGACTTTAACTCAGTTAAATTCTCATTTTTCAACGAGCCACTGGACATGGGTGCTATACAAGATCCGTGCACAGCAGCTGTTTGTGCGTGAGAGAGAGAGAGAGAGAGAGAGAGAGAGAGAGAGAGAGAGAGAGAGAGAGAGAGAGAGAGAGAGAGAGAGAGAGAGAGAGAGAGAGAGAGAGAGAGAGAGAGAGAGAGAGAGAGAGAGAGAGAGAGAGAGAGAGAGAGAGAGAGAGAGAGAGAGAGAGAGAGAGAGAGAGAGAGAGATTTTCAAGGAATCCATCATATATTGTGAGGAGGGTTGGTAACGGACACGCCGCTGACTGTTATCATTTAATGACTGACTGGTTGGTGAGCCTGGCAGACCACTGCAGTTGACTTGTGTACTTGACAGTCACCTTGTGCAAGTATTTGTGGAGGCCTACGATGTCCTGTACACCTACCTTAAGGGAGACAGTCGCAAGAATGAGCTCTACATTGCTAAGCACATTGACTTCTTTGAGAGCCAGATTTCTTATGAGGTAAGGAAATCTCTAACAGCTCTATCATACTTGTTCTGAGCACTAAGGGGTTTTCCAGTAAAACCTACATTGTACTTGGAGAAACATTTGTCAATAAGTCCAGAAAAATCTAGATATCTCTCAATGTCAACCAATCGGGATAAAGAAACTACTACCCCCACCCACAATTCTCTACTAGCTGATGTTCATATGCCCAAGTTGAAGAGACAGGTGTAGCACATTTGTAGTCAAAATAGTGAAAAAAAAGTCCCCAAGCTTTACTTATTTATTTATTTATTTATTTATTTATTTATTTATTTATTTATTTATTTATTTATTTATTTATGTATTTATGTATGTATGTATGTATGTATGTATGTATGTATGTATGTATTCATTCATTCATTCATTCATTCATTCATTCATTCATTCATTCATTCAATCCTTCCATTATTATTATTATTATTTTGAAGTTAGGTGAGAATAAATTTAAGGATTATAGATTAAAAGGTGCAGTTTCTGAGCTATAATGTGCAAAAAACCCCAAAGTTTTTCATATGTTAGGAAATTCATCTACTTTTACAAAGATGATATAAATGTGCCTTTAAGTAAGAGAATATGGCAGCATTTGAGAACTTTATAGGAAATCAGGAGAGGATAAGTTCCTGAAGACTGTTTGTGCCATTTTTGCAGGGAGACATTGGTCTCAACGCTGCTCACATGGTTATGGAGCTGGTGAAAGACAACCGTAAAATTGTGGACAGAATCACGAAGAAACACATTGATGGCTTTGTGTCTCTGCTGAGGAGGAACAAGGTAGGCAGACATGTCAGTCTGGTGTGGCCCAGGTGGTTGATTGTGGTGATGGGGTGTAGCACAGGGGCAGGCGCCTGCAAGGAGGACTAACTTCAAGTTCACATAACTACATACTAAATAGTCTATGAGGGGCATGTCAGGTTCACATAGCTAAATTAAGAAGTCACTTTGGAGGGTGTCAGGTTCACATAGCTAAATTAAGAAGTCACTTTGGAGGATGTCAGGTTCACATAGCTAAATTAAGAAGTCACTTTGGAGGATGTCAGGTTCACATAGCTAAATTAAGAAGTCACTTTGGAGGGTGTCAGGTTCACATAGCTAAATTAAGAAGTCACGTTGGGGGTTGTCAGGTTCACATAGCTACATAAAGTCACTGAGTTGGATGTCAGGTTCACATACATTTAGCTACATAGTTACAATCTCAGTCAGGCCAGCTGCAGGGTAATTAATTTCAGAGGTCATTCAACCCAGGAAATGAAGCCATTCAACTTGTTAATTACTCACAGACTGAGAGCTAGGTTGAAACTTTGCTTTTCAAATAACCACCCTGGCCCTGTTTCATTTGAAAATGAGTAAGACTGTGTGCAGTATATCAATTATAATAACAAGCAAAGACTTGAGTGATCCCAGCGTGAACATACTATACCCACCCCTCATATGCTTTAATTTGGCATGTAGTTGATACAGGTGCCCATGGGACATCATGTTTGCAGGATGTTATAATGGCCTCTAGCTGGCAGGATGGTGTTCCATGTTGTTTGTTTTGTAATATTGTAAATTAATTCCTGTCCTTTCAGGTTTCTGGCCATTTATCAATCTGTCATGCCCTTGTGTAATTTTGCAAATGTAGCTGGTTAAGGGTTTTCTCAACATCCTACTTTACATGGGTCATAAATTTATGTTATATAGTATGTTGTTTTAGAGGGTGTTTGTATTGATCTATGCATGCCGGCATCTTTGTATCAAGTATGTATACTCTTAGCAAATAGGTCAGTAGTGCATGACCTGTAGTTCCGTCAATAAAATGTTTACTTACTTACTTACCTATTAAGGCAGATATATCAGACCAGTTTTCTACCAAATCGCTACAGGGGCATGTGTTTGTGTGTCATTTGACACCAGGAAATTTTCATTAGTCTCAAAAGTAACCAGTTTATTCATAGTTATTTTAACTTACAATCCAATGGGAATAAAAAGCTCTAGCTGGCAAAAGTTTTGTGGATTGGGTTGTGTATTCAGGTGAATACACATGAAATTGCTGTTCGTGTCCTCTTATCCCTGTCAAACATGTCTGCCTGTGAGCTCAGTGCTTTCATTCAACCCATGGCACCAAGAAAACACAACATTCATTACTTACCTTGACCATGATAAAAGCCTGTCTCCAGTCTGTTCTGATCAACACTTTTCTCAATGCGACAGGTGTGGTTCCTGCAGGCTTTACTTTTTAGTGAGCATCTTGAAATAATAACATTATACCCTGCAGACCTTTGTGAACACTGTCCTGCAGACCGCAGTGAACACTGTCCTGCAGACCTCCATGAACAATGTTCTTCAGACCTCAGTGAACACTGTCCTGCACACCTCAGTGAACACTGTCCTGCACACCTCAGTGAACACTGTCCTGCACACCTCAATGAATACTTTCCTGCACACCTTAGTTAACACTGTCCTGCACCCCTGGATGGACACTGTACTGCAGACCTCAGTGAACACTGCATGTCCTGCCGACCTTGGTGAACACTGTCCTGCAGACCGCAGTGAACACTGTCCTGCAGACCTCCATGAAAAATGTTTTTCAGACCTCAGTGAACACTGTCCTGCACACCTCAGTGAACACTGTCCTGCACACCTCAGTGAACACTGTCCTGCACACCTCAGTGAACACTGTCCTGCACACCTCAGTGAATACTTTCCTGCACACCTTAGTTAACACTGTTCTGCACCCCTGGATGGACACTGTACTGCAGACCTCAGTGAACACTGTCCTGCAGACCTTGGTGAACACTGTCCTGCAGACCGCAGAGAACACTGCCCTGCAGACCTCAGTGAACACTGCCCTGCAGACCTCTGTGAACACTGCCCTGCAGACCTCTGTGAACACTGCCCTGCACACCTCAGTGAACACTGTGCTGCACACCTCAGTAAACACTGTCCTGCACACCTCAGTGAACACTGTCCTGCACACCTCTGTGAATACTGCCCTGCAGACCTCTATAAACACTGTCCTGCAGACCTGAGTGACCACTGCCATGCAGATCTTGGTGTACGCTCCTCTACTGACCTCAGGACATGCACTGTGATGAAAGGTTCAATGAGCATTTAGTTTTACCCAAATTCTCCAGCAAGGGTGCTTTTCTTTGATTGCTTAGCTTATGAATTTATTTGAACTCTTTGTTAGGTGAGTGGTATAAGAAAAAATATAAGTGTTTTCATAATTTTTAAGGCAAAATTTCATGAAGTTGGAAGGAAAGAAAGGAAATAAATGTCCAAAATTACAAAGCCAGACTATTTAAAAATGATAAATATTCACCACATTATGCTGTAAATCATTTTAAGCTTGAATTGGGCATGCTAGATGCATACATGTGCATCTGTTCACTTTATCTACAGTTGTGCTGACCATGTTGTATTTTACTACAAATGAGTTTGCAGATGTGGCAATATATAATAGGTCATGACTTTTCATAAATAAATTAGATATGAACAGAGTAATCATGTTGGTGACCGACCTTTAAAACTCACAGCAGGAACTGCATATCTTACATACAATACATGTCTTAATGGCCTGTAGGCCCCTTATATCACTGATAAACAGTAAAAGTAAGAGAGGCACACAATGACCAGAGTCAGACTGGACAGTGGATTGTAATTGTTCATTATACATATATACGCCGTAATAACTAAGTGGCCCCCAACAAAGAAAGTGACTTTCCTCCAATCAGTTTAATTAACATAAGTGAACACAAAGAAATGGACCAAAGATGTTATCTACACCAGAATTGGCCATTCAAGTACTTGGGGTACACGTAAGACTTGTACAATGTTTAAGCATATGCATGCTATCATCATCATGTTTTGATATTTAACATGATGGTAGCTACAGGTTTCCACCAACAAATTTCTTTTGTAAACACTGACAAACATCACCTTAAATTCACACCAAACATACAAAATATGCTCTCCAAAACTGACCGTATCAAACTAAATATTGTTTTATTTTTAATCTCTTTTTTAACATGTATTTTTTTCTTTGGTCTGGCAGCAAAACATATGCGTATAAAGAATAAGATCTGTCTCAATGGTGAAAGAAGTCTAATTAATATGAAAGCTACAGTAAAACCTCTCTAACCGAACACCTCCGTATATGGAACACCTCTCTATACTGAGCACCATTTCTCGGTCCCAAATATATACTTTCAATGCTATAAAACCTCCTTTATACCAAACACCTCACTATACTGAACACTTTTTCCCGGTCCCAAGGGTGTTCGGTATGGGGAGGTTTCACTGTATTTTGTTTTTTGACCACGGAGCAAATGTGTCTTGAACCAGCAACCTGCAGCGCCAACTATATCTAGCCAACTGTCTTTGAGGTGAAAAACATGATGCAGTAAGACTGTGCCTCGTGCTGGGTGGAAAGACCAGTGATATGGCCAGCTGCAGCACGTCTACTGTCATCACATCCAATGTCATCATTCTGCTGTCATCACATCCAATGTCATCATTCACTGTCATCACATCCAATGTCATCATTCTGCTGTCATCACATCCAATGTCATCATTCTGCTGTCATCACATCCATTGTCATCATCCACTGTCATCACATCCATTATTGTACCACAGTACTGGTTTGGAAGATTTTCTTGCAATGCAATTCAAGAAAGCTATACAGGTTTTAATTTAGTGGCATACATCTACCTTCAAATTGAAAAACCAGACCATTAAAATAGAAATAGAAATGTAAATATGAGTGACATTTGTTCCTGTCAAATTTACGGCAAGCTAATGATTGAAGTGATCCATATCCCATGTCTAATGTTGAAATAGACACACTGTAGATTGCCAGATGGTAACTGCTCCTGATTGGACTAAATGACTTGATGACTTTGTCTTGCACTCCTGTAGATGTCTTGTACAGGGGTATGTTGTCACAACATTGTGTTTGCACTCTGTCCATGACAGTGTGAGGTGTGTGTGTACATAACACTGTGGCTTGTGGCACCAATGACTTCTCGTCAGTGTTTCAGTGACTCATTGAAATTCTTTTTCTTTTTCTTTTTTAATAGAAGTGACAATTGTAGACGAGGTGTGCTTTTCATCCTATATTTGTCCCCAGCCACTACAGGTGGCCCATGGAGACATGCAAATAGTTACAGTGTGGACTGTCTCTGTCAGTCTGGCTGTTTTTAATAGAGAATCTTACATGGCTGAGGGTGAGTTACTGTTTTCCTCTCACGAGGGATCATTGTTGGTGGAGAAAATCATGAGTGACCGCAGGTCGTGAGTGTTTTTTCTCGCACCAACAATGATCCTGATTGAAAAAATAGTAACTCACTCTCCAGCCATGTAAGATTGAGTTTATTCTATGTTTAATAGCTAGAGGGTATTCATCGCAAAGAAATATGGCCTAGGCCTGCTTTCAGTGCTGACCTGGCGTGCTGTGTTTACATTCTTAGTAGTTATTGAATGTTCCGTGTGACGAATAATCAAACATTCCTCGTGTACATTTGATTTTGTCTACGTGTCAATGCGCTATGTCAGCAATGCAGGCACCTCACAATTTAGTTGTAACAATATTTAGGTCATGTGATCTACAGTGAGTTACTGAATTTCACCCCAGAAAATGATATTCATCCTCAAGCATAGAATAAGAATCGTTAAACCCAGTGTGCATTAGGGAAAGACTGAGTCACTGGGTTATTTTGGCATAGGTTGGGATTTTGGGCCTGCCTGGGTCAAGGCAAACTGTTGCCTTCAGACATGCAATAATGCTATGGACCTGAGACACATTATTATGATATTTCCTTTGTACAATTCCCACCAAAAATGTTTTCTATTGACGAGAATTTTAGGGCAAATATTAAAGCAGATCGATGCCAATTTACATCATGGCAGCTTGAGGGGAAAGGGATTGAGAAGGAGTCCTGATATTCAGAACCTTAAGCTTCATATGACTTCCATGTGTTGTTTAGATTACGGATGACCTATTTTCAAGGTCACAGGAGGTGGAAACATGTTTATTTTGGGGCACCGTTTTTCACATTTCATGAAGCAGCAAAGTTGTGATGTTGTATGTACACCAAGGAAGCTTACCTAAAGTTTAAACATTCCTTTCAAACTTGGTGTTGATGTTCAGGGTAGAGCTACCTTGTACAATATTATGGCTGACTTTCGACTAGCAGATCTATTTTCCAGGACACAGTGAGAGAACATGGAAGAAACTGAAAGTGGTGATATGGGGACACAGATCCTTTGGATCAGCATAATCCATTTTAGCTCTGCTGACTGAGAAGTCAGCAGAGCTTATCAAACCTGCATGTTTACGTCCATCATCTGCCTGTCTGTCTGTTGGGCTTTTTACATTTTTGACTACTTCTCAAGTACTGTATAGGTACAAATTTTCCAGAGCTTATAATTTTTTAAAATTTTCTTGAGTTGTGCCATTCAGGAAAATAAAAACTGGGCAAAAAACAAAATACTCAATGCGCACATGACATTGGCTGAAGCTTAGCGTACAGGTCGGCGATTAGGGAAAATAACAACTGTGAAATTTTTATTTTATGTAAATCTGGGAAAATAAATGAAATTTGTACTTATACAGTACTGTCTCCTGGAATGTTTTTATTTTTCACATTGATGTGCCCCTGATGGTTCTATACCAAGTTTGTTAAAGAGAGGACGATGCAATAGTTTTTTCCATGTTTCATTACGTTCTTAATTTACTTTTCGAATAATAAGTTAGCAGAGCACAGGATCATCATGATCCTGTTGTTTTATATTCTTTTGTTGATTTGTGCCTGTGCTTCAAAGGGCGTAAGGTCTGGTCAATGACAGTTGTGTGTCAGCCATTGTTGAGTTGGATGTTGTTCTCTGTACATGTATATCTTTAGCTACCAAGTGTCTGGCCAGCTGTGATCAAGTGCCCATGGCCTGGCTTTGACCACAGCCTCTATCTCTCATGGTTCTCCCAATGGAGGATTTAGGACTCCAGATGGCAGCACTTGGGAGTGCTCATTTGCATAAAGTTTCCCTCTTGCAAAGAAAAGCTTTAAAGGGATTTATTGACTGCAAATCATGTGCTAATATAACCATTAAGTGCTGCCATATGGGTTCTAAAAGAGTCTAAAATGTCTACAGTACATACATTTTTCCGCCTTCTCATCTATTGTACTTTTGTGCAGTGTTTCCGTTAATCCCCAAATGGGGGTATCTGACCTTGTAAAAACCTGAAATACCCTCTGAGAAATTTCTAAAGGGTAACAGGTCTTGTGTATTTACATGTAAAATGGGTAAAACCAAATCTGAATTTCTATTCTTGTGGCCCCCTGAAGAAATCGTAACGGAAACACTGTTTTGTGATCAGGAAAAAAACCTTACTGATCAGACCAAAATAATTTTGTGTGTTTTTTTAACCTCATATTTTTCATATATTCACGTATCTTAGAAACATTGATGATTATGCACATTATTCAGATTATGCACTTGTGTGTAGATTAGCTGTCGTGCTATTTTCTCTGAACATAAAAGTGATAAAATTATGATAGACCATGTCATCTGTGAAAAGAATGTAGGTTTCAAGTAAATTAAACATTATCATATCTGTAAATTTTATTTACTTAATTGCAAGGACAGATATGTGATATATTATATCTCAGAAACAAACATTTACATGTAGATGCAACAGTGTTCTGAATTATTATACAAATTTTGTTGTTGAAATGCAGAAATTTGTTTGTGGAATTGAAAATGTTAACGATTCAAGTGCAGCTAACTGAGACAACTTTTTTGAATATAAAGAAGGCATGTGCTTGAAGTGCACATATGTGTGAAGTGTGGTAGTCAGTGCTGGTCAGGGTATTACTGTTATCTTGGTACTTTGTAGAACTATCGCTACCTGGACCTGCTGAGCGTGCTGTGTGTGTGCGATGGAGTGTCCATCCCTGACAACCAAAAGTACATCACAGAAGTATGGCTGAAACAGGGGCAAATGGTAAGCAGGGGAAACTTTTTTTTTTCTGATGTAATGATGTACATGTAGCTCAGTTGACTCCTGAGTCAGCTAAGCTTATAGGATGATCAGTTGTCTGTCATCTGTCCTTCCATCCACAAATCATGTTTTCAGTTTTTTCTCCAAATCCTTCACTTGATTCACTTCAGCTTGGTGGCATCTGCCTTGGATGGGTCTCTAGCAACTTTATTCAAATGGTCATGCTCCAGTGAATTTTTGGACATATCAAAAATTCTATTGTTCATTGTTTGGCAAAATCTTTGAAAAATCTGGCCCAAAACCACGAGGTCAACTGCTTAAAAATTTCATAGGAACACTTCTGAGGACCGGCAGACCTCACTTTTCAATGGATGGTGGTGTGAATTTTTTGGAGCAAATCTTAACAAATCTTTTTCTCCAAAACCCCTCAACCAGTTGCTTTAGTATCACACAGGAACACTCCTGGGGACTCCTAGTTCTTGATCTGTTCACCAGGTGGTGCTGCAATTTTTTTCTAATTTTTTATGATTTTTTGGGGTGTGTTTTTGCTATTTTTGACTTCTTCTCCAGAACCATCCCTCAGATTCCGCGGAAACTAGGTGGAAATGTCAATTCAATACATTTCATTTATTTGACCAATATGGAACAGTATAATTATGTTCCTTGTGGAAGGGTCAAACAAAGTTGTTCACTAGGTAGCACTGCTGTGGATTCCTGATTTTTAACTATTTTTTCAATTCAGCTACTTAGCAGATGCACCTTTCCTATTGATTACTATGTAAGTCAATGGGCATTCTAATGTTAATTCACATTTTCCACTTCATGTCAGGAAGCATCAGCCAGATTCACTACAAACTTGGTGGCAATGTAACTTGTTTGGCTCTCTACCAGTTTGTTTAAACGGTCATGCTCCAGTGATTTTTTTATTTTTTTATGAATTTGTTTGTTCTTTTTTGGGCATATCTTAAAAAATCTTCTTCAAAACCACTTACCCAATTGCTTTGCTATATCACACAGGGACACTCCCAATTCTTAATTTGTTCACCAGGTGGCGCTGCAATTTTCTAAAATATTTTTTATTATTTTTTTTCGTGTGTTTTCACTATTTTTGACTTCTTCTCCACAATGGAGACTCAGATTAAGATGAAACTTTGTGGATATGTTCCTTGTGGAAGGGTCAAACAAAGGTTTCACTACGTGGCACTGCTGTATACTCCTGATTTTTAAAGATTTTTTCAATTCGGGTTGTAATCGCTAAGTGCACCTTTCCTATTGATCACTATGTAAGTCAATAGGCAACCTTATGCTAATTCACGTTTTGAACATCTCGGAAAAAACTGTCAGTCAGATTCACTTCAAACTTGGTGACAATGTACCTTGGGTGGATCTCTACCAAGTTTCTTTAAATGGTCACACTCCAGTGATTTTTGGAATTTTTATGATTTTTTCCTGGAAAATCTTTTAAAAAGTTTTAATAGGAAAGTATAACATGGGAATTTCTTGTAATAGTTATAACTTAAATAAAATTGGCCAGATCTGTGTCAAACTTGGTAGGGATGTACTTTTGATTATAGTCTACCTATTTTGTGTAAGTGGTCATGCTGCAGTGATTTTTGCACCTTGACCTCATTCCCAAGGTCACAAAACAACTGACATGAAATTTACTGTTCAATTGATAACTTGAGATCTATTTTGAGTCAGGACCTTGATGTTGCACATGTTAATGTTTCTCTGTGAAGATCATGCTCAGACAGTACATAAGTGACCTTGATCTCATTTCTGGGGTCACAGTGCAACATACATCAATTTTACTCTTCACAATAACTTGAACTGGGACCTTGATGTTGCACATGTTAGTGTTCTTCCATAAAGGTCAGACTTACTTAGCACATAAAACTCTCTTCCAGTTGCTTTTTGTATGTGCTCACTTCAGCTATCGTTTGTACATGCTATTTTTTGTTGTTTTGCAAATGCTCACTTGGGTTATGTCAGTTTAGATTCCATCTCAAGAGGAGGAGGGGTACCTTAAACTTGAACCATCACAGATGGTCACACAAAATTTAAGAAGTTGAACTGCATGTGACACAGCCATTTAGTGACCCATATATGACACAAAATGAAAAATGTTGATTAAACAGGACAAGAAATACCCCTGCTGTGCTCCCATCCAAGTCACATGACAACAAACTGTCAATAGGCTGGTATCAAGCTGACAACAGACTGTCAAACATGTCAAATGGCTGGTATCAAGCTGTCAACAGACTGTCAAGAGAGATGTCAAGCTGATAACAGACTGTCAACAGAGTGTCAGCAGGCTGGTATCAAGCTGATAACAGACTGTCAACAGAGTGTCAACAGGCTGGTATCAAGCTGATAACAGACTGTCAACAGAGTGTCAACAGGCTGGTATCAAGCTGATAACAGACTGTCAACAGAGTGTCAACAGGCTGGTATCAAGCTGTCAACAGACTGTCAAACATGTCAAATGGCTGATATCAAGCTGACAACAGACTGTGAATAGACTGGTATCAAGCTGTCAACAGACTGTCAAGAGACAGGTATCAAGCTGATAAACTGTCAACAGAGTGTCAGCAGGCTGGTATCAAGCTGATAACAGACTGTCAACAGAGTGTCAACAGAGTGTCAACAGGCTGGTATCAAGCTGATAACAGACTGTCAACAGAGTGTCAACAGGCTGGTATCAAATTGATAACAGAGTGTCAACAGGCTGGTATCAAGCTGATAACAGACTGTCAACAGAGTGTCAACAGGCTGGTATCAAGCTGTCAACAGACTGTCAAACATGTCAAATGGCTGATATCAAGCTGACAACAGACTGTGAATAGACTGGTATCAAGCTGTCAACAGACTGTCAAGAGACAGGTATCAAGCTGATAACAAACTGTCAACAGAGTGTCAGCAGGCTGGTATCAAGCTGATAACAAACTGTCAACAGAGTGTCAACAGGCTGGTATCAAGCTGATAACAGACTGTCAACAGAGTGTCAACAGGCTGGTATCAAGCTGATAACAGACTGCCAACAGGCTGGCAATACATGGCTGGTTTTGGCCACCAAATTTTTCAAAATTAAGAATAGAAAGGTCTTTGGGGGCCCAACCTGTTGAACAGTGGATGTGAGTCCATTGCCTATCTGGACCACTAACTTGTTGGGTGTTGTACTTTACAGAACAGTGTCTACCACACAGACCTTGGCCAGAAGATCGGCAAGGACTCGAACGTGGTCTATGTGTCAAAAAATAATCAGCGGACGTGGATGGCCCTCCATGACTTTGTACAGGAGGTAAGCAGCTTTAAGTTACCAAGACATTTCCTTGAAACTAACTGAGCAGGTGATAAGTAGTCAGAGAAGTTTTTATGCATGTGTTTTGTTGGCATAGTTGAAATATCTCTCCCCCCCTCTCTTTTAACTGAGTTGATAAAATTGTGAAATCTGAGATGAAGTTGTGAAATCTGAAATGTATATATTTTATGAAACCATAATACAAGGTTCTCAATTATGATAAAGACCAGTCCTTGCACGTTTGATTGATTTCCATTAAGAGTAAGAATTTCTGGTTTTAGGAGTAAAGTTCGACGCAATGTTTAATCGCATGGTTTCAAGGTATTTTGAAATACTGCAAAAGTAAAGCAATTTACGGCATTGCTTGAGCCCACGTCAGCTTGTGGGTGGCCTGTTCACACTGCATTATCAATACAGTAGTCCCTCTTTTGAAAGACCACTCCTTTGGGAGACCACCTCCTTTGAGAGACCACAATTGTCAGGTCTCTCTGTAGTACTTTTCATGTTATTTATACCTCCTTTGAGAGACCACCTGCTTTATGTGACCACCATTTGGGTGGCACTAGGAGCGGTCTCTCAAAGGAGGGACTGCTGTAGTCGTAGCCTGTGTGTGACTGCTGCTTTCATTCTGAGACCCCTTATTCTCCTGCTGACATGTTTTTAATCATTCTAGGAAGTATTTTTCTGGTACTGCAGATTTCTTTAATTTACTTCAGCATTTCTCTGCAGAGTAATTCATGGTCACTAGGAGCTAAGTTGTATTTGGGTGGCCTTGACCTACTTTTCAGGGTCCCAGGGCAATATTAGTGATTTGCATTTCAGGATGATACAATGTATAAGTCAAGCAGTATTGGAGCTTGGGCTTTGATATTGCATATGATGGTGATCCTTGTATGGGACAGGTGGAAACGACCCTCGTTTAGTACATGGGAGGCCACGGAGCATGTGACTCGGAATCCTATTGTTTAACAAGTACACGTAGTTCAATAAATTGAACTTTCAGTCACATTTTAAACTTTTGAATGTGGTTCTTTGAAGAATGATATAATACTTTATATGTGTGCATCAAAAGGTCTTGAAAATTCATGATGAATGAGTCTTGAATTGTTTGTGAAGGTAAATGTTGACATTCTATTATTTTACCAGTAAAAGTTGTCCACTGATGAACCTCTCTCTGTTTTCAGGGGAAACAGGTAAAGACTGTGCTGTAGTTTGTACATTGTGTCCATATATGTGCCTGGATAAAAAAAATTAAAAAATAGATAAGAAGCTGCCTATAGACTTACTATATACTTGTATGCAGTAGTTTTTACAGGAAATGGTGTACACATGTACAGGGCTGCCAACCATATCGTAGCAAGTCACGCCATTTAAGAATTGAACTCCCGCATTTTGAAGCACCTGGAAGAAATAACTGCAGGGACTGTTGAGGCCATCTTCTGCCTGAGCTCAGGCAGTAAATGGCCTCAACAGTCCTGTCAATCATTTCGTCCATGTGAATCGAAATGCGAGCATTCAATACTTATATTTATCTGAATAAATATCAGTTTATAATCTGCCAAAAAACTATTAGAATCTTACTAAATTCACTGACAACTTCATTGTAGTGGGAGCTAGTAAGCATGTTAGACAGAACAACTATTACAATTGATGACCTCTAATGGTAATCAAAGACACTAACACATAAAATATAGTTCTTGAGAGAAACATTTTTATTCAATGTTTGGGCAGAGAGTTCTAACATGTAAATGTAGTAATTTTTTGTTTAAAATCATGTTTATGTTGTTGTTTACCATTATGTAATTCCTGGGTCATGTCATGTTGACAAAAGTAGTGTCTCATCAATGGATATATCAGTGTGCAATGTGATCTGCTGTCATGAAATTGCACTCATGAGGGAATGACGCGAAGGAAAAATCCTATCTCTCTAATGTTAAATAAATATTCCCAGGTGGAACTTGTGTGGGCCACTCAGCGGTGGTCAAGTCTGTACGTTATTCATCACGTAACTGACACTAGCTAGCACATAAGTATATCGATTTGAAGTATAATTTCATTGGAAAACTGACCAAAAGTTTCGGAAACACTGTGGCTGCAGGTATGCCACATTCTACAGGTCAGCATCAATGCCTTCATTCTCCAGATTTCGTTGAACATGCTGGTTATGAGCTCTGCTGACATGTCAGTCAACAGAGCATATGGCGCATGTCATCTTTTATCCATGTCATCCAGAATTGTCACTCTCTATAATTATGTTTTCGACTTCTCCAAAACCCTAGGTGGGTACGTACCAGGTTTGTGTGTGGGTCCTCCAGTTGTATATCACTAGTATATGCTTTCGGCAGCTGATGTCACATTTTGGGTGGCACTCCGTTGCGTACAGCAGTGTTCAGTGGTAGGCCTACCCAGCGGCAGTGCCGCTGCTACCACTGATGGCAAGCGGGACTGTTCGCGATTGGCAGCAAACATGTACTCAGCAGCAGTCAACGGTGCCCAATAGTATACCCTTGTAATTGCATTTCTAGCTGCTCCCTTCCACTGACTGCCACTGGGCAGGTTGTGGTTTACTGTCCAGTATTGTGAGTAAAATACGAAATGAGGTGGAATCGTCAGCTGGATGGAAAGCAAAACAGTAAAACCCTTTAGGTCATGTATGCATGCACTAGCTCAAGAGTTTCTCATTTGAATGGATCCAAAATATTCATTACAATATTTTGTTATCTGTTTTATGTGAGAAAGTCTTCTGTTAGAATCTGCGTGAAACTCTGGAATATGTACATGTATTGAAAACCTCAACATGGTTTAAATTTCCTGTTTCTGGCAGTGTATGATGACCCTACACTGCCAGTCTGCAGCATGCAAGGTGGGGCATAATGCACAGCTCTGTAGACACTGTGCAGAGCTCATCATCTCCATTGAAAAGGTCACACCTATACAGACACGTGTTGGCAGCCCTGAATACGCTTTGTGGCGGGCAGAACTATGCATGAATATACTGCCGGCATGAGGAGCGTTGCGTGGCCATTTGTTTTGTACCTGCCAGGCAGCTGTGTATATTTGCCCGCAGGTCGTCGTATACAGTGGTCCCTGCTTTGACAGACCGCCCCAAGGGGCAAGCCTAAGGATGGTCACATAAAACAGGTTTTTGCAATGGAGAGCAGATAAATGGATATTATAAGATGGCAATAAGCAGTCTGTTGGTGAGGTCTCCTCAGGCTGGTCTGTCCGCACGGACTACTGTACCACAGTTGACCAGCCCATGTACATGTACCATGTGTTGTCATGGATAATGATCAGCTGGTACCATCAATTCTCTGTCAGAGGCCACGCCTAATCGTCGGCATGTCAAGTTTTTGGGTTGTTTGACAAATCTGCAGGATATTTAAGATGTGACTTTTACCATGTGTTTTAAGAATATCCCTTCCACTGTTACATACATCCACATCACTGACTGTTGACATCTCAACATGAACAATCCCACAAGATATGATCCCTGCCTGCACTCAACGTGAGGGTTGCCGGAGAAATGTGGGAATTATATATCTGACCTCTGCAAAAACAAAAAAAAAGAAAAAATCATTTTGCAGTGGTAAATGTATGGCATGCCTTGTCTCAATGAATCCAAGAGGCCCAGTTTTTCCTCTAATTTTGATCATGAAAATATGGCATCATTGGATGCAGATGTACATTTTATAGATGTTACAGACACATCTTCACCATGCTATCAAACACAAGTATGTCATCAGAGAACAGTCAAAATTAACCCTTTCCCATTGATTTTTTCACAACAAAACAGACACTCACTGACACTGAGTTAATATACATTATAGACCTTATTGCCTCGTATTATTGGAAAATACCTATTACAAACCAGACTAGCACTTTGTCATTTTGCTGAAACAAAATAATATTCTTATACAGAAATTGACTTCTGAGAGAGAATTTATGGTACCACAGATCAATTGGCTTCAACTCTTTCAATGCCACACTTTTGACTGAATCAACGGCTTTCCTCAGGACGCTTTGGGTGCATTATGCTGAAGAAAGCTGTTGACCTGGACTGTAATATTCTGTGACTACAGTCATACTGATACTAGTACTTGAATGAAAGGTCTTTTTACAAGGAACCTGAATCCAGTGCCCTTACTATAACTCACAGCATTACTTGAGTGGCAGGTGGCACTGGAAGAGTTGACCCGTGTGCCCTGGCTGGCTGGGTGAGTTGGTTTGGTACAGTGGTGGGATGGAGCATGTCCTGTGCTGTGGTGTACAAGTTTTTGAGTGCTATATGTGCCAGGCATGCCATCTGGGGACACCCAGGAAGTAATGATTGTGTGCATTACCTTTAAAAAAAATATAAATTTGAAAAATTGAAAAATAAAAAAAACCCACATTTTTAGGTCAGCTGACTGACAGCTTATAGGAGGGTTCTGCATCCATTCATCATCTGTTCATCATCTATTATCTCTCCACAATTACATTCTTGACTTCTTCAAAACCATAAGCCAGATCCACTTTAAACTTGGTGGGGGTCTGCCTTGGGTAGGTCTGTATCAAGTTTATTCAAATGGTCATAACTCCACTAATTTTGGATTAGTTGTCATGATTTATTTGGAAGCTTTTGGTTCATTTCTTGTAAAATCAATAATTTTTTTTTTCCAAAACCACTGGGTCAGTTGCTTTTAAATGGCATAGGGACACTTGTGGGGACTCCTATATCTTAATGTTGTCAACAGGTGGTGTTACGATTCTTTTCCTATTTTTTTATGTGTTTTTGCTTTTTTTTTTTTTTTGACTTCTCCAGTAAAGTGCATGTTGGATTCTTTCAAAACTTAGTGGGAAAGTACCTGGACTTGATCTCCACCCATTTTGTTGACTACACAGAGATACCTGCCATTTTCTGATTGTTAACAAAATTAATGATCTAAATTAGAAGTGATCAATAAGGGTATGTGTGCATGATAGCATTATACAGTAGAGATAGCAGCAAATCTGTCTTTGGTGGATACTAGGCCCGTGGTTACTATTAAACAGTAATAGGAGAGTACCTAGGGGTTTCTTTTGGTGTTGTTAGCTTTGACCATGAATGACCTTGAAACACCAACTAACCTACTGGCTGAACTTGGTAATGGTGGATCCTAGGCCTATGGTTTCTATGAAACACTAATAGGAAAGAGCTGATGGTAGTACTGTAGTGTTCAATTAACACTTGGTCAGGCTAATATCAGAAATTTGGAAGTCTTAAGCAAATTTCTGTAAATTAACATAGTTTTGGTAATACATCTAGACCTATGAGTCAAATGTTGGTCCGACCAATCTGATCCCAAGGCTACGGCCCTGGATGGGATTTCTTTTGATTTTCTAAATTTGACCTTGAGTGACCTCAAAAGTCAAACTGACATTGGCGTATATCTTGGTACATGTAATAGTGGAGTCTGTCACATTTTCATTTCGAAAAATGACTTATAAGCTGGATGTGTGAAGACTGATATTACAAAAGTGATCATGGTCTTAAGGTGACCTTGATATTCTGAAGATCACAGTACAACTTCAGTCTGTACATGCAAGGTCAACTGAGCACAGGACTGTCACAGTCCTCTTGTTTATCACACTGATGTATTCAGTTAAAGATCATGGGCTTTCCTTCTGATTTGAAATTATTAACGTTTTACTCGACTGGTAACTAGTACTAACTAAGCTCATGCCATGTTTTGCATGTGTTGATGGGTGAGGCTGTGCGTGTGTGCCGTGATGTCACAGTACACATGGTTAGACGTCATGACAACCTGCTCAATATATCTAAATCACACACTCATATAAAAGTTAAACTGTGGACATTATTGTGCCTGTATAGTAGGGTTTCATTTGCAGAAGAGACTGAAAACACTGGGAACAAAGGGTCATTTCAGAAAAATTTGGTACAAGTGTAAAATGAAGATACGTAATTTCAGAAATTAAAAACACAGTGCCAACTTCTGTTCCATCTTTTTGATAGAGAAAACAGCATGCTTCAAGTGATATTCGTGTAACTGCAAATGTTAATACTGTAGTTCTAGAAATTTTCGCACGTGTTTAATTTTGCACAAACTCATTTTTCCTGAAATTACCGAATTTTCGCGCATTTTAGTTTCGCACAATCCAACGCCAAACAATGTAGTGAAATACAATGCAACTTATTTTGGCGCATTTTAATTTCACGCTTTAGGTGGTAGCGCGAAAAGCGCGAAATCAAATCGAGCGCGAAAATTTCTAGAACTACAGTAATTATTTTAACATGATACCAGGATAATGACTTCTGTTAACATTATCATTAGTTCATGCCATTGCTGCCCCCATGCTACTGTATCCTAGACAAGCACTGATAGGATACCCTTGTGATACAGTGTCCGGCTACACTGTGTCAAAGATAGGAAAGGATACCCTCATGATACAGTGACAAGTTACAGTATCAAAGATAATGTGCGTTACTTTGAGACTGTTCTCCTTGTGCTGGAGTCAACCATGTGTGTACATGTACCTTTATATGGCATGTTTCTGAAGTGACTGACACAGTTATGACACTGGGGCAGCCTGTGTTTAACCCCTTCCCCCTTGAAGTAAGAGTGAGTCAACAGCTTTCTTTGGCATGGGTAGGGCACTTTATGCCCAGCCTATGCCAAGGAAAGCTGTTGATCTGGGGCATGTGATCTTGATAGGGCTCATCTCCAATTCTTGGTCAAACTGTTTTATTACTGTTGAAATTAATAGTTGAAAACACTGAAGCCGACATTTGACCACCAGCTGGATCTGGCAGGATTAATGGGGAAAGGGTCAAATATTGAATCTCCAGGAAGCAGAAGGTGCACTGCATTCTGTGGGAAACATGCCAATATGATTCATCTTTACCTGTCATGCTGTTGTTTTTTCTTTTCAGAAAAACTTGCAAGAAGATGAAGAGTTCCTGTTCCTGGAGCACCAGTTGGAGCTGTTTGGACAACTGTGTTACGTAAGTCACTCTCAGCTTAGTCATATAAATCACTGTCAGCTGTGTTATGTGAGTCACTGTCAGCTGTGGTATACAAGTCCCTCAGCTGTATTATGCAAATCACTGTCAGCTGTGTTATGTGAGTCACTGTTAGCTGTTTGGTAAAAGTCACTGTCGGCAGTTTTGTGCAAGTCACTGTCAACTTTGGTCTGCCAGTCACTGTCAGATGTGCTACATGCATGAGAGCCATTGACAGCTGTATTGTGTAAGTCAGTGGGCAGTGCAAGTAACTGGCAGCGGAGAAGTCTCTGGCCTAGGTCAACATCTGTCCTAGATATGGTTGGGTGCATTGCGCCCAACCCAAGCCAAGGAAAGATGTTGACTCAGTCATACTCTGACCAGGAACGGGGTTAAATCTTGCTCTACAAATGGAAAACTTTTGGTTAGAAGTAAGTTCATGTGGCCAGTTTACCATGTCTAAGCCTCAAGTTAAGTCAACCAGTCGATTAATGATGACAATTTGTATTTTGCTTGAGTTTCATAATTACTGATTATGGTTTGTTTAATTGTTTTCTGTAGTTTATGTCGCTCCTGTTATCTCAGACTGTGTTTAACTCTTTCAGTGCCAAGTTTTGGACTGGGTCAATAGCTTTCCTTGGCCAGCTTTGGGTGCAAGGTGCCCAGAGCATGCCCAGCAAAGCTGTTGACCCGGACCATTATATTCTTTGACACTTCAGGCATGCTGGTACTTGAATGAAAGGTGTTTTCACAAGGAAAGTGAATCTGGCATCCTTGGTATAATTGAGAGCAGTTTGTATTTAGTTTGACTTTAGTGGCAGCTGGCATCGAAGGAGTTAAAACAGGGTCACCAGCGTCCCTTGCCATGCTTTGGGGTCGAAACACCCAATCAATTGCAGGGAAAGCTGTTGCTTGGAGAACCGAAGGGTTCGTGTGTAAGTGTAATTTTAAGACACACCATGAACTAGGCAGCTGAGCATGGGACTGCCACTGTCCTCTAGTTGAGTGAGTAGCAGGCAGCTAGAAGACTTGGTATGTGGCCAGAGTAATTAATGTGGTTGATGTATTTCAGGGGCGCAATACAATGGCCATTGACGTGATCACACAGGAGTTGTGCTACTTGACGTGGGAGGAGGCCTTCCTCTGTCTGACCAATGAGCAACTGCCAGACCAGCTGCGAGCCAAGTACTGTCACCTCATTATAGGTCAGTTGTAGGCTGCCGTCAGGGGCCTACGCACTAATACACAGTGAACGTACCAATTAATAGCTGGCTTATCATGCTATTTAAGTCCTTGTCAGCTGCACTTTCAAAGAGTCTGACGTACAGGTTGGGGCTATGTGAAGGGCTAGAGTGGAGTCTGGAAAAAAATTAATGTTTATGTATTAACCCTTTCAGTGCTAAATTTAGGACTGAGTCAACAGCTTTTCTCGCCATGCATTGGGAGCAATGCGCCCAATGTGCGCCGAGAAAAGCTGCTGACCTGGGATATTCTCTCTGGAACTATGGGCATGCTGATACTCGAATGAAAGGACTTTTTATAAGCAATACCAATCTGGGACCCTTATGATGATTCAGACTAGTTTGACATAAGTACATCAACTTTAGACATGATTGAAAGAGCTAACTGTTGAATAAACACACATTCAATTAAATTTGTGACAAAGATGTGAAATTATACATACAATGGTGGAAATAACTTCTCACAGGTTTTGCCATATATATATTATTTTCAAAATTAGTATGGACCTTTCAGACTTAAACACATCCCAGAGATATCCTTTGGCTGTCTATATTTTTGGAATTATGAAAAGCAGATATTGAAGGTAACACAGTTGTGCGTTACACTTTGAAATTTGAGAGGTTCTATTAAAAAAACTAGCTTCAATAATTTACATAGGTCCACATTAATTCTCTTAAAAAAACATATTTTGACTTTGTTAAAAAGAAAAAAGGTTATCTTAACATTTGTGTTGGAGAGTAAAATGTCACACCTTTATCTCAAATCTGTATGTTTATTCAACAACCAGCCCATGGAATATATTTTCTTTCCAGATGTCTTTGAATCATTAACTTTCCCAAAACACATACTTTTGGAGGGTTTTCTGTAATACTTTTCATTCTATCAACCTCCAAAGGCACCAGTTAGCAACGAATGTCTTGGTGTTTCACTTGACCCTAAGACCTGATATTCCTGTTCACTTTTGAAAAATATCATAAAAATGTATTCAACCAGAAATAAAGCAATTTTCATCAGCGTATATTGATACTTGAACACACGGGGTAGCAGGGCTGAGCAGTCACCTGCTACATTGTAGCAGACACTTTGTTATTTTTGCCTGTGTTTTTTATGACACAAAATTGTAAAAGTGTACTCCACATTGTATTTGTAAGCAGACAGAGACATGGGGTACTTGTTACATGTACATTAATTATCAGACTGAGACCTGCATGTAGATGTCAGTGGTGTTTCTCTGTGGCTGCAGGTTTGTTTGTGGATGTGGGAGAGAACACCTCACTGCTGGACCGCATCAACCTGACATTTGTCTATGATGACATCAAGGAGGTGGGAAAGCAGGGCACTGCTGATGAGGCAGACCAGGTGAGCTCACAGCGCCACCTATCAGCACACAATAAAACCTTCACTGCCCTTGCACAACAATTGTACAATAACGATGCACCAGGCTGAAGAGAAAAAAAAAAATGCCGTCATCTAGCTAATTGATGACTTGTTTTTGGCTTTAGTTTACATCTGGATAACTTAATGCTCCATACAGTCTGGAACCTTTTATGTGGGAATTTGTAAAGGACATTGACCTGACTTTATGTTCATCACATACCATATAGTTAGATCTATTTGGTTTGATTGGATAGATGACAGAACGCAGAGATGTTTTTGAAAGGCCCCATTTGGTGTTATGCAATAGTTTGTCACCCATGGACATTGATGACAGGAATATGTTATATACTGTCTTTTTCTCTGTAAAAACCAGTATTTATCAGGTCACTCTGTAACCCTTTCCCCCTTGAATTAAGACTGAGTCAACAGCTTTCCTTGGCATGGGTTGGGCACTTAGTGCCCAACCCATGCCAAGGAAAGCTGTTGACCTGGGGCATGTGATCTTGATAAGTCTCATTTACATTTCTCAGTCAAATTGTTTTTCATAAATGTTGAAATTAGGTTAAAACACTGAAGCAGACGACATTTGACCACCAGCCGGTTTTGGCCGGTTTGACGGGGAAAGGGTTAACATAGACCTAATTGGTAAGCAGAAGAAAAAAAAAAACGTTTCATTGACTTCAGCATATGAAGACTTTGGTAACAGAAATGTGAATGTTCATCTTGTTGAAGTTGATTTGTTCAACAGCATTAACTCTTTCAGTCCCAAATTTTGGACTGGGTCCACAGTGCCGAGAAAAACTGTTGACCTGGGGCATTCTCTCTGGAACTCTAGGCATGCTGGTACTTGAATGAAAGGTCTCTTTACAAAGAATACGAATGGAGGATCTTTATGATAATTCAGACTAGTTTGATTTAAGTAGATCAACTTTAGTCACACGTGGCACTGAAAGAGTTAAAATTTGATGATGACTGTGTTAATTACAGAAGCTGACCACAGACAGGTCAACAACAACCAAGTACTTTCCATTGCTGCGGGACTGGATTTCTCGCTTCCTGGACAACAACAAGGACATGACGGCTTCCCTCATTGGCCATAACATGCTGGTGGAACAGGTTGGTGGAAAACTGATTCGCAACCTTTGACCTGCTGCCAAGGTCACGTGTTTTGTGAAAAGTTGCTGAAGCTGTGTCTCTGGGCAATTTTTTCCTTAAAATGTGGTGAAATATGCACCATGTTTGTTTCAGTCCTGTTTGTCATCTCCCTTGTTTAGCTGGTCTAGTATAAAGGTCAAAAGAGGATATGAATTGATGATTTATAAGATATACATGCTGGACAAAAAGCAGAGAAGAGATGTCTGCAAAAAGTAGAAAGCAAAAACTGGTGCATTGGAGAAAGAAAATGTTTACTGGCCCTGAACTTATGTACCCACCACTATCATGCTAATTGTGACACTGTGCGGTGGTTATGCTCAGTACAGTAAAACTCCCATTAGTGGGCACCTCTCCGCACCATTGAGCCGCCAAACCCACGGAATAGAGGTTTTACTGTTCTGTGTTCATTGTGAGAGATAACATATGGTGGTTATGCTCACCATTGTGTTTATTGTGACGAGCGTCTGTGTGGTGGTGGTTGTGCTCACTACTGTGTTTGTTGTGACAGGTGCTGCGACTGGTCCACTACCTGGTCAAGTATGGCTACTATGGACACACAGATGATATCAAGAGTTTGCTTGGTCCCCTGCTCAGTCTGCTGGATGGACGCAATGACAAGCCTTACCCTAGAGGTAAATTGCTGGGATTAAACCACTCCCTAGATGCTCAATGCAAACTCTCATATTTTAATCTGTATGTGCATTTTTAAACATCAAGTGCTATCAAAAATCCATAATACAAGCAGCTCCCTGACTCTGAAATCTGTGATTTTGGAAATATAAATCATACGGGCTGTAACTTCTGATAAAAATTCAGGGTACAGCTGTACTTGAATTTTGAACTTGAACTTTGAGACTGCCCTGCTGCCAGTTGAGAGTGGTCTACTGTATCAGACAGTCTGAAAATTCAGGTAATTTATTAGAGAAACACGGTGCCATGAAGGGGCGGTCTTAAAACATGTGGTCTCTCCATAAAATATTTTGCCGAGTGATCTAGCGGCATAGGAGCCCCAAGATTTGTAGAAGTGATGTTACAGGCTTCTGTTGGACACTGTGTGTGTTACAGGTGTACAGGTCACCCCGGATGTGCTGAAACGCTACAGGACAGAAGGTCGGTACAAACAGAGTCCCGAGACTAAGGCCATAGTGGACGCCAAGCACCAGTGAGCGCTTTTTATGCAGATTGTGTATTAGTGATCTTGACCTGATATTCGAGGTCATAGGGCAACTTCTGTGAGTCAGGGAAGAGACAAGTAGTGTTTTTAACCATGCAGGCAGCGGACTCTCTCACAGAATGACCCAACTTGTAGCAAGGGCTGCAGTATGCTTTCAGTAATCTTAGATTTTGTGCACACATGTGAAAGGGTTGAGTAATACTGAGATTTTTCACTTTTTATACATCACTGGTTTTTATGGACCATTCATCGTTTTCTTAAACATGGAATTGGGAGAGTGGATGCAAGGGACGTGTAATGTTCTCAAAGTGTAAAAGTGTCGACCAATATCTGAGTCAAAATCAATATTTTGATAAGTGAAGTACTAAATTTAAATGGGGGGGGGGGGGGGGGAAGAAAATAGTACTTTGTGTACATTTATGAAAATGATGCAGAATTTTGAATGTCCCCTTACTGGCTTATCAGTTTTTCAAACTAAATGCATGGAGATGTTGACTGTGGTGCAGCCTGAGATGTGTGGTACACACATTCACATTTATGAGCTTGTTTTTCACTCACAGCTGTTTATGTCTTCTTTGTCACAGAGCAATGGAGGTGTTGGACCTGTTTTTCAACTTCAGATTCAACACTCGACTTGAGGTTTGTATATTTACTTGGTGGGACTCATTTACAGCGTCATACATGTATAATGTTCAAAACCATTTTGGCCACATGGCAGTTAACCCTTAAAGTGTCAATATGTAGACTGAATCAACAGTTTTCCCTGGCACACCTTGTATCCAAAGTGTGCCAGGGACAGCTGTTGACCTGGGTCAATTACTTTCCCTGGAACTGCCGAATGTAGACAAAGCAAGTTGGTACTTAAGTGAGAGAGAGGCCTTTCTGTGAGGAGTTGATACATGTAGGTGGATGGATAGAGTCGCCGTTATGATATTTCTGGTAAGTGTGACTCTTGGCAAGACTACATGTAGGTCTCAAAGGGTTAATGTATATGAAAGTGGTATTTACATACAGGGAACAAAGTGGTGCCAAAGCAACAACGCGCTGTAAATTATGAACGAAGATTCAAAATTTTTGTGATGGTGCGTCTGTCTTCAAGCCTATTCCTGTGAGGTCCCAGTTTGTGAGCACGGGCCAGCAAATCCATTGCAACAGGTGGACTTTTTTGCCATTTTTGTGCCCCTTGATTGGCAACTGTTGATGTGGAGAAAATCAGTTTTGTCTAAAAATCTATTGCCAATGTTGTAAAGTTTGGGGAACTTTATTTGCCAGATGGGATGCTGCACTACTTTTTACTTTAATATTTGAATTGAAGGCAGAGTTTCAAATCTCAAGAGGCAGTTGATTCCATAGTCTAACTGTGGAGGGGAAAAAATGTTGTACGTGTAACAAAAAGTCCAGTTGCAGCACAGAAAGAACTATGTTCAATTATGATTCACTTAGGAAATAGCTGTGCGTACCTTGGGCTCAGGTGACATCACAAAAATGTGAAAACAAGGAGATGTTGTTAGCTTAAGTTCAGAAACTGCGCTTGATGGATTTGAAAGTTACATCATGAGTGGCAAAAATCAAAATTGCACACAGTGGTATATTTATATGTAACTCTATCATTCTGTCATTAATTTGTTGCCCAATAATACAAGGACATGCAGTGGATTTGCGTTGATGTCAGATTGACAGATCTTTCTTCTGACCACAGCAATTTTCAGCGATGTTCAAGCAAGTTCACTCCTCAGCAAATGCCCAGGCCAGCTCAGGCCTGGCGGAACTGGTTCCATTGCTACATGAGACCTATGACATCTATGACAACCCTGGGTAAGGATGCTCTCTGTTCCACCTGAAAATTATTGGTGCCAACCAATAAACAGTAATACCATTAAGTTACATCTACGTTACCCTTGAGGCCCACAGCCTTAAGGTAGCTCAATTAATTGAAATCAAAGTTTTACTAATATTTTAATTCTAATTGAAACATCGCCAATGCATCCGTTGTTAGGCAACAATATTTTTATATCACAGTTAAGGTGTTAATAAAATACATTACAATGTATAACAAAGTAAGAAATAAGATGTGTCTTTAGCATAACATATAGGATGTCATTTAAATGAAAATTATACATACATATATTTATATATACATGTACATGAGTTTGTGCATGTTTTTATTTCATGCTCTGAGCACATGAACATAGTTTTTTGAGAAATTTCCAAAGGAGAGCAAAGAAAGCATAAAAAAAGATCAGTATACAATGTATGTAAATGTGTCTGTGTGACCACACCCATTGTTAATGTGTCTGTGTGACCACACCCATTGTTAATGTGTCTGTGTGACGACACCCATTGTTAATGTTGTTGCCTTGCTGTGTCCTTAGTACCAATGCTACAGCCAATAGGAAGCTGGAAGAGATGTTCAGCGAGTCGGCTTACTTTAGAGGCTTCAATCTGGTGGATATTTTGCTGGTGAGTACTGAGTCCTACTGGCTGCAATCAGGCCATGGACTCATGCTACCTGCTAGTGACACCTGGTGTGGGGTAATGATTAATTCACAAATGATAATTCACAGATTGCTAAAGCGTTTGATGTAGAATGTCTGTGGTGGGGGTAGTCGTCCTGTCATGTGTTTTGTAAAACCTCGTCAGTCTTGGGCTTGGTGAGGGAGGCTATACAAGCAAACAGTTGTTTTTGCCAAATAAGCGAGAAAGCATTGATCAGGATTTTACACACAAAGCGAATAAAGAAGAGTGCAGTTTGTTGTATTCCAAATGGATGCCAGGCTTTAATGGGCCTAGACCTGTGGGTAATCATACCAGTGGAATTCTTCTTTGTTTTCCTTCCGTGAAATTCCTGGTACATTTTTCCTGGCGTTTTTCAGGATCTGTCGCACTATGAGTATGACAAAATGGTGGTTGGTTCCATGGCATTACTGAACCGGTTCTACTCTGCCCATGACACCCTCTTCAGTCGTGCCGTGCAGGCTCAGGTTTGTAGATTCTACTTTACTCTACTAAATTGCTTATTTGGGCCAAGAGCTCTCAGCCAATGGGAAAACAGGACTGCCGGCTATTGCCTCAAATGTCCACAACATAGAATTTTGACCCAGTTGAACATTGCATGCATGCCTGTGGCTTTTGTAGGTGAGGAAAGACTGGCCCAATAAGTAAACTTGTAGGCAGATTACCTTAAAACATACTTCGGCGTTTCTTGGCATTTTTGCCAAGAAACGCTAAGGGGAGAGTAGCATTGCTGTAGACCTTGGCATTTCTCGGCAAACTTGCTGAGAGATGCCAAGAAAAGGATTTTTGTATAAATTTCCTGGGAATTTCTCGGCAAAAAGTGCCAAGAGTGACCTTTCTCAATGTTTTGGCTCTCCTAGTGAAAAGTCATCAATTCTGTTCAAGTGGCAGCAGAGTATGGTTTATGTGGAAGCTTCCCTCAGTGCACTGCAGGCACATTGAAGGAGGGCACTCATTACGTTGTATTTTAAGTGTTTTGGGAACTTCATGTCAGGCACTTACCACATGTAAAATGGTTTAGATATATTTTATTCCATATTTCTAAAATCTGCATTTTAATGTTGCTGAAATCAGCTTTACCTGTCAAATTACCGGAAGCGGCAAACCTATGGAAAATCAAAGGCGATTTCGCGGATCACAGGAGTCCTACTTCTGCACCTAGTTTTTTTTACTTGATGAGAATAAACTCCTAGTTTCAAATTGAAGTGGTCGGAAATGTAACGAAAACTAATAATATATGTCAATGTATATGCAGCAGTTGTTTAAAACTGTTTTTAATAACTCGTTTTAGCGAGAAAAAAGTAACGTTTACGAGTCACGATATGTCACGTCTTTCCTCGCGTGATCTTGGACATATTTATAGCCAAATTTGGAAACAGCGGTATTCTGCAGCCTTCTACACCTCCGTGCGGTAGAGAGTTCCAAGTTTTTCATTGACTGCGAACAGACGAAAATGCCAAGGTGTGTTTCGTGCGGTGGCACAGCCACCGAATATCCAGAAAGATATTTTCATTCTTGGCCAAAAGACACATCATTAGCAGATAAATGGAATGCTATTATGAAAATCCCAGAAGAAGTATTGGCAGCATACAAAAGCACGAAGTTGTGTTCAGCGCACTTCAAGCTGCGTGACGAATTCCGATCGTTTGATAACTCCCGGAGCTCATATTATCGCTCACGTTACACGGTCACGATTTACGACCGATTATCATGAACGGAGTAAATACATTGATAAATAATAATTGATTTGATTGAAACACATAACATATGCATATTCTTTACGTCGATAACGACCTCGAAAACAATTTTCATAATTTGAAGTGGCTTTGTGTTGAACAATGATCATGGTGCGCTTGGCTTCGTTATCAACCGATGGCTATGATTGGCCAGTTGTATAGTCGCTTCTAATTGGTCCGACATCTCGACTGGCTTCGCATAATGGTGAACTGCTGGTAATGTGGGGGTTTTAATATTTGGCAATAAACATCGGAAATTTGTGAAGATTAATAAAATAAACATCAGATATGAAATCCTGATGGAAAATCCTTTCCAATGATGTATAATACAACGTAACTAGTGCCTTTCCCTGAGGACAGGGCTTGGTTCAATCTACAGTTTAACACTAGAAGAAGTAAGACTGGAAGAACTAAGGCTACATGGAAGAACTGAGACTGCATGGAAGAACTGAGACTGGGTGGAAGAACTAAGACTGCGTGGAAGAACTGAGACTGCATGGAAGAACTGAGACTGCATGGAAGAACTAAGACTGCATGGAAGAACTAAGACTACATGGAAGAACTAAGACAGCATGGAAGAACTGAGACTGGATGGACTATTTTTGAAGCAGAAATTGGTGACCTGAGAGTTTAATTGCATCAGCCCATATGTGTCTCTTTCCAAATCCCTTATTTATCAGACAATTAGTGCACATTACTTAGTGTTTTAGTTTTAGATTTATTACCAATCTATTGTCCAAAGTTAGGTCTATATAGAAATATACTTGCACTTGAAAAAAAAAAACAGATAGAAAGCTATATACCTCTTTAGTTGGAGTGTATGATCATTTATTCAGGTGAGGTTGGGCTTCGTTGTGAATGGGTGTGGGCTACTATTGTGTTCAGAATATCTTTGCGCAGCGGCAATGACTGATGATATTTCATCATTGTGTTCCATCAGGTGTTAGTGACAGACCAGTCCATCGAAGTTCTTCATGAGTTAGAGGACATTCTGCCTGTGATGCGCCGACTGACAACAGCCAAGATGACAGAGGCACAGACAAGGACCATGTCTAATATCCTGGACAAGCTGATAGGGTACGTGTAAACTGGAATGAAACATATGTTGTCAGTAAGTCTGTCAGTTTGACTGCTGTATTTGTCGCAAAACTTCTATGGATAAATTGTGTAACAAACACCTCTTTGTTGTTTGAATACTTAACTGCAGGAGCACTTGATGCAGTCATGCACTTTAAGTACAGTGGTACCTGCTGTATGCAAGCACTGCCGTGAGCAGCCACACTGCTTTTTGTGGGCACCTTGTTGGGACACAAGAATCAGTTTCTTTGTAAAGCTACCTGCAGTGACAGGTCACCTGCTGTATGCGGCCACTTTTTCTTGGCAGAAGGGGTGGCCACATACAGCAGGTACCACTGTATAAATAAAGACAGCTATTTAAGAACCAATTGAGAAAACATACAATGAATCAATGTGTGTGTACCCTGCCGATTTCATCGATGGGTACCACCAGACAGCAGATTTTAATAGTATTGATGCGGGTTAGTAACTTTTTTTGTTACTGCATATTGCACAGAATCCTTTCACACTAAATTACAGAAGGGTGGTGTGACCCCTGAGGTCAGAACCCAATATGCTTAACCGAGTGGAAAAAAAGTGCTTATGAAACATTGTTTCAGCTGTTAGAAAACACCACAAGAAATATGAGAACTTCTCGATACATGTATAATCTACCCTGGTCCTGGACTACGAGCAACGTTTAGTCACATATACATGATATAGTCAGGTTACAAAGCATTATGATGGTTTTCAACGTTTATCACGTTGGACCAGCACCAAGGGTAGACTGGGGTCTGGGGTGGGGGTAGGATGTTTTCCGGGGGTGGGTGTCAGGGTTCTAGATAGGGCATATAGATGCAGTATCAAGCCTGTATATACAATGATTCATCTCTCTTTCAGCTTTTGCTCACTGGAAAATGAACCAGAAGAGAGACATCCCATGAACCAGAGCATTCTATATAACCACGGTCAGTGTGACATTTTGTCCTGCCCTCGCCCCTTTTTTTTTATTTGCCTCAGTATAATGGGTTGATAAGAAGTCTTGTCAAGTCTCGCACTGATTTTTCAGTTCTGTGCTTATCTAGTCTCTCGTGATCTTGTGTCGGCCTTTCCACATGATCTGCCTCTAAAAATGCTATAACTTGAACAAATAATACATTTGTGGGAATATTGTCATTGCTGATTTTCAAACAAGTTGTTAAAATGACATAATGATTGGTAAGAGTGTATGTGATCCTGGGTCATACTATTGTACATGTGTGTATGTAGTTTTATCAAAAAGGCATTGACCAGATCCACTTGAAAATTGCTGGGGATATACTGGAGAGGGTCTCTATCAAGTATATTCAATAGCTCCCACTTCAGTGATTTTAGCTCAGGTGACTTGACTTGTCAGTCAGCTTTGCTTATAGGGTGGTCATTTTTCCATCAGTTGTCATTCATCACCCATTCTATCCCAGTCACATGCGCGTGCAAGGTAAATTCGTCTTTTTTTCCAGGCATAAATTTGTAACAAATCCCAGCAACCATGCCTTCTCGTGCATTGCTGACGTTGCTTGTTACATCAGCAGCCAGCACATTGTGTTTCATCGATCTAGCTTCCATAAACAAAGTATAACGTGAAGTCTGCTCTTAGAACAGCACGCGCTGCACGCACCGCGTGATAACCAAAGTTGCAAAGCATATTTCTGTTAAAAAAATAAAAGGGGGGATGGGTCTGTCACTTGAGGCATTTTTTGATATTTCAGTTGATCAGGTTTGCTTGTTTGTCTCTTGCAACATTACTATGTTGTCGGAAACTGGGATAGAATGGGGTTTAACTACTTCTGGGGAGGATTGGACGTTCAACTAAGCCCGCACCATGAAGGCTTGGCAGCCGTCCATGCCCTCCTTCGTCGGGCATGAACTAAACCTGCCAAGCCTTCATGGTGCGGGCTTAGTTGAACGTCCAATCCTCCCCAGAAGTAGTTAAACCCCTAATTCAACCACAATTCATAATTTTTTTACCTCTGCAAAATCCTCATCCAGATCCACTTCAAAGTTGGTAGCAATATACCTTGTGTGGCAATCTATCAAGTTTTTCAAATGGTCATGCTCCAATGATTTTTATATTTTGTATGATTTTTTTTTCTTTGTTGCCAATTTTTTGCCACTTTCTTAATATCTTCCGCTGTCAAACTGTCTGTCCAATTGCTTGGAAGTTGTATCAGGACAATTTTGGGGACCCCCAGACCTTAATTTTGTTAACAGGTGGCACTGCATTCTTTTTCTGTTTTTTAACAATTTTTGTTTGTTTTTGCGGTTTTGACTTCTCCAAAACTGGATCTAGGATTCTCATAATACTTAGTGTGAATATACCTGGACTTATCTCTACCAGCTTTTTTTTCACTACATGGTGGCACTCTCATTCATCAATTTATCAAAAATAAAAACAAATGGACTGTCACAGTCCTCTTGTGTTATTTTTTATATGATTTATTTAGTTCATTTTGCAGGGAGAATCTTAAAAAACTTAACTGAAACCACATGGCCAATAACTTTGACACTGCACACACACACACACACGCACACACACACCCCTGAGTACATGTAGACCTTAATTTGTTCATCAGACAGTGCTATGATTTTTCTACTTTTTTTTGTAAAATTTTGTTCCTTTTTGTAATTTTTCTACTGCATGTATTCCCAAATCACAATCTGTATTCTCTTCAAACTTGGTTGGAATGATGATTTTACATGTAATGTATATTATTTTATGTCAATTTTTTTTTTTTAATTATGAAACAACTGACAAGAAAACCTATTAGCATGGTTAATATTGGAATAGGAGTGTACTTGTGTCCCTTACAAAACGGAAATGCTGGGACTTCGCTGGGATTATGCTGGAACCTCATCACAACAAAATTCCGATGACTTTGCTGGGTTGATGCAGGAATAAGGATGGGGTTTTGGTGGGATTGTGCTGGGATCATGCGGGGAATCATTCTGGGATTTGGTCAAATCTTGGCATAACCCAGCATTGACTTTGATTAGGCAAAAAAAAAAAAAAAATATGAAAAATAAAAAAGGGGGCATGTATGAAACTGCTTGCATATGTGTGTACTTTTTTGCCAAAAATTAAGCACTGAGTTATCTTGTTAAAACTGGGTACCAAGCCCAATAGTGAATTTCCCCCAACAGATGGGGCTACCGGCACATGGGAACTGATAGCACGATCATCATTCCTTGTTCGCAATGACTGACCAATCAGAGGAACCAGGTTTGCTTGTCCCTCTATGGCTTCACCATCCCTCAATGGTTAAAAAGTAGAAGTATGCTGGTGGCTTCATCTGGTGTTAAACATATGCTGTAATTTGTCTCTTATCTTGCTCACCAAACTGAGTGCCTTAGTAATACTGATAGAGTTAAGTAAGAGTATAGAAGTAGAACTTGATGGAATCCTATCTGTTCAGTGTCACCTATAAATGGCTGTTATGTTACAACACAAAGCTTACCCAACCCTCTGGCTGTTTTGGCTGGGGTGGGTGGGTGGCATCCTTGTCTTGAGAGACCATCTCTTCCAAGGTACTTGGCTCAGTGCTTTTCATGTAATTTGTACCTCCTATGAAAGACCACCTGTATTAAGGGACCACAGCGTGGTAATCCAAGGGTGGTCTTTGACCACAGGTTACCAGACGTTTGGAGACACTCTAGCTTAAAATTGTGTAATGAAGACCATGCGCTCAAGTGTGTGTGTGATACGGGAGTGTAATGTATCAGCTTGGATTTTGTTTTCCAGGTATTATGGCTGATATCTTCGACATTTTGTCCCAGGACTTCGACATCCGACTAATTGTAAGTACCCCATGCAAGCAGGTCTTTCAGTGAAGTTTGGTCTGTCAGCTGAGCTCCACACCTGATCAGGGCTACAGCTGTACACACACAAAGATAAATCTTAACACCACGAGTGCTCCTACTAGGTTGCATCAGATCAGGTTCCGTTTGCAGAGCTGCACGTTGTAACTCTTTGAGTTTGTTGTGAAGCACATTGGAAGTGAATCCATACACCCAGTTTTTAGTGATATGCAAGGACTTGAGATAACTGTATTTGCCTGAAACAGCCATGTATGTAATCAGGATTTTTTTGCTCCACTACAATACCTTAAACACATGATGTTTCTTTGAAGCTGCACACCATAAGCTATGGTTTCACTAATTTGAACAGTGGTGAAAAACAGCTTGGCTGAGAATTGTAGACGAGACCTTTTAAGATTTTCTTGGCATGGGTTGAGCACTTAGTCCCCCACTCATACCAAGGAAAGCTGTTGACTCAGACTTAATTCCAATGGGAAGGGGTTAATGGTGTATTTTGCTACATATGTACTGCTCTGAGACAATTTGTCTTTGTTCCTGTTGCATACTTTAGGAAACGGTAAGAGGACCAGATATTTCTTGTCTTACATGTACACAGTGTGCACCTAGTGGTTGTTTTGTTGCTAACTTGTATGCCGCGTGAGACCAGTCGTGCTTACTTATGATAACAGTTTGTGATTGTGTCAGTCAGTATCCCAGAATGTCAGCCGAAACAAGAACTGCTTTGCTTGCTACCAGTGTCATGACACAGACCTAAGAGCTTGGTAATACAACTATGTATATTGAATTGTACTGTGGACAGAGTGCACTTGTATCTGTGTGTTTTATTTTGAATCTATTTATCATTTTGTTTACTTATTTTATTTATTTGCATGAATTGATAATCTCATATGTACATAAATTTGCAATATTACATGTAATCCGATAAACATTATTCTGAGATGTGCACCACGTCACTTGATAAAATAGGATTTTATATTGATGTTACTGGGATTTTTGTTTTCTTTTGTTTAGATTTATTATTTTCTTTCAGTCACCTTAACTGGTAGTGTCACGTACATGTATATGAATTCACCATGTTTATCCCGTGAAAACAAAATTGGTGCATGCACCATGACATTTAATTAACCAAGATTTGAAACACAGCGTGTACAACTGTAAACATGATTTCAGTGCTCGCTCATGTTAACCCTTGAAACGCTAATCACAGCTATAGTTGTTTTCTTATTACTGTTAAACATATAAGGGTTAAAAGATTCAAAATCCACTTGAAGATACCTCTCATTCAAATACCAGCAAGCATAGCATAAAGCAAAAAGTATAGTCTTAGTCAACAGCTTGCCTCAAGGTTAGCTGTTGACTCAATCTTAAATCAGCGCTTTAAGGGTTAATTATGACAACTTCCTTGAAACAGATTGCATTTATTTGATTGTCATTCAGTACAATAATATCGGAGAACATTATTGAATGTGACAGTGATTCATGTATGACAATTACAGCTTTGTGACTTGGGTCTGGTTTGGGATCTCCCACAAAGTGATCTACAAAGTCATGTACTGATAACCAAGTACAAATGTTAAGCCAGTTATGGCCAACTATCCAACTGTACATTTGTTTAATTGCATTCACACACGCTGAATTCCTTTGTATTCATTTGTAATGTGAAGCAACATGTACTTGTGTATTTTAAACAAAGCAAAAGTTCTGTACGTCTTCAAATTCTGTCTGTGTTTGTGACAGTAATGTGGTAATTTTTTGATGTTGGGATTTAAAATGTCAACTTTTGGAAGAACGTAGAACACGAAGTGGCTGCAGTGCACAAACCATGTCTGCTGAACATGTACACCATTTTACACTTTAAGACTTGATAATTGTGTACATGTAATGTGGAAAGTTTAACTGAAAATTCCATGTGCGTGTAACAATATTTAATTTTGGATTTGAATACAGGACATACAAATTAATTTCTACCCAAATCTTTGCCCTTTTCTCTGGGTAGCAGTGTCAATAAGCCACCTAGATATGGGCAGGCCATACTAACGAAGGCCAATGTGGTTATTAACATTTGTTGGAAAAAAGAAATTTTTATTCCAAATGTATGATGACACCCTTGTATCAAGCTCAATGCACATTCAGAACTGTACACATGATTATGATTTTTACACAGTTATTTTTATTCAAGCTGTGTGCTTGGCAAAAAACAGTGTGTTGTGCCAGGTTTGATACAGGTAACTGCCCATACACACAGGTGTTTCTCTGTAGCCTGATCCAGGCCACAGCAACACTGCAGATGATATGAATGTCCTGTATTAGGTAGTACAATGCATGTGATTGAGCTTATCAATCTTAATTATTCTGTGTATAGTTATTTAGTAAAGTTATTAAGTAAGTAAAATCTGCAAGAAGGATTAATATAGGGCACTGCCCTGTTTCCTAGTTGCATCAATAAAATATGTTTAAACCAAGTAAAAGATTTGTTTTCTGAGGCTCTCGTCAACACAAAATGGATTTTCACAGGGCACGTTGATTTGAAAAGTACTGCTAAATGTATGCAATAAAACTCAAGTGAAATGGTCTTGATGAATAGGTCTCGTATGTGGAGAAATGTTAAAACATTTACACTGCATGTACCTGAAAAAATTGTGAATAAGCTAATTGTGCGTCCTTGTGTCCTGACAGGATCAGTATCGTGGCCTGCGCAACATCTTTGAAAAGTCCTTCAAGCTGCTTCAGGTGATGGCGAGAGGCAACGAAATCGTACAGCAGAGGCTGTTTGACAGGCTGGACATGTTGCTGGAGATCCAGGGTGCAGAGTCACAGATGGCGCTGGCACTGACAGAGGTAAGACATCCCCCAAAATATACCTCATCATAGAGGCCTGGGACCTATGTGTAGAACCAAAATAATGCCTGGAAAACTAGATCGTAACTATGTGTATGGAACTAGCCTACAAGCACTTGACAGCCTGAGTAGCCACCACTTGAAGCTGAATGGTATTCTGCAGACCGGTTGAAAAGTTTTATTTCATATATTAATTTATTATTCTCCATATTAGGATTTTTAATGCCACAAGAAATAGATGAGGTTTACCATTAACATGTCGCAGTCCGTGAACATACCTCACAGACCTAAGCTTGTCGGGGGAAAAGAGAGGAGCGTGGTAATAGGAGAGGTCGCAATTAACAATTGTGTGTGTATTTGGCTGAATACACAACCCAATACACACAATTCATATGGGCTAGAGAAGTGTATTCCTATCAGATTTAATGTTAAAGTACCATTCAATACATTGAATAGGTTTGCAGTGAAAGACATCAAATTTACAGGGGCATTTGAACTATATACAACCATTTAGAACAGGAAATTCAGTGATTCTACGTATAGAGGTTTTAAAGTTACAAAGGTGCAGACTACAAGGGAAACTAATGGAAATACATGTGCGCATACCTAGCCCACCTGCCTACAGAGTCCTCTACTGAGAACCTACATGAACCAGTTGATCTTGACCTTACCTAATTAACCATTGGAGTGCTAGTCACCACAATAGTCATATGTATCAAAAAATTAATATACTGACTGCATCTCCAAGTTCCTCATGCAAAGATCCCTCAATCCACGAAGCCGAGTCCAAATTTGGCTGTTCCCGAGAAAGCAGTGGCTAGCACCTGTATGTCCACACAGTTAGGGCACAATACCCAAAGTGTATTGGAGACGACTGTAGACTGAGCTCCTTCTGTTGTCTATTTATGTGGCTGTCCATTGCAATTTTACAATTTTGACTTCGTAGAAATTGTTGCACTGATTGTTTTGGTTTTGCGTATGATGTTCATTCCCCAGGTGATGATGATGGACTAATTGTTCTGTACTTTATGATTTTGTAAAATTTATTTTAAAAACAAACCCAGAATTTCTTCTCTTCAAGGACCACTTAGCATTGCGCTCTGATATTGTATACAGGGCCACCTGGGGTCATATGGTTTACATTTTGGTCCCCAGGTGGCCTTTTAATTTTTTCCTCCTGTTTGTTATAAAGAGAAACTTAACAAACCCAAACCTGTAAGCCCAAATACTGTTTGAACAGTTTGATCAAGTCTGATAATCAAAGAGCAAAGTCATATTTCATACCACCTACTGAAAAACTGTACAGTTCTAAATCATTACATCATATTCATAAAATTTGAAATTTAGAAGAAAGTTTTAGGCTGTATCATCCCTTATATAAAATGGGGTCAGGGGCATATGGAAACCAGTGAAAGACATATTTTGGTGCCATTAATCTCCACACAAGTCATTCTGCCAACTGGCGGGACCTCATTTGTATTCTAAATACAGACACCCCAAGCTGATGTATTAAAGAATTAAGTGAATGTAATATTCCTTTATTGATAGGTCAATTTGTATAGAGAGAGCTGTACATTACATGAATCCAATTAAACACAAAATACTTTACAAAACATAAGTCAACACCTAACTTGCATAATTATGCCTGTCAAAAATGAATCACCAAATCCATGGGGGACAATTATAAGGTAACCTAAAGCTTACCTGAATCACTTGGTCTTATATATTAAAGCTGTTTGTAACTTCTCTAGAATGGGTGAACAGAATTGTCTGAAAGTTGTAACAGAACATCTGACTACAAATGAAGAAAGTTTGTGAAATGATGAGGATTATTTTAAGTTTGACAAAGCTTTCAAAGATATCAAACTTTAGGACCATATATAATCAAATGCTACTGTTGTACATACATATAGCAATACTCCGGACTATCGGACTATCGGACTATTGGACTGTCGACATAGAAACTTTTTATTTGGCAAAGTTTGTAGGGATTATATTAAACTTATAGTGCAATATACATACAGGTCATACATATATATGTATGACTCCTGTAAGCCACCCTGTGAATAGTGTACATGGAATGATGACAAAACAATCACATAGTACATTTCTATTTTACAATACATGTATTTATATGACACATCAGGTGGAACTCATACTTATAAAAAAATCTGATAGAATATCTGTATACTACGATTGTGCACATCCATAGAAATTTGCATGGATTACTTTTTCTTTACACCGAGAAATGACCAGGCTTTAACATAATTTACCATATCTTTATAAGATTATGCCTGTGTATTTTTTTTCTCAAGTGTTAATTGGAGAATTGTGTATTGTGTTAGGTAAATCAAATCTTTAACTATTTTTGACAAAATTGTTTTGTGTCTTGCCTTGTGTTATGATTATGTGTTTCCTAATTTGGATGAAATGGTAACTTCTGAAGGATATTTGGTAGTTTACAATTGACAAATTTGTGAGATATATATATATATATATATATATATATATATATATATATATATATATATATATATATATATATATATATATATATATATATATATATATATATATATATATATATATATACACATATACATATACATATACATATACATATATATATACATATATACATATATATATACATATATATATATATATATATATATATATATATATATATATATATATATATACATATATATATATATATATATATATATGGAAATACAGTACATGTACATAGGATATTTTCAAAATGGTTGTGTAGAATGCTTTGATTTTACACACACGTTTCTCAGAAAGACCTTTAGCATCTATGCAAAGGAGATATTGGCGTAATAATGATTATATTTTTCATGAAAAATTGTGTGAAAAAAAAAATCTCAAGAAGTAATTGGCCAATTGCTTTGATATGTGCACAGAAGGTCACCTTGGGACACATGGTTATTATTTTGGCCACCATGTGGTGCTGCATGTATTTCCAAATCAGTTTTTGTGTGTGGAGGCTATGTTGATGTCTTTGTCTCCATAATGGTTCAACAGAATTGTTTGTCATTATCACAATATAATCTTACTAAAGATAATGAAAGTTCTAAAAAATAATGAGGATATGTTTATTTTGGAAAAAGTTATGAGATGTCATACTTTGGGACTATGTTTAGGTAAGTGCTACTACTGTAGAAGTATATAGCAGCAAAATAGTGTTGTATGTGTTGCAACATTATGAAAACTTGTGTGGAATGCTTTGTTTTCACAAATAGTTGTTCCTCAGGTAGATTTTCATTGAATTTGTGAGGAGATGGTGATGCTATTATTATGTATACTCTGAAAGGGGATGTATATTTAATGTTTCATAGAATTCAAACTTTTTTTGTGGTGACGCAGCAGCTTTGACATCTTGGCTTATTAATTGGTAATGGTAGATTCCTAGGCCCATTTGTCAACCTTTAACAAGCTGGGTATTACAGTACATGTCTGGGTAGTAAAGTCTACACTTGCAGAAGCAGCAGATTACGGACATCAGAGCATAGAATCAACATGATCTTTTGTTTGTTTGTTTATACATATGCGCTCACAGTTTGATAGTCACATCATTGCTATGCCTATTGCTACTCACCCATGCATAAATTAATCACAACATCTGTAAAATTAAATGGGGAATAAACCACAGGAGCAGCTCTCATAGCAGGTGTACATCATCATAGCAGGTGTCCGTCATCATAGTAGGTGTCCGTCATCATAGTAGGTGTGCAGGTCATAGCAGGTGTATATGACATGAACGCCATAGCAGTTGTTCACATATATCAGCAGGTATGACTAAGACAGGGCAAAAAAAAAAAAATCAGCAGGTACATGTACAATATATGTACACAACATGTCCTAACGTATGTCTTAGCAGGTGTTCATGTATATCCTTGCAGGTGTTCACAGGTAACAAGGACACGTGCATGAAGATACTTCCCCATCAGGTACAGAAGATCATGACACTGGTGTCCCAGCACACTAACCTGGCGCCCCAGTTCCTGGACCTCCTCAATGCCGTGGTGAAGGTGGAGGAACTCAACCTGCCACTCAAACGCAACCAGGGCTACGTCATGAAGTACTTCATGCAGTATCGCTCAGAGGTTGCCTATGTGATCGACCAGGGTGCAGACTTCAGGTCAGTAATGATACCACCTTACCAAATTCATACATGTATATGTATAACAAAAATTGGCTGCTGATCGCGAGATGCCACAAAGCCATTAGAATGGATTTGCAAATTACAAGAGCTCGAGTTACATGAGTGAACACCTTGGCGGTTGTCGGCAGAATAAAATGAAAGTGCGGGAGATATGAATGGGCCACACAGGTCACATTACCCACACTGACCTGCAACTTGACACCAGTTTCTTTCCCATTGGCTGAATTACAACCAATGGTATTGCACCATAATGTTCTTCAGCATAATGATAGTCAATGTATGTGATAAAACACATGGAATGCTGGGAGAGGAACTATGCATTTTGATTACATATGAACAGTTTTTATTGCAACATCAAATGTTTTGATCAATTATGTTACATTTTTCCCTACTTTTTTTATATCACAGACCTTGAAATTTTTACACTGACATAATGCATCGTGCAAAATATTTTAAACACAGTCATTACAGCCAGAAGCAAATTTGGATAGCATAACTTGACTAAATTATCAACAGCTCTGTGCCTCTATCCATCTGTGTAATTTTCTTGTGTGTGATGTCTCAAGAACCTTGTGTGCTAGGATCATGAAACTTTTACAGTTGGTCACTCTGTTGAGTCAAAGGACAATGACTTTGACCCAATTTCAAGGTCACCAGGGTCAATTATCTCTGCATTTCTTGCACACAATACTGTATAATCATAAATCTTCGCAAGGGATAAATATTCCCGAATTTTGCCGAGTAGACCCTATTAGTGAATATTAAACTTGCAAAAATTTTTGAAGATTAAATCTCATAAAGTCACAACAGGAAAACATCTTTTGCATGGCACTTTAATTGAAATATAAAAAGAAACTTCCACACAAATGGGAGGTCTCATAGGATTCATTCTGCGTGGTGGTGGCAATTTCGGGAAAATAAAACTCCCGAAAATCTCTTTTGAGGCCAATTTGGGAAATTTTATGCTGGGGAATATAAATGATTATACAGTATCTCAAGAGGTTTCATCTGTAATTCTCACTCAAATAGGAGAGGTCACAATTATCAATTATCTGAGCATTCAGCTGATTACACAATCCAATACACAGAATTCTTCAGGGCTAGAGATGTGTATTCCCATTGGATTGCATGTTAAATTACATGAAACCTCTAATTAAAGCAGTATTTTTGAAGCTGCAAGAATAAAATTTATGTGAAAAATTCAGCTGTGTATTTAATTTTACCACACAAATTTTGCTGTTTCTGCAACTAGTGGTTTTAAAGCTATTAAGCTGTAAATTACAATACAAAGTAATGGGAATACACAACTCTGGCCCTGAATGTATGAAATGCCCTGTACAGGAGAGCAGTAAAAGCTTCTGTTCTTGCTCTCCCTTATTGTATTTCATCACTGTTGCTATTTAGTAAAAAACATGGAAGCAGGCGACATTTGACCAGCAGCCAGTTTAGGTCAGTTCAACCCTTTACAGGCCATGTTACAATTAAGTCAACAGCTTTCTGTAATGGACCCCTGGTGTCATATGCCCTGACTGCAAAGAAAATTGTTCATTTAGGGCATATGATTTGATAGAATGTTTGTTACAGACTTCATACAAAATATTGATAGAACAAATCAAGTTTTGTTTCGTTTTTTTTTTTTTTTTTTTTTTAATCGGTGAGTCGAAGACACTTGCCCATCTGCACCCTTTGGTATATTTTTAGTGCAAAAGGGTGAAGGAAAATCATCCATTCTACTTCTACATAGGATTGTGAAATAAAGTCAACCAATTTAGTTCAGCGGATTTAAAAAAATCAAATAAACTGTGAGATTGTAGGAGTGTTGATGTTGTACCTTGTAGGCAGAAGCTGCTGATGGGTAAGGACTGTGCTGATCTGCAGTTTCTCATTGCCTTGGTGGATCTGCTGGCCACTTGTGCTGAGGTGAGTGGATTGGGAACAGATGCCCAACCCCTGTCTTTGTCTCTGCAGAACCTCTAAGTCTCCCACCTTGGGGGTGATCTCCCGCTTTTTCATACTTTTTTTTACAGTCTCATGCTTTTTATAAAATGTCTCTCGCTTTTTGTATTAAAAAAAGCAGCATTATTCCATCGGTGGCTGTAAAGTTGTCCTGTTTTGCCGTGTTGTGTCTACCACATGTATATACATGCCGACTATGTCTATGATGGTTCCTGAAATGGTTCAGAATGCATGAGTGAAGGTGGAAATTTCACATTTTTCCTGGGGGCACATGACCCCAGACCCCCTCCCCCCCTCACCTTCGCCGCTCACCCTCCCACTTTCAGTAGCTGCAGGAGGGAGATCTCCCACTTTTAACATGAGCTATCCTGGAGGCTCTGCCTCTGTTATTTTTACTACTTGTTAGGTGGGGCAGCTGTCATTTTGTGATCTGAATCAGTTTTTAGCTCTGCTGACTTATCAGTCAAAAATTAGTTGTGTCTGTCTGTCAATTTTTTCTCATTTTTGACTTCTCAAAAAGTGTTGCGTCTGTTCCATGGAATGATTTCATTTTGCGCATGGATGTTCCCCAGCTGGTCCTCGATCAAGTCTCTGAAAGAGAAAATGATGCAATTGTTTTTCATTTTTTTATGAATTTAAAAATTATTTTTAGAAAAATTAAAAATTAACCTATTGTTTTGATGTCACATACAGGGTCACCTAGTTCACATTTTTTGCCACCAGGTGGCACTGCATTTTTTTTTTTTTTTTTTTTTTTTTGGCAGATGAATTTTGTATGCTTTTATCTATTAAATGGTGGATCCTAGCACCATGGTTACTTTTAAACATTTATAGGGAAGTACCTATGGGTTTTATTTTCTTCCCACTGTATATATTTTCATGTTTTTTTTTTGTTTTTTTCTATTTTGGGCACTGTAGAACTGTAGTTTTGATTTCACTATTTTGAACTATGTATAGTTCTTATTAGACATTATTCTGTTTCATCGTTTTTTTTTTTGTTTTTGTTGGTTTTTTTTTTTTGTGATTTTGTGTCATCAAGCAAACAGGCAAAATGAAAATATGGCAGAATGACGTGAATTTCTAATATCTTGCATATTCTTGGGAAGGCTAGCCAAAAAAAGAAATAATAAAAATTTACCAAGTTTAAATTTAATTTAAAAAGAACAGTAGAGGAATTATCCCTAGACTCTTTGATCACTTCCAGTCATTATCCGGTGGCAGTTTAGGTGGCATCACTTCTCTGCTACCTGACCATGGAAAGAGATGGTTGTTTGAAATGTGCTTTGTAGTATGAGAGTGTTGTATTGACTTTGGTACAATGGTACATGTATTGACTATGGTACAGTGGTACAGATATGGTGTATTGACTGTGGTACAATGGTACACATGGTGTACTGCATGTGGTACAGGCCTGGTGTATTGACTATGGTACAGTGGTACAGGTATGGTGTATTGACTGGTACAGTGGTACACATGGAGTATTTTATGTGTTTCAGGGGGAGAATCGGTTCATTGAGTCTATCTGTCAGACAATCTTCAGTGTGGATGAGCTGTTGGATGTGATGACAAACAGCAGCATCGACAACAACCTGAAGCGGCCATATCTACGCTTTCTACTGTGGGTCTATCTCAACACAGCAGGGGGGATGATTGAGAGTGGCTCCGGAGACCTGCCCCATGACGGGTGAGTTACGCCACAAAGACAGTGACACTGTCTTCAATGAGGGTGGGTAAGGGGTTTCCCGTGCTGGCATACTGGGGCTTTTTATTTACCGTACTGGAAGCCCTCTTATTTTACTTACTTCATACTATCCAAAATTTTGAACGATTTTTATTTTCTACTCTAGAAAAATAATTACCTGTACCAGCATACTGACCCCCCCCCCCCATCAATGACATAAGGCTGGGAAACATGCTTGATGGAATAATCCCCAATGATGACCCAGTGATGAATTCATATGACTGTTGCAGCTATGAAATTATGAATAAAAAAATGCATCAAATGTGGTAATAGACAATGGCTGAATTAAGAGTTGTGGAAGAGAGTTCTATCAGACAGCCACATGGTGCACTAACCCATAAATGAGATTAATCATGGTTCAACATCATATTCTTTTTAGCTGTTAGAAAAATTAGAAGGGGACAGGAGGAAAGGGGTCAGCATATGATGATGATGATGATGATGATGATGATGATGATGATGATGATGATGATGATGATGATTTAAAGTCAAATTTAGTCATACTGTTTTACAAAAAAGATACAAGTTTGGGGAAGGGATGGTTGTGAAATTTTGTGCTCTGATTACTAGTTTGAAAATATCAAACACTGATCCTTCACAGTACCATGGAGATCAGATGTAGGTGTTGTATATATGAGTGCGTCAGAGTGTTGTATGTGATTTCCACGGCTGACTGGTTTCGTTGGTTATTTTCAGTCGTGTGTGGACCTACCTGTTGTCACTGGTACAGGACCTGGCCTCCCTCACTGCCTATGCCCAGAAGAGTGGAAACATGGTCAAACAGCTGATGAAGAAAGCGCCAGGCAAGAGGTATGTCATGCATACATGCATAAAGCACAGTCTGCTGTAGGTGTCATTTTCCCAATGGTCTGGACAGTTTATATGAAAAAAAAACCCCAATATGTAGACCCATGTGCTTTACATGAATTGTGAAATAGGCCAAGCCTGTATCAATCACCTTCCATGGCACAGATGTTGGTGTATGCTTTCCTACCAAATTGTGAGGTGGAGGAAACTTAAGCACTTGGAGAAAATCACAATCAGAGTGGTAGGAACTCTTTCCACTTGCTTCCATGGCCGAGAACCAAACCCGAGTCACAGAGGTGAGAGACTAGCGTGTTACAACTGTACCAACCATGCCTCCTAGTGGCAAAGTTTATAGCTACAGCTGAACCCGTTCCTTTAGCTATAAGCTGTGCCACCAGGAGGCAGGACAGGCTCAGCAGGAACGCACTCGTTTCTCTCCTCTGCGACTACTGTATGTTTCAAAGCATGTGGAGCACAGACAATAGACTTGACCCTTTGCCCCGAAACCAGCCAAACTTGGTGGGAGGGAAGCTGTTGTCTGCTTCAAAGACTGTGAATTAATTTTAGTGTCAATGGAAAAAAAATGACTGAAGAGTTGTGGGAGAGAGTTCTATCAGGATAGCAAGCCCCAGACTAAAAGCACCCAGCCTGACTCCAGCAAAGCTGCATGCTGACCCAGTCTTAAGGCAAGGGGAGAGGGTTACACTGATGCACCAGTCAATAAAATGTAAGCTGTATGTACATTACTGGTGCTACTCTCTTTCATTACTGGGTACATACTATTACATTACTGGTGGTATACTCTCGTACATTACTGATGGTACTCTCTGATGTACATCACTGTTGATACTCTTTTTTTTGTTTCTGGTGGTATACTCTTACAGTAACATCACTATTGACACAGTCTCACATTACTGATGGTACTATCTCATTATTGATGGTACTCTGTCACATTACTGGTGGTACTCTCTTGCATTACTTGTGGTACTTTCTCATATTACTGGTGGTACTCTTACATTACGGATGCACCAGTCAATAAAATGTAAGCTGTATGTACATTACTGGTGCTGCTCTTTTTACATTACTGGGTACATACTAGTACATTACTGGTGGTATACTCTGGTACAGTACTAATGGTACTCTCTGATGTACATCACCATTCACACTCTCTTTCATTACTGTCTCACATTACTGGTGGTACTCTTAAATTTGTGGTGGTACTTTCTCACTTTACCAGTGGTACCCTGGGGGTGGTACTCTCTCACCTTACTGGTGGTTCTCTAAGTGTATGTCACTGTCCATACTTTCTTTCATTACTGGTAGTACTTTCATTACGACAAGCTTCTCAACTGTACTTTACAGTGGTGTTTTGTGACTCATGGGAGAGTGCCATCTGGGTTATCAGAGAAATGTCACCAAATATGGGTATTGTAATTCCACTGCATGTGTTAGCCAGGAAGAAGCAGTGACAGTTGCATCCATAACTTTTAACTTTTAACTTTTCTTTCTTTCTTTCTTTCTTTCTTTCTTTCTTTCTTTCTTTCTTTCTTTCTTTCTTTCTTTCTTTCTTTCTTTCTTTCTTTCTTTCTTTCTTTCTTTCTTTCTTTCTTTCTTTCTTTCTTTCTTTCTTTCTTTTTTTCTCTCTCTCTCTCTCTCTCCTCTCTCTTTCTTTCTTTCTTTTCTTTCTTTCTTTCTGTCTCACACTCTGTCCTTCTGTCAGGATCTGCAACAAAACACGTTTTTAGGTTTTTCCTTTGCAATGAACTAGTATGGAAGCAGAATCTTGTCATGTATAATAAAAGTTCCTGCAATGTTCTGTTTTTCTTGTTCATTCCATAATAATATGCCATGTTAGCGAAGGGTGAATTAAATTAATGATTCATACAATTTGTTCCCAGCATACACCTGCCCCGTTGCAAATCAGCTCACACATGTTGTAGTATTTCCTTGTTTGACAGATTTGCGGGTGATGATATGCCTTAGTCAGCTGAGCACAGGCGGCTGAGAGGCCAGTGATTAGACTTGGCTGTGGTTCCTGCTGTAGGGTAGTTTGTCGTTTGTTGCTGCCATTCCCTGTGTATGTTACTGCTTTAATCAATGCTTTGTTTTTCTCTCTTTGATTCACAGTGGCACCACTGATCTGGTTATTCCCCTAGATGACCCAGAAAAGCTCAACAACTTCATGAGGTTCTTATGTTTTTAGGTCACAACTAACTCACTTAACTGGTGTTACCAACTAACTGGACAGTTTGTGATGGGAGATGGGTTTTACCTTGTTGCTATGGACTGTTATCACCTTTAACTTTGTCAGCATATAATGTACACAATACAAAGTGATGTGCATCATTCTGTATGGTATATCTTAATCACAGATGGCGCCACCAGTGCACTTCCACCAAGTAAGCTATAAGTGCCATACATGAAAGCCACACGAGGAATACACAAACAGGAAGTGGTTTGTCACACAACTACCCATTTGCTGGTGGCTCCATCTGTTGGTGACATATAGTATTGGGTGTGATCAAAGCTGCAACAGAGGATTGATTGCCTCTTTGAATGCAGGACATTGCATAATGACCATTGTCATATTATAAACAGAGGAATACTGTTATTGAGAGAGAGCATGAAAGTTCATTTTTGTATTGATAATAAAATTTAACTTAGAACCTGATGCAGCTTTGATGGACATCATTTGAGTAACAATTTAAAAAACATCTTGTAACTTGTTCAGCCAAACTTTGTCATAAAGTTTATTATTTGTACAGTGGCCCAGTGAGAGTCCTGGATTGAAGTGGCTGTGATCAATCACAGACTGTTACTGACATCTGATGAAGTGCATTTAGAAGTACTAACAAAGGCATATAGCAATAGCCTCCAGTTTCAGTAACCATGTCACATTGTAATCTTGGTACACTGTACCTGTGATCCTTTGTAATCCAGTTACACTGGTATATGTACCTGCAATGGCCGACCACCCAGGTGGCTGGTCACGTGGTGTTACCGGTCATATTTGATACGGAGCTTTTGCAATGTCAAATGACCTGTGGTGACCAGTCACCTGCCAAACGCGGTCAGCAGTCAGTCAAAATCAAGTTTTTGCCATCAGCGGTCAGTCAAAACCAAGCTTTTTGCAGTCAGCAGTCAGTCAAATCCAAGTTTTTGCAGTCAGGGATCATTTAAAAAAAAAAAAAACAACAACAATCAGTGGTAAGAGCGGTCCACTCTATTAATTTGTGGTCACTTCAAATGGAAGCAAAGCAAGATTTGACTGTACGTGCATGCACACCTTCGATCAATTTTCTATGCGTAGTCTAGAAAGCCTAAATTTCCCTAACTTTGAAACGACAATAAAATCTAGTAGAAACCCCAGTAATATAACTCGCCGTCTGACATATGTTCTAAAAAGGTCTTTAGATTAATATTAGGAGAAAATTTGTATGTTATCATGCTTCAAAATGTGAACTTTATTGCTTTAAGCCTTTCCCCCTCAAGTCAGCCATATCCGGCTGCATCGAGCTCCCCCTCAAGTTGGCCGAATCCGGCCTTACTCAATGCATGCATTGAATTCAGGTTGCATGCCATGTGCAAAAAAAGAAAAAAAGGATATGGTGCGGAAAGCTCTGTGGGCAACTATTAGTTTGCTTGTTCATCTAAGGAGGTCGCACGGATCGACTAAGATTGACTGTGTTGACAGCTGTCAACTAATTCTGACATGTTTCTCCCATTGATAGAGACACCTCTGTCTTTCAGACACTGTTTAAAACCCTTTTGCCCTCAAGTTGGCCGTATCGGGCTGCGTTGATCTCCCCCTCAAGTCGGCCGAATCCTGCCTTTTTTAATGCATGCATGGAAATCCTTTTTCCTTTCTTTATGAAGTCATTTATAGGAAAATCATGAAAACCCTCAGCTGAACTACGCGTTTTTGCATCATTTCCTTCATATTGCCAAACCAACACTGTGACTAAAAAGCAGGATACAGCATTTGTTCAGAGAAATAACTGATTGTGCAAAGAAGACCGTCGATTCACATTATGCAGTTTACAATGCATGTCCAGTACATTCATGAATTTGACTCTTCCCACGGCTCATGTCCATGTGTTTTGTTCACTGTGTGTCTTTCCTCTTTAGTATAGTTTGTGTGGGATGTTTCTCTGCCAAAAATTTATAATGAATGGCAAAAATACACTAGTTGCATCACACTTATCTCTCCTGGTTTGGAAAGTTCATCGGAGAACAGCATCCATGCTTGGCGGTTTCAATGCAATGGAAATGGAAGTACTTTTCAGTTGTCATCGGCAGCCCGAAGTACCATATTTGGATCAATGATCCAGTAACCTCTAATGAGTTTTCAAATATGGATATTATTCTCAAATTTTACTGATTTTCACGGCAGGAAATATCAACACACATCAAATTTAGTCAATCGGAAGAGAGTATATCAAAATATAACAGACTTTGGTCTTTCCCACCATACCAACCATTCCAGACATCTGTAAATAAACATGGACCTATGGGGAATGCAAATTGCCAGAACATGCATTTTTTTCTGTGGATTTCAATACTTTTACTTGCCATAAATGACTAGCATCCATGATTATTTATACTGGATGGACAAATAATAACACATTAACTAATAAATATACATTTTATTGCAAATGAAATGTCACTGTCGAAAACTGCCATGTTGAATCAGTCATACTACCCACATGTGCGGACACCTGTTCCTACAATGCAGAAACAGACAGCGACTGTTTTGGTGTCCTCAAAGCACATTTTAATTTTTCATGAAGAATTAATTTTAGGAGTAGAGTGGATCAAAACCCAAGTAACATGAGGGGGAAAGGGTTAACTTCGCACGTGTTTACTCACAAAAGCAGAGATGCGTTCACGTTGACCCAGGTGCGTGATGCATCATGGGACTTCTTTCCTTTATAGGTCAGCTGACCAAAGGTCGCAGAGCTTCTGTGACCGTGCATGTCTGTCTGTCTGTCTGTCTGTCCGTAAACTTTTGCTCATTTGCGTGATACTGTCCACAGTTTTCAAGTTAGCCCAATATAACTTTCAGGACTTAAAGGGTATATGAAAATCTATTAAGCCCCTTTCGATATTGGTGGCACCACCTACATTATTATGTGATATAGGGGTCAAAATGTGAAAATCTTGTGAACACTCTGCATCTTTAATTTTTGGCAGATCTTCACTAAATTTGGTGGGATTGTGGGGGAGGTCAAAGTCTAATTTGCTAATGATGCTAATGGCACCACCTATAATTTGACAGAAATTATGAGCCAAAATGTGTTTGAAGATGTAAAACTTCATATTATTTGGAAAAGTAATTGGATTAAACTTGCTGAATTTGTAAGGTGTATAGACCATGGCCAAAGGTAGAATGTTATGTAATATCAATGACCTTGACCTTTTTTGTAAGGTCACCATGCCCATAAAGTCAAAAAGGTGATTTTGTAATGGTAGGGCATAGCTTGGACATCAATGGCAAAGAAAATTGAGCCTCCAGATCAAAATTGTACTTGATTGTGTTGACAAATTATCGACTCTCTCATCCCAATAAAATTTTGTTACCACTTCCCTTTGCCTCTCCCTCTGTAGAGTTACCACAACATTTGTCCCCAGAAGTGTTTGTGTGTCAGACCTCTTTACTCACGATTTCTCCACAGTTTCTATGGAATTTTAGGAGAAAATACACTCTACCAGTGTGTGGATCAGCTGCCAATTAATTTCTACGCCTATGGTTGCAGGAAAATTTTCAATAAAATTTTCATAACATTGTATTTTTGGGCCAGTATTTTCCATAGTAGCATGGTGTTGTTCAGTCAGCCTGAGCACTGGGGATTTAACAAATCCCCGTGCCAGGCCAGCCTGGAGTGATGGTGCTTTATGCTTTAGGAGTTGTTGAAACTTGTTGACAGCTGAGCAGATTAGCGCTCCCTTTGAAGTCCATTCAAACGCAGGTCCCAGTTGGCCATATTTGCATACCTGTAGTGACTGGTCACCTGCTTGATGTGGTCACTTTTACTTGGTAGAAGGGGTGACAGCATACAGCAGGTACCATTGTATTCTTGTACACAGTGACCATGTCACATTGCATTCTTGTACACAGTGACCATGTCACATTGTATTCTTGTGCACAGTGACCATGTCACATTGTATTCTTGTACAGAATGACCATGTCACATTGTATTCTTGTACAGAATGGCCATGTCACATTGTATTCTTGTACAGAATGACCATGTCACATTGTATTCTTGTACAGAATGACCATGTCACATTGTATTCTTGTACAAAATGACCATGTCACATTATATTCTTGTACATAGTGACCATGTCACCTTGTATTCTTGTACAGAATGACCATGTCACCTTGTAATCTTGTACAGAATGACTATGTCACATTGCATTCTTGTACACAGTAACTGTACACCATTGTTAGGCATGGTGCAATGTAATACTGGTATGTTGTAACATGGTCACTATGTTGCATTGTGCACATCAACCATGGCAACAATATTGTATTGCATTACTTAACACAAACTGCTCTGAATTTTAATGAAAGTGCTGGATTCATGTTCCTTGTAAAAAGACGTTTCATTCAAGTACCAGCATGCCTATAGTTACGTAGAATATAATTGTCCAGGTCAACAGCTTTCCTTGGCACACTTTGGGTACATTGCGCCCAAAGAGTGCCACGGAAACCTATTGACCTAGTCCAACATGTGGCACTGAAAGAGTTAAAATAGGCATTTTTTATAGGAGGTGTAATTAACATGGAAAGTACTGAGCATAAAATATCTGGAGATCTGGTCTTTAAATACAGGTGGTCTCTCCCTGGAGTGGTCCCTCGAGATAGGGACCACTGTACCACCTAGCATGTAGTATAGATGGGACATGTCTGATTTCAGTCATGTTTCAAAGTTTGGAACAAATTTGAATTCTGTGAGAAAATTTGCCAGTCCTTAAGAGTAACTTCACAATAGAAAAGTATTAAACAAGAAAGTGGAGACTTTTTCTTACTGTGGTGCAAGGGGCCTCCAGCGATATTACATGGTGTCCTTGTAAGGCAATTCCATCAGCCACCTTTCGTTATAAATCTGTAACATTCTATTAATTAATTGACATGTTTGAACATCCCACTCCCTGACTGTGGTGTATATGGACAACTGCTACAGCTTCCCAATCAAGTGATTTCCCTCCAGTGAGGCCAATGTTGGGCCTGATAGGTGTGGCTAATGTACTGTTTGACTGCGTGTGATATATGTATGTGTGTATACATATGTATGTGTGTACTGGTGTTGCAGTGAGTTTGGCCAGGAGGACTGGCAGAAACACCACGGCAGTCTGCATTACTTCTTTGATGGAGTGATGCCCTTCATGCAGGTAGGTCATATTGGTGCCCGGCAGTACGTCATATTAGACCACTGTTCAGGTAGGTCAGTTTGGTGCCCAGGATTATGTAATGTTATAGGCCACTGTTCAAAGTTAGGAACTTCACAGTTATCTCAAGAGAATAATTAAACCTATTACATTGTGAGAATGCATGTTGTATTCAAGAATTACAAGAACTGATGTTTTTTTTGGGGGGGGAGGAAACAGTTAAAATGTATTCATACATATAAAAGAAACACTTAATAAGCTGAATACACTTAATCTTTTTGTCATCTCCAAACCCAACCCCAATCATCGAATTACGATATGCACTGGATGGCGTTATGCATTTAAAAAGCAGAATTGTGGGTATCCTCTGCCAGCAGAAGAGGTACGCCATATGGCTCTCTTCCGTTGATGTCTCATAGCATGAGAGAATTGGAAGAACTTGTAAGTCACTGCAGACATGTTCCTGCTAAATATGTCACTGTGCAACAGAACTATGCCTCCATCGTGATGATCGAGGGCACTTGCAGCAATTTTCTTGCTGAAAGACCTGAGAAGTTCACCTTTTCTGCTGAACAAGTGAAAAATTCTGAATATTCTAAACAACCTTTTATGTTTTGAATCACATAAAGTCATGCCTTGATCTTGTATGTGAGTGTTGCATGTTGTGTTATTGCTGTATGAAGCCAGTACCTGTTGGTGTTGTAGGTGTTTTTCCGTACATACTATCACCCTGACCGAGAGAGCTACCCAGACGAGGCGGACCACGTGGACAAGCTGGCTGCAGCCATGATGGTGAGTACAGTGTCCACAATTGTCACTGCGCAATCCTCACTTTTTCTGGAAATGCTTGAGACATGAAGTTTCAAACTCCTATCCTCCCACAGCCCACCTGATTTTCTTTGTGTGGGAAGTGTGCCATTCTATCACTGTGACATCATTCCTGCAAGCTTAGAGGGCAAAGGCACGTCTCTCATTCCATAATTTGGTATACAAATGGGTAACTTATCTATGAAGTATGGTTCACATGATAACATATTTTGTATTGTAGCAATACCATGTTAGTAACTACACTTTGTCATTTCACAAGCAAATTAAAAAAAAATATTTAGGGCCCTTGAATTTTGTGTATCCCTCAGCAGTTGTGTGATATCTTGGCTTTTGGTCATTCTAACAATAGAGTCATCAATGTCCTATGGACATTTGTGTCAAGCTCCCTTCACAGCAATTTGGTTTGCATGTGCATATAGCTAAATGGACCAATGGTATCAGAATCATAAAACTCCTTCTGCCCATATATATATATATATATATATATATATATATATATATATACATACATACATACATACATACATACATACATACATACATACATTAACTTTGTAACCTTAATGTGTTTATTATCCATGTGTATTATTATCAAATATTTTCTGCATGCGTTTCTTTCAAGTTGTTAACTGCTGAGTCCACTTTGGCCTTGAGATATGTTGGTAATTGTAATACACAAATCTGTGAACATAAATGGAAGAGTGCAATTTGATTGATTAACTTGAGATTGCTGCGGAATATGGATCCTGGGAAGTTGTAACCTGTTATAATATTTATGTATTTTATGTATATTATGAAAGGTTTAATTTCTAGTCAGCAACTGGCAACTTTGTGAGAGGTAAATTTTCACAATTTAACTTTACAGTCTTGTCCCCTTGTGGTGTGCTGGTGTGTTATGATAATTATCTTGATTTGACTTAACTGCTAGTGATCAGACCACTTGGAAGTTGACTTATCTGCATTTGTGCCCGTATGTTTTTGCAGTCATTCACGCAGGCTGTGGGCCCCCTAGTGAGTGACGAGAGTCGCATGAAGACCCTGGTTGCCAGCATGACCACTCTACTGTCTGCCTCCACCCTTCCTGTCAAGGTAAACCGCGGCTTTTTCGTTTAATTTACACACCAGTGATTATGGTCCAATGTATTGTGAGAGCAGTTCTGAAACACATAAAAAAAGCGACTGTTTAAGATGAACATCACATGTGGTATACACGAAAAACATATTTTGCACTGAAGTTAAAAAAATCAACCTTCACCATTGATGTTCTTAAACTTAAGTCCACAATTTCATACTGAAGTTGGGGTTTTTATTGTGCATATACCACCCCTGAACACCAAGGCTTGTAGTGCTTGAGTTGAAAGTGCATGCTCACATTAAAGATGGGCACTGAAGTGAAGCAACCCCCCCCCCCCCATCTGTGTACTTTCAAACAGACTAATAGAACAAGAGAGATCTTACTGGATGACACGGGGGGCTTAGTCACACCATTATGCAAATGATGTGTACAGATACTCTAAAGCAACTCAAGTTGGCTGTTGTTTTATTTTCCTTGTGTCAGAGTTGCTGATGGCACAAGATGATGAATTCCAACAAACCAAGGATAGATAGATAGATAGATAGATAGATAGATAGATAGATAGGTAGAGAGACAGACAGACAGACAGACAGACAGACAGACAGACAGACAGACAGACTGACTGACTGACTGACTGACTGACTGACTGACTGACTGACTGACTGACTGACTGACTGACTGACCGACTGACTAACTATATCCAAAACCACACATTTGAAGCCCAAGTTAAAAAAATTGTGAAGTGGAATGAAAGCACAAAAATGTACCATTTAAGACCAATACATTGATGATGCAGTGCATTATGTGAAGCCAGAGTGGCTTTCCCTGGGTAGGACTGGTAGAAGTAGTCCAGCGGACAGGCAAAAATGAGGACTTAAAATTGGTCTCTTCACAATAATGAATTGGAGGGTAAGACTTTTAATTTTACAAACCCCTACGCTCTAAGAATTTTCCTAGTATCCTGCAGAGCATGGTGAGACTTGAGACTGAAGAAAGTGCTGTAGTATTGACATTGTATCTTGCTGCCCATCCATTCCCTTATGTGTTCCAGTCATTTTCTGATTTTGGGAAATGTTGAAAGCATGTAAATATTCTATAGTTTTAGCATTAGTCATTTGAAAATAGTGTTATCATATTTACAACATATAGGGCTGAACATTCTGATAAGTCCCGCCACAGCCTGTACACATGATACATGTAACAGGAATGGTAGGCTATGTAGGTAAGCCGTATAATGTGCACTGACAGTGACAGAGTGCTTGCTGATTTATGTTATTCATGCCATAAGGATTCTGTCAGCAAGGATTTGATCACCAAGGTAAACCCATCGCATGTCGATCAAACTCTCTCTGCAATTGCAGTTTTTTTCATCTTTCAAGTGGTTTGTGGAAAAGCATTTTGCCTCTGAGTGCCAATGAAATTTATCATGTGTTTGAAAACTGACTATGTCTGAGCTCCTGTGTGACCTCGCCCTCAAGAGTGTGTCTGCCATCTGATGTGTCTGTGCCAACAAGAGTATATCTGTGTCTTTCATCTGATTTATCCTGCTCACCAGGGTGTATCTGTTGCTGTCATCTGATTTATCCTGCCCACAAGGGTGTATCTGTATGTCATCTGATTTATCCTGCTCACAAGAGTATTAGTGTCTGTCATCTGATTTATCCTGCCGACAAGGATGTATCTGTGGCTGTATCTGATTTATCCTGCCTACAAGAGTGTATCTGTCTGTGATCTGATTTATCATGCCCATAAGGGTGTATCTATCATCTTATTTATCCTGCCCACCAGGTTGTATCTGTTGCTGTGTTCTGATTTGTCCTGCCCACAAGGGTGTATCTGTCATCTGATTTATCCTGCCCATTAGGGTGTATCTGTTGCTGTCATCTGATTTATCCTGCCCACAAGGGTGTATCTGTATGTCATCTGATTTATCCTGCTCACAAGAGTGTATCTGTGGCTGTCGTCTGATTTATCCTGCCCACAAGGGTGTATCTGTTGCTGTCATCTGATTTATCCTGCCCACAAGAGTGTATCTGTGGCTGTCATCTGATATGTCCACACCCAGAAGGGTGTATCTGTTATCTGCATGCACAGCCCCTAGAATGTTAGTGTCAGAGCTGTCATCAGTGTGGACATTTGTTGTGTGTATGACCATGGCAGACTTGCTTATGTGTTCACTACTACAACACCTGTATGAGTGAGTGTCTTCTAGCATGACCAAAGCCACAGTGTATGTTCAAGCGTGTGTGTCATGGTCAGGCAGCTTGCTTAAGCCATATGCTATGCTGCATGTTTTCAGAGAGGGGGTGTGGTGAGCTGTAGTCCACCCCTCGATATCCTCTATTGTGATCAAACACTCCCTGTTTTGAGGTAATTCTGTTTGATGATGGCAGAAACATGGTCCGTGGTGTTTGTAATGCTTGGCAAGTCATGCCACAGCTGTTGATGCCACAGCTGCAGACACACTTCCAAGCAATACAAAAAAACACACTGATGTCCAACCGGGCATCTTCATACTTGGAAAAAAAAAAAATGTTTTTCTGATATTTTGATTTATAATCTTTTTAAATACAGGAAAATAAATGCATATGGCAAGACATGGAACTGGTACTGAATAAGCTGCCATCACGTGCTGCTTATGTATTGTGTTGGTTCATTTCCAGTAAACACAGCATGTATGTGTTGTCACTTTTAATTGTCGTCATCACGAGTTGATCGTCATTGGTGATTGCACTATGTTTTGAAATATGTCTTTTGCACAATTACTTAAGACACCTTCCCAGGATATGACAATACCAGATTCCTTTCACAGATGGTTGTTAAATTAATGTTTATTTTAATCAGCAGAAAATGTTAAGTGAGTATAGGCATTGACATATGGCAAACCATTTTAGCATTTATTTCATAAGTGTACCTGTGTGAAAATCTTTTTCACATATGTGTAAAAGAAATTCACATATGTTTAAATTTTTATACACGTAATGATGTGAAATATGAATTTATTTCACATATGTGGAAAAGATTACTTATAATGTGAAATTCTTTTATACATATGTGAAATAGTTTAACACATGTGAACTGAAAGATTAATTTTACATAAGTGTAATACTATTTCATATATGTGTAAAAGAATTTCATGTGAAATAGTTGCTTATTTTACATATGTGCAAAAGATTTGCAAATGTGTGAAATTCTTTTGTCTATTTCCACAGAAGTTTTACACATGTGAAATGGAGTGACAATTTCACATATGTGTTATCTTTTTCATGTATGTGTCACTCTTTTTCTCATATGTAAAATATTACTATTTCAGATGTGACAGACACTGTCACCTACATAGAAAAGATTTACCCATGTGTGAAATACTTAATGTACACAAATGTGTAATGAAACTTCTATTTCACGTGTGTAAAACTGTTTTACAACTGTAAAATTGTAATGATTCTAATGAAACATAGGCTTGAATGGATGTTCCCTAGTGTCACTTCAAGCTCAGTGTGATCATGATAAAGTATAGTTAACTGTTCTTTTATCACTTTACACGACTGCCATGATCAATAATTTAAGTTCACTGCCTCATACCAAACACGTTATTCCCAAAAGGCCATTTGTTTGTAGTAACAATTTATGTTGGGCAATTTGCTGCAATTTAAGCAAAACGCAGGGTAAAATAAAACAAAAAGTGATAGGGCCATAATAAGTGAAATAGTGGAGTGTCTCATGCACATGCAGGTGGGGACCTCTGATACAAGGACCACCCTACATTTTGGATGGATTTTTGCAATTGCAGATAAAACTTTTATCTACTTGGCTGTAATTTGGCATTGTTCTCCATGTTATTTTCATAATTGTGAAGTCTTACTGATGCCAGATGATTGCTAGGGATCAGTAATTTTCAGTGTAAAGCACTTTCTTTGAGTTTGTTTCACATATATATGTGAATCTTTTTCATATATGTAAAATAAATGATAATTATTATTTTATTTTACATGTGTAAAAGATTTATACATATGTGAAATTTACATACAAAATATATACAATTGTACTTTTATTTCACATATGTATAAATCTATTTCACATTTGTGTTAATCTTTTTCACATGTAAAATAATAATTTATTTTACATGTGTGAACAAGATTTTCACATACTGTAGTTCCAGAAATTTTGGCGCTCAATTTAATTTCGCGCTTTTCGCACTACCAACTAAAGCGCGAAGTTAAAATGCGCGAAAATAAGTTGCATTGTATTTCACTACACTGTTTGGCATTGGATTGCGCGAAACTAAAATGCGCGAAAATTCTGTAATTTCAGATAAAATGAGTTTGCGCGAAATTAAACACGCGCGAAAATTTCTAGAACTGCAGTACCTATAATTATGGAATAAATGCTAAAATAGCTTAATTGCCATAGGGAGGGTCAGAATTTACACTTTCATTGTAATATGTAGCTACTCTGTCTGTAGTTGTACAAATTAATAGCCAAGCTCTTTTCAAATCTGGCAAAAAAAAAAAGAAAGAAAAGAAAAAAAAGGAAAAAAACACACTTTGTGTATAAGAATGAGCTGTATATGCCATTATGAAACCTGTTTATCATCTTGTGGTAAAAGAAGCAAACAAAAGAAATGGAAAAGATAGTTTATCTATATGGAAGAGATGACAGTCCATCTATACACGTACAGTTTTAAATTATTAGTACAAAACTTAATCACAGCCAAGGTAGAGTTACAGTTTTAAATAATTTGTGTAAAGTTAAATGGCTACCATGGTATGGTTAAAATTTTCTATAAGTTATACCTAGCGGGAAAAATGAATCAGCAACACTCTCTGAATAGTCACTTGGGAATGGCATCCTGGATCTCAGAGGATGCAGGGGTATTGCATAGTGTCCAAAGGTATAGGGTGCATAACAACAATACCAACAGGAAAACCAAAAGTCTATGACTGAAATAAAGAACTGTGACACCTAATCTTCAAGTGTATGGACTCCCTCCCTACCGGTTTCGGCATAGACATGCCTTCTTCAGGGGAGGATGGGAGTCAGAAATTTTATTGAAATGATAGCTAAGGTATGACGTCACTTCCGGTTACAAAACCGGAAGCCAGAAATAATCTGAAATTTGTATACCTTAGCTATCATTTCAATAAAATTTCTGACTCCCATCCTCCCCTGAAGATTAGGTGTCGCAGTTCTTTATTTCAGTCATAGACTTTTGGTTTTCCTGTTGGTATTGTTGTTATGCACCCTATATCTATAAGTTATGTAAAGTTAAGCAGTTGCCAAGGTACAGTGTTACTAATTAGTAAACTTCACGTCCATGGTATGGTTGCCTGGTGGCAGTTGTAATGATGGGGGCCCCTCCGTCAGGTGCCGTATAGTCCATGGTATGCTGATGTACTTATCAGTTACTAGACTCAAAGTCAGGGACTGCTGGTGCCATTAGCCAATTAGTCAAATGCTAATGTTCCATTCATTTGGCTGAAGAAATTTGCAAATGGCTAATTTATTTTAACATGATTTATGTAAGACTCAGGTCATATTCTGCAGTGATTGCTGTTTGATATCCCAATTTGGCTGAAAATTTTGAAGGTCGATATCTGTCCCTGCAGTTAAACCTTGTAACCTGTGGACCAGGATATATACATGATGTAGGGGTTTCAACTACAAAGCGACCTTCTGCCTTCCAATATATAATGCAGTACAAGCAAGTGTGTATCTCACAGGTACACAAATATAAAGATGAATGTACAATACACTTGCAGCAATGCTCCTATGTGTATATGTTGCACTTATAGCAATACACATGAAGGTATGTACTACACTTCAGCAATACACATAAGCATGGTATGTGTTACACCGAAAGCAATACACATGAAGGTGTGTATTATACGTACAGCAATACACATGAATACATGTATTTCACTCATAGCAATACACATGGAGGTATGTATTAGGCTTACAGCAATACACATGAAGGTATGTATTACACTTACAGCAATACATGAACACATGAATGTATAATATGTATTTCACTTATAGCAATACAATGAAGGATATATATATATATATATATATATATATATATGTATGTATATATATATATATTATGCTTACAGCAATACACATGAAGGTGTGTATTACACTGACACTTGCATGGGTACGGCTGTACATATGAATATGAATTATGCATGGTAGGCCTATATTATGCTCACAGGTCTGCACATCAACATGTGTTACAGAGACATGTATGTACAATGTATGTGTGTATGTGTTTATGTATTACCCCAACAGCAATACCAGTGTGTACCTTACACTTGCAGGTGATGGAGGAGTTCCAGCAGAACTATGGTGGGGGGGTCACCAAGCAAGACATCCGCAGTGATGCCAGGAAGGTACGCTGCCTTATTTTGTTCGCTCATTTCTCTAGATGCTGACAGTTATGGTTATGTGGTGGTGGGTTGGAGACATTGAAGCATTTTTTTGTACGCTTTGTGAACGACAGCCCGAAAAATACTGGTGCCAGCCAGGGCCATCAGTAAACTGCTCATCTTAAACAAAACTTCAACTTATGCACTTATTACACCAGCCTTGAAAATATGTGATATGCACAGAGATCAGGACATGTGCTTATTGTTTGAGACCAACAGTACATTATGGGATTAGGTGTAGTCTGCGATCACAATGGTGATAGTGAGACCAATAATAAACACTACATGGAGACCAACCAAGTAATGTGGTCCAAATCAGGTGTGTTAGATATTCCAGGCACAGTATTATGTCATGGCTGGGTGTGACACTGCTGGCCCCTTCACAACCTGCTTGTCTCCCTTTTACCCCCTTTGTGTGGAAATGGATACACAAACTTACATAACTGGAAAATACAAGTTAAGCACTTTTCTTTGAGAAATCCACCAGCCCAGGAAGACAGCTGTTGACTGCTGTATGCTCTCTGAACATGCCCCGTTACATATATCTGCATAGTACGGACAGCTTTGCCTGCAAAGCAGACCAAGTTCTGTGTTACAGTGGAGAAAAAAAAAATATGCAGCTTGGGTCTATATAATATTTGTGTACATGTAAATATAATATGTAGGATAGTAAATATATGAGTAACATACAGGACCATTTGGACTTGAAAGTAACAAAATCACAAACTGTAACGTAATCTGATTATGTTAATTTTCTGACCTTTGTTAGATGACTAGTTCAGCTTGAATTTAATTTCACACAAAATGCTGGAGAAGACATAGAATGCACCTAAGTTCATTGCAGACGCTGTGGTGCTTACACAGAAGGTTCCTGCCCCATGTCTGCCCTATTTAAAAGCAAAAAATAAAAACAACATTCCCTTCTCTCAGAGGTTGGGCCTGCAGCGCAAATCACTTGGCTCTCCCAGGACACTATGGATTTAATCGTATGCCTTGGCTAAGGTAGGAATTATGTTGCCATAAGCACAGAAAATTTTCCTGACCTGCAGGAGTCTTGTACCCCTAAAGTGGAGTTTTACCAATTAAATATGCAAGATGTTGTTCCAGAAGTCTCTAGTGCAGTCTTGTGAGTCATACCAGGAAAAGTTCATCTTCTGATGACAATGATTATTAGTGAAAAGTGTTACCATTTTAACTGTCCAATTTTCTTGAACCCTCCCCCCCCCCCCCCCCCCCCCGTCACAAGTTGTTTCACGTCAGGGTTGATAAAAGAATACAGTTGTTTGATGTCAGATTTATTCACATCAGTCAAAAAGTTTATCTATTTATCATCTAGAACTGACTGATATTCATATCTCTCTTTTTAAAAAGAAAAAATATATATTCCTGTGCTTTTTTTTGTCAAGGTGACACTGTGCACCTTATTTCAACAGTAGGCCACTGTTATTTGTTCTGTGTGGTTTCCTTCTTGGGTTCCACCAATGACAGGGCACACAATTAACAGCTGAAGGCCACTGTAGCCGTGGATGCTGTCTCAATAGCATAATGCAAAGCAGGTTTGGTGGTGTTCTACATTTAATCACCTAATTTAATTTCCCAATTTTATGTTAATATATTCAAAATGGCAACTGTGTATATCACCTATTGGACCGCTTGCAAAACACTTGACAGTAACATACTTTCGAAAGCTTGGCATAAAAATTAGTTGGGCGTATTTCATGATGCACATGCTTTTGCTTGTTTGTTTGTTTTGTACTTTGTTTCATTATTGTTTACAAATCTGCACTGCAAACAGACAAGTCTTGAAAAAACTGACTGCGGCATCTTCTAATTTTATATTTCTATGTCAAAATGTGCAATCAAGATTCACACATATAATACACTTTCTGTTGAAGGAGGCTTCATGTTATTTTGATACCATGTGCTTTGGTGTCACTTGTTGAACTGCTTTAGTCTTGTGGATTGCTTGGTTACATGAAGATTACTTCTGGACTGTTGCAGCGTAACGAGCGTTGTATTCACATTACAGAGATTACAGTCTTGTGACAGTAGTCGCCTGTAACCAGTTTTCAGGAACTTTATTGATTGCAGATGCTACCATCAAGCACACGGGTGAAAATTGGAAAAACTACTGTGAATACATTTATTTTCAAGGGCATTTTCACAGTTTTTACATTTTGGACCTTTCACTGAGACTTTAAATTCACCATTTTAGTTTTACTTCTGGTCAATGTCATGTTAAAAACTTTTTTCGTTGTGTTCTTAATTTCACGGTTTTGGAGCATCAGCGAAATAAGCGAAAATAAGAACAAAGTGAAATTAAACGAATTCACAGTTTTCTTAAATACCAAACACTCAGTTCCCACCTATATCCTGAAATCTTTTTGAATCAGCAGTTGATGAACTTCTGTTGCAACTTAAACAGGACTGCCATTGCCAGTGCTCCTGGATCTTGGGGGTCACCTGTAGCGGTTTTGGGAATGGGAGTCATTTGCATAAAGATGCCCGGTACAGTGGCAAATAAAATGCCTTTGCAGCCAAAGAAAGTCATCGTGCGATCTGTGAGGTTATGCCAAGTGGAGTTAGAGAATATATTACATTTATATAGTACATATATCATGGGGGAGATTTGTATATCCCACTGAAATGGTGTAAAAACATATCATTAGAGTGATTCATTTATGTGCTTTTTCATTATTATGGTGGGAATTTATTACTTCATTTTGCATTGTATAGTCTACATCATAAATTGCATTTATACAAATACTTCAATGCCTGCAACTTCCCTGCCTACATCTCATCTCTTACACAATGTCTGCCAATAACTTGGCACACATGCATTGTATTTGCTGATATCTGATAGAGCTGCATGAAAAAAGTGCAAAAACGCGCGAGTCTGAAAAAAACTGGTGTATCCTAAAAACAGGCAACAGCACGAAACATAACCTAGATTATATGGAACACCACAGAGTCACCCCTATAGAGGATTCACTTCTCCAAGAGACAGAAAGGCTGTACTGCCCAGCTTACCTAGGGTCCATCCACCGGTGGAAAATTATGTATTTGTACTTTGAACAATGTGAGAATGTCGGAACCATCCCCCCTTTAAACCGGCCCAGATTGGCTTGTGGTCAAATGTCATCTGCTTCAGTGATTTCATCTAGTTTCAACAGCAACGAAAAACAGTTTGACTGAGAATTGTAGATAAGATAACAATTTGACTGAGAATTGTAGATAAGACCTATTAAGTTCACATGCTGCAGGTCAACAGCTTTCCTTGGCATAGTGTCCAAATTATGCCAAAGGAAGCTGTTGACTCAGTCTTAATTCAAGGGGAAAAGGGTTCAATATGACAGTATAGCTTGAGGATGAGACTGCTTACAGGGCAACACTTGCTGTGTCCCTTGTTGGAGCAAAACTGATATTAACCCTTCAAGCACTGAATTAAGACTATGTCAACAGTTTTCCTTGGGGCCATTTGCGTAAAATGTGCGCAAAGTGTCCGGAGGAAAGCTGTTGACTTGGACTACTTTTTGCTTTAGACTAGGCTTGCTGGTATTTGAATGAAAGGTATCTTCATGAGGAATTTGAATCTTTTATCCATTATTTGGTTAACAGTAATGAGAAAATGACTATAGCCGTTATTAGCACTTTAAGGGCTTAGCCAGCAACTGGACATCAAGCTTCCATGGTTACTGAGAGCGGAGCTTTACCCAGTGTTTTGATTCTGTCTTTGTAGAAATACGAGGATTACTATGCCATGGAGGAAGAGCTCAATGTACAGCTTAATGTATACGCCGTCAACTACAGCGCCATTTACGGAGGTTTCAACGATGTCAAGACACAAATTGGTTTTCCATCTGATAATGGTTAGTAATAGCTGCTTTATCGTACTATCACGATTTACAAGCAAAAAATGACAGCTTGAAGCTCTGCTTCAGTCAGAAACTTTAATGGGGGTCATTTCGACTGGTGCCCCATGAAAGGAACCTTTTGCAGATGCTTGTAACTGAAACGTGCATGCTTACTGCTTGTCTGTGGACTAATGTCTGGATCATTAAAGGCAGCAATAAGAAAAACCAAGGACTGAAGTATGGGATGCCACTTGTGGAAGTGCTTCTACTATCTTTGTCCCGGCATATAACATGATGCTGATAGTACCATGTCTTATAAGAATCACGAAATGCGTTCTTGTCAGCTACTTGAGGTACGCGCAGCACTGGTGTAGGTTTATGGTAATTCCCAATGCTCCCACTATGTAATCTGTGGTGTATGCAGCATAACTGTATTGCAGATGTCCCACTACAGCTTTTTGAGAGGTGTACAGTGGTCAACCTTATACCTTCTCGTCAGAGGCCACTTTTTCCTGCGTCAGATGTGCCACTTACATGATATTGTCTCTTAGTTGCAGAGAGGCCTCCCCTCAAGTAAGGTCACAGTTGATTGCATTTGGGTTGGTTGATGAGAGGAGGACCACACATGTACATTGCTGTCAGCTTGCTGCCCGTCTGTACTATGTTATCTTTTATTTAATAGTTAGCATAGTTTCATATCGCATATAATTCCACCTGGTTGATTGCATGTAGTGGGATTTTACATACATGGGCTAAGGTGGATTTGTGACACCTTTGTGTCAAAGTTTGAGGCAGTCACATCTATACTTCAACTCTTGGGCGGTCAAGTTTATTTTGTCCCCAGTGCAGGCAGGTCCATGAATGTAGACGGAATCATTTTCTTATTTTTTATTTTTTTCAGTATTTTGGTGCGTATACTAGTTCACTGAGCCTCACCATTATAAGCAAGAACCTGTGTTACAGTATTTATACAGTGAAACCTCATTATAACGACACACAGATATCCGACATATTCATTATCATGACACAAGTTTTGAATGGCAAAAGTTCATTTTCTTTTTCACTTTCAGACTACACAGAGATGTGTGGTGACGAGGAGCTGCCCCTGGGGCAGGAGTTCCAGGAGCATATCAGCTGCTTCATCATAGAGAGTGCACACACGGCAGCTGAGAGGTACACACTGGCCAGTAAGCTGGTGGAACAGTTGTTGTAAGTATAGACAGGACACAGCCAGGCCAGTTAGAGCAGTCAGCCACTGCATGATGTCAGATTTTACATGTACTCTGACAATCTACATGCATCAAAACTATGGCTTGACCCTTTCCCCCTTAAACCAGCCAAAACCGGCTGGGGGTCAAATGTTGTCTGCTACAGTGTTTTCAACTAATTTCAACAGTAATGAAAAACGATTTAGACAGAGAATTGTAGATGAGCCCTATCAAGATCACATGCCCCAGGTCAACAACTTTCCTTGGCATGAGTTGGGCACTAAGTACCCAACTCATGCCAAGGACAGTTGTTGACTCAAGTGTCAATTCAAGGGGGGAAGGGTTAAAGGCTTGTCAGTGTTAACTGAGCCCCTGATATTATGTCTTTCTATGTGGGGATGGGGGATAAGGGAGACCCTAGTACGCTGGTACAAGTAATAATTTTTGGCCCATAACAAGGTACCGAAAGTAAGAAAATGCATAAATAATGGTAGGAACAAAGTAGAGAAAACCCTTTACCCCCCCCCCCCCCCCCCCCCTTGTAAAAGATGAGCATCTTATTTCAGTACCCATGTAATTCTGCTGCTCATGTTTGTGGTTTATCATCAACATTTCTGTTTGTGTGCAGTATCTTCAGAAGGACATGATAATTAACAGTTGCTCAGACTTTGTAAGACATTGTTCTACAGCACTGAAGGTGACCCTCACATCTTTCTCATGGTCACATGGAGTAAATCTGTCTTAGCAATACTTAAAGAAGAAATGTGACTAAAGACAATACATTTTGAGATGTTATTTGTGATTGGAAATAGTCAAACTTGACCCACTTCGGAAGGGCGCAGGGTGGAAAAAAAGTAAATAATTTAATCTGTTACCCTATGTGGCTGTTACAGTCTGCAGAGCTTTTATGTTACAGTCAGCAGAGCCTAGGTATTGTCCCAGTCCTCTAGTTGCCTGGTATGTCCTAGGTATTGTCCCAGTCCTCTAGTTGCCTGACATGTCCTAGGTATTGTCCCAGTCCTCTAGTTGCCTGACATGTCCTAGGTATTGTCCCTGTCCTCTAGTTGCCTGGTATGTCCTAGGTATTGTCCCAGTCCTCTAATTGCCTGACATGTCCTAGGTATTGTGTCAGTCCTCTAGTTGCTTGGTATGTCCTAGGTATTGTCCCAGTCCTCTAGTTGCCTGACATGTCCTAGGTATTGTCCCAGTCCTCTAGTTGCCTGACATGTCCTAGGTATTGTCCCAGTCCTCTAGTTACCTGACATGTCCTAGGTATTGTCCCAGTCCTCTAGTTACCTGACATGTCCTAGGTATTGTCCCAGTCCTCTAGTTGCCTGACATGTCCTAGGTATTGTCCCAGTCCTCTAGTTGCCTGGTATGTCCTAGGTATTGTCCCAGTCCTCTAATTGCCTGACATGTCCTAGGTATTGTCCCAGTCCTCTAGTTGCCTGGTATTTCCTAGGTATTGTCCCAGTCCTCTAATTGCCTGACATGTCCTGGGTATTGTCCCAGTCCTCTAGTTGCCTGGTATGTCTTAGGTATTGTCCCAGTCCTCTAGTTGCCTGACATGTCCTAGGTATTGTCCCAGTCCTCTAGTTGCCTGGTATGTCCTAGGTATTGTCCCAGTCCTCTAATTGCCTGGTATGTTCTAGGTATTGTCCCAGTCCTCTAGTTGCCTGGTATGTCCTAGGTATTGTCCCAGTCCTCTAATTGCCTGACATGTCCTAGGTATTGTCCCAGTCCTCTAGTTGCCTGGTATGTCCTAGGTATTGTCCCAGTCCTCTAGTTGCCTGACATGTCCTAGGTATTGTCCCAGTCCTCTAGTTGCCTGGCATGTCCTAGGTATTGTCCCAGTCCTCTAGTTGCCTGGCATGTCCTAGGTATTGTCCCAGTCCTCTAGTTGCCTGGCATGTCCTAGGTATTGTCCCAGTCCGCTAGTTGCTTGGTATGTCCTAGGTATTGTCCCAGTCCTCTAGTTGCCTGACATGTCCTAGGTATTGTCCCAGTCCTCTAGTTGCCTGACATGTCCTAGGTATTGTCCCAGTCCTCTAGTTGCCTGACATGTCCTAGGTATTGTCCCAGTCCTCTAGTTACCTGGTGTGTCTCTTGCAGCATCTCGGCATCAAACTCCCAGCTTGGCGAGCAGCAACGCCTACAGCAAGAACAACTGGACATCAAATGTCTACAGCTGCTGCGGGGTCTCATCCACAACGAGGTGGTCAAGCTGCCAGATGACTGGGAGCTGGACATCAAGATAAACAGGAAGTAAGTCTGTAGCAGGGGCAGTGTTGAAACCTGCGCACTGGATATTGGGCAGCAGTGGAGTTTCCTTCTTATAATTTCTGTGCTATCGTGTATGTTTTATAATACATGCTACTTCATTAAGCTTTTAACTCTCACTGCCACAAATAGACTGCATTCGAATACATGGGAACCTGTCATGAACATGGGATGGTCAACTTTGCTGACAATATCAACTTTGGCGAGCACTGGAGTATGTTGTACCTAAGTGATTTGATTGATGGTGCTGTCATACCGTGTTCTATCATATTATAAGCCAGAACTGTCTTTGCCGTGTGGGGTGCCCCTGACTCTTGGAGCAGCCATCCCTTTTTATGGCTCAAAATGCTAAAATCATGTGAATACTATATTGTAGCATGGCTATGTAAACTAAATGTATATACAGTGAAACCTGTTTTCAGACACCTCTGAGAGGAAAGACTGCCTGCCTTTTTAGACCATGTCTACCTTGTGCCTTTCCCATGTTATTGCACCTGTGTATTGAAAGACCACCTGCCTTATGTGATCACTTTTTGGCCTGCTTTAAGGGTGGTCTTTCAAAACAGATTTTATTGTATATAAAACTGTATTTGATAAGGATGACTCCGTGAAGCTGCACCAACTTCCCCTTAGGCCCTCAGAAATACTGCAAGATATTTCAGTGCATGTTCAGATAGATCAATAAGTCATACCATGTGCTTACTGTAATAGACAATGCTGGCATGGATATGATAATCTGGACTTAAAGGACCTTTGGTTAATTGTAGGTTGCTGATCATTCTGATCACATTCAATAAGAATTCAGTGATGGTGGCTCCCACATTAAATTTTGCTGTGCGTGCATCTATTTGTGGCAGTGAGAATTGTTTGCAAGCAGCTGATTTTCCCAAAAATAACCTCTCTTGTGGGTTGACATCTCTTTTTCTTTCTAGAGGTAACCTTTACATGCTAGTCACATCTTGACCTGCTTGCTGAATTATCATGATTATGTACATATATACTGTAGTTCTAGAAATGTTCACGTGTGTTTAATTTCGCGCAAACTCATTTTTTCTGAAATTTTTTACAGAATTTTCGCGCATTTTAGTTTCGCGCAATCCAATGCCAAACAATGTAGTGAAATACAATGCAACTTATTTTTGCGCTTGAGGTGGTAGCGCGAAAAGCGTGAAATTTTCTAGAACTACAGTATCTAAATCTATATTTATTTGAACCCTCAGCACACAAAGTGCCAGAGGGTACAGGGAACTGTTGTTGCCAGGCTTGTCTGTCTGTCTGTCTGTCACACCAGAGCATGTTACTGTTATATTTATATCTTAAACAACAGAGATTGCTGCTGGACCAGGTTTTTGTCAGAGCTTTGTATATACCTTATGATGGATGAGAAGTCTATCGAAAATCAACTCACTTTTTATATATTGGAAAGCTTAGTGGTGCTTGAGAACTAGTTTGCCATCATATCTCAAGAGGGATCAACCACAGATTCATAACATTTTGATCAGGGAGTAACTTTAAGGTGGCCCAGAACCCTAGGCATTGTCTACCTGAAATATTTGAGAAAGGAATTGGACAGCCCCCTGGGAGAGAATCAGGTTGGGTTGGGGGTGTGCCCCAGGCAACAGTATATTTTACTTTGGTCAAGGAGGGTCTACCCTCCTTGCTTTGATATTTCAATTAGTTTTGATGGCAGCTTCAAGTTTTTATCAGAGATGTTATGATGTGCCAGAATCCCATTTAAAATGGACATGTATTTTTTTTTTTTTAATGAGGATTTGAACTCGATAAATTTAACGTCAATACACAGTGAGTATAAATGGCTTAATTCTGAATACCAGTGGGATGATCCTGGCTGGGATTGTTTTTGTGGATTATTTAGTGATTTGTTGAACCAGAGCTGTAAAATCTTATACAATAGAGGATGTTTGTGTGTACTGGCCTGGGCCTGCATGTAGATGGATAATTTACATGCATGACATTGACCTGCAGGTCAAGGTTGCCATGGGTCATATCATTTTCTCTCAATTTGATGCCAGGTTTATATTTTGGTCTGTCTGTATCAGGTTAGACACACTTCATACCTCCTATTCTCCTCAATAGTAATTTCAGCTAAATGTAAAAAGAGAACATATGTATAACTGTTGTGGAGTGAATTCAGGAATGGGAGTGGGGCTGAGGGTCGTCTGTGCATTGCATGTTATTTTATGCACTTTGTATGTTCTACACAGTCCGCAAGAGTTCCCTGTATAAGCTTGTCTTGTTTACTTTTAAGCTTTGTAAGTGTGTTTTCTAGCTGTCTGTCAGTGACACCTTTGTAGCATTCTCATTCCTGGCTTCCATGTGTCGCCTTGGCTTGTTTCACTTTCGCCTCAAATTCCTGCACATTTTCCACCCTTTGTTCTTTTTTGCTTTGTTTCAGGGAGCGCAAAAAGTGAGGATCATTTCATCTACACACTTGTCATAGGACAGAGCACAGTGATTCCTTGTAGACAGTCAACTTTACAGTGATTCATTATAGCCAAAGTTATTGGTGTAAATGGAGTAAAGAGTATGGTGATTCAGTGCAGTGATTTGGCATAGACATAATTAAGAGTACAGTGATTAACTGTAGATTAAGTAGAGTGATTTCGTTCACACAGAGAGAGAGAGAGAGAGAGAGAGAGAGAGAGAGAGAGAGAGAGAGAGAGAGAGACAGAGAGAGACAGAGAGAGAGAGAGAGAGAGAGAGAGAGAGAGAGAGAGAGAGAGAGAGAGCCATTATACTGTGCAGACAGAACAGAATACAGTGATTCCATGCAGATAGTAAAAGCTGCACAGTGTGTTGTGTTGGTGCCCTGTAATGCACAGGTTCAGCTCAGGGATATAACTTTATAAGGCTGTGATAAACTGCTCATAATTTAACCTTTTCCCCTTTAAATTGGCCAAAACAAGTCGGGGGGGGGGGGGGGGGCAAATATCATCTTCTTCAGTATTTTCAACTAATTTCAAGAGTAATGAAAAACAAAGATCCACCAAGGTCACATGCCTCAGGTCAACAGCTTTCCTTAACATGGATTGGGCACTTAAACTGCCAAGAAAGCTGTTGACTCAGTCTTAATTCAAGGGGAAAGGGTTAGGCAGGAATTCCAGTAAGAGTGACATGCTGAGAGACTGTCTCTTCACGTCTGGTTTATGTGTGTTCTGCTGTTTTCTGACACCTGCAGTGACATTATAGAGTTTGAGTAAATAACAAAAAAAAACATATTCGAAAAACTTTGTTGCACTTTGATCAGTGGTGATCCAAAAATGCACAATGATATGAACATTTTTATGTGACACATAGTTGTGTAAAATAAAGGATGCAACATGTATATTCTTGAGACTTGACACACTACTGTAATGGCTTGAATACTTCACCTGACAGAAGCAGTAACCATACCTTGGATCATGTCACTGTATTCCTTCAAATGAATTGAAGATTGGATCCAATTAAAACCCAGTTTATGGTCAGTACCTATGTCAGGCGACTTCATGCTGAGGGATGCAGAGAAGCCATTGAAACAGCTAAACCTGTGACACTTATAGGGATGGAGTGGCATTTATCTGGGGGTTTAGCTACTTCTGGGGAGGATTGGACCTTCAACTAAGCCCACGTCATGAAGGCTTTGCAGGTTTAGTCCATACCCCACGAAGAAGGCAGGGACAGCTGCCAATTTAAGCCTTCATGGAAACCCCATTCTATCCCAGTTTCCAACAATGTAGTAATATTTTTGGGGAAAGAATGCAAAACTGATCAATTTAAATATGAAAAATACCTTAAGTAACAGACCTGGCTGCTGAGATAGCAAATCAATGTGGGCAATGGACCTGAGGACTTAGTTGCCGGGCTTTATTACAAATATTTGACCAGAGAAAAAAAAGAAACAAATTTACCTTGCGCGTGCATGTGACTTGGGTAGAATGAATACTTTCAAAAAACATTATAGGGATTAGGCACAGGTGAAGGCCTATAAAATAACTGTCTGCTGTGCTAGTACTGTAGTTCTGCGTTCATTTTGGTCGCTTTGCACAAAGTGCACAAAGAGCAGTATGGCCAGCCCCTGATTCAGTTTTCTGTGGAGTATAGACATGCTTGCATATAGACAGACTCTCCCTTGGTGATTTTAATGTTGAATTTTGGTTGACATGGGGGGCAAAAAGAGTTGAAAAACATCTCCTGTGTGTGATTAGTGTATGTTTTCAACAACAAAAAATATATATGTTTTCAAACCATTGGTCTTTGGCAGGGAGCTTGACTTGAGAAAAAAAAAGCTAAAAAAGAATAGAATTGGCACAGCATGATGCCACTGATAGCTGGACCAGGGAGTAGCTGGGAAGAGTTACATTGTTCCATGTGAAGCTGATGTTCTAATGCTATGACAACTGCCTTGGCACATTACAGACAACTTAAGAAAGTGGAGTCCGTCCAGAACTCACTCAATGCTTATGACACAGTGCTCAAGGTGTTGCCCCATCTGTCCAAGACCCGAGATGACATTGTACGGGAGGTTCTGGCCTTGCTGGCAGCCATGTTGTTTGGTGGAAATGAAGCTGTGCAGGTGAGTGGAGTTGTCAGCACAGGGGCTGGAAGATCAGTGTCAGGTATCATGATGCTGGGAGGTCAGTGTGGGACCGAGAGTGTGGGACAGACACACTGTGAGGTCATTGTGTGACACTGACAAATTGCTATGAGGTCAGTGCAGGACTTGAGGTATATGGGAGGTCAGTGTGGGACAGACACACTGTGAGGTCAGTGTTGGACAGACACACTGTGAGATCAGTGTGGGACAGACACACTGTGAGATCAGTGGGACAGACACACTGTGAGATCAGTGTGGGACACTGAGATGCTGTGAAGTCAGTGTGGAGCACTGAGGTGCATGCCATGTGAGGTCAGTATTTGTGTACTCTTGCGGCGAGATCACTGGCCCTATGGATAATAATTCTACCACAGTGTTGCTTGCATTCGTTACATTTGCAGCTACCTTTGAAGGCCCCCAAACTCTGCATTTGGAAACTGCTCCTCAAGGTAAAGATTGCAAAAATGAAAATAGCTGGCTGCGCTGAAACTCTGCCGTACATGAGCGCACTGCAGCCGGGACATAATGCAGTATTGTGCTTACTCTGTCAAGGTTGCAGAGCTTGCCCAAGAGGTCAATTGGGGTGACAGGATTCTCATATCAGCACAGAAATGTAGGCACCTGGACATTTGTAATAGTCTGTTGGGAAATTGTGTAGCAGTCCTGTGTGATTTAAGTTGCTCACCTTTAATGCAAAAGATATAGAATGCACCTGACCTTTCTGGGCAAGGCTAACTGCATCTGTGTTCAAAACTGGGAAAATAGTCAAGGAGAAACAGCGCCATCTGTGTAGTGACAGATGAATACATTTCTTTGAAGGTTGATCATATGAGACCTGAACGTGGAATGTATGTTGTTACCATTTGATTATTTTAGAATGGGCTTAAAGTTTGTGTATCTTGGTACTAAGCTTAGCCCTTTCCCAATCAGATCACAACAAATACCTGCATGTAAAATATCACCTACCTTATAGTTTTGACTTGCATTCCTCATAAATGCCAGACATTGTGAATGTGAATTGTAGATGAAACCTGTTATATTAGTACATCATTGAGAAATGTTGGCCATTCAAACAGAAAATGTAAGATTGTCAGAGTTGAGTATATCACTGGGTGTTGTCACTGTGGCACAAAGACACACCTGCTGGCATAAAGTGTGTTTCTGACTGGCTGAGATGTCTGTAGCTTGACGGCAACATTGGAGGTTGTATGGTTTGTCTTATGTGTTGCAGGGAAACCTCATTGAGTACTTCCTGGGCACACGAGAGGAGAAGTTCTTCTTTGCTGTGAAAAACAGAATGGAGTTGTCTGCTGTGGCCACCAAAGAAAAGTGAGTCGTTAATTAATCCGTTCCCACCTAAAAAGGGCCAGAAACCGGCCAATGGTCAAATGTCGTCTGCTTCAATGTTTTTAACTACAGAGGAGTCTGCTACATACGGCCACCCTTTTTGCCGTACGAAAGTGGCCACATATAGCAGGTGACCTTTCACCGCAGGTAAATTAACAAAGGAACTGACTCGTGGCCAGCAAAGTGAGGCCACAAAGAGCAGGTGGCTGCAAACCACTGGTACCACATAACTGTAATTTCAACTAACGGAAAAATGATTTGACTGAGAACAATAGGTGAAAGGTATCATTGTGACATGCCCCAGATCAATAACTTTCCTTGGCATGGTCTGACAAATTCTGTCACCAGTGTTATACAAAATAGGGCAGTTTTACTTAATTGTCTGAAATGTGGAATTTCTGGATGGATAGGTGGTCTTTTGGGGTCATTTTAGGTGGTCACTGGTCAGGTTCTGCTCGTGGTATTCCAAAAAAGGTAAATTATCAATAGAAGCTGCTCTTGCACAGTGAAAATGGTCACAAAAGACAGATGGTCTCCCAAAAGAGGGACTACTGTAAATCAAAAGCATTAAAATTGCTGGAAAAGGGCATGGGTACTGCTTCAACAACGTGAAGCAGCAGAGAACCTTGACTTTATTTCAAAGGTCACAGGAGCACTAAATTTCCTGGATGCAAAGTCAGCAGAGCACAGATGGGGCTGTCACATTGTCATTAATCTTATTTAGACACACACACACACACACACACACACACACACACACACACACACACACACACACACACACACACATATATATATAATATAAATGGGAACCCTGGTGTCAAGACCACCTGTATTTGCACCTAAAAGTCTTGTCTTGGAGGTGGTCTCATTTAACATGTAGTGTTAATACAGGGTTTTAATATAATATATATATATATATACTGTACACATACATACATACATACATACATACATACATACATACATACATACATACATACATACATACATACATACATACATACATACAGACATACATCGCTAGGGCTATATTGAGTTAGCATATTGTATAAGAAGAGCCCATATATGTTTGCAGTGTATCTTGCTGGCCGCTGCCTCCTGTCATTGCCTGGTTGCTGCCTGTCTGTGGTGTGGACAGCTGCCAGTCAGGATCCATGTGATCCTGGGTTGACAGCAGTGTCACTGGGCAGCACTGCCCGGCATATGCAGGGACTCAGTGTCTGTCAATGATTGTGTTTCAGGCGTTCCCTGATGGCTCAGCACCAAGCCAAGCTGGAGGAGGCGGTGACCCAGGCCAAGGCTTTACGAAAAGCCATGAAGACGGGACAAATGGCTGCTGCGGTGAGTGGCTACAGGCTGGTGGGACCAGCTGGCAAGTCTCTCCAACATGTCACAGGGCAACAGTGTTTGCCCACACCATCATCACCAGAGGGGGCATGAGGAGACATGGAAACAGGGAGGCAGGGGGAGGGGCCCAGCGTTTATGTATACAGCCAGCGCTGGCATTTCCATCAATGAGTTGTGCACATATTAGATCAGTCAAAAAGGTCTCATTATACATATCAGAACAGTCAGGAATGAGTTTTCAAGACATCCAATAGAAAGGTGCTTTGTAACAAAAATAGGTCATCAAGGCATGTAACAAAAGTAAGTCATCAAGCCATGCAACAAAATTAGGTCATCAAGCCATGCAAAAAAATAGGTCATGAAGGCATGTGGAAAAAGTAGGTCAACAAGCCATGTAACAAAAGCAGGTCATAAAGCCAACAACTATATGGATCATGCCTACTGCTACTACAGCTGGGGGAGGAGGGGGCATATACGGTACTCCTGCCTGGTAACAGTCAAAATTTGTGAGGGATGGGAGGGGGGGGGGGGCATGCAGTTTGTGACCATGTTGTGTGGATTGGTAATGTTTGTACTTTGGGTAATTGTTAATTTAGTAATTGAACAAATGGTAACAGTACTCAATATTCATGTGTCTCAGATTATGTAATAATGAAGCAATTTGACTGTTTGTTTAGCTCAGCTACATGTACCTTGTCAGTCAGTTGTACTTAACAAAGCCCGTTCTTTTTGTACTGTGTCCTTCATTGCAAATTGGCTGCCAATTGCCCTTTTTCAAATTTTTATTATATATCATTCTCAATATGATCTTTCTGAATGTCAACATCAACATTACTTGTTAATGTACTCAAGTACTTGTCAATACAACTACAGAATTGTGTACTTGTTAGGAGATAATGGCAGCTAACAACATGGGTTCTACTCTGCTGGGGCACTCCCAGACAAGACTGGGATCACGCAGTGCAATTAAGGGCAACAAGAAAGGGGTGAGTACCGTGTGGGGTTCTGTCAGTAGCTCATTCTCATGTAAAATAAAAGGAATCTTTCTCTTCATTTTTCTAATTAAATGGTGTGAAGGAGATATCGAGGAACATGTATATAATGGAAGGGGCACTTTTTTTTTTTTTTAATGTACAGAGACTTTTATGTACGCAGTAATACATAGGAATAAATAAGATTTGAGTTTAGTACATAAAATACAAAAAAGGAAAACAATGACCCAAGAGTATTAATAATACTGTGGCTCTCTGCTTGTCTGCCGCGGTCCTGTGCGGCACAGGTGGCCTTTAACACATACCTGCTACAAGGCGTGCGTTGATATCATATACATCAGCTAAATGAGTGCTAGTTGTCCATGCTTGTACACACAGCAGTATGTACACTGCAAGGTCTCAGCATCACTATATCTGGGCTTGCGCTAGCCATTTGCCAATTCGCCACTGGCGAAAAAATAGTTGATCTAGCAAAAGAAAATTTGAATACGTTCGCCAATTGGGCGAAGATAAAATTTTCCAGGACAGGTTTTGTTCTGGGATAACCCGGATATTCTGGTAAAAAAAATGATGTGCATTATCGAAATTACAGAAAGAAAATTTTATTCAACTTCAAAGTGGACTTCAGAGAATAAGAAAATACATTCAGAGACATATAATAGTACGTCTATTTGCTTTGCTCAGGCATAAATGAATCGATGTTCTTCTCTGTCAATCTCAAAATGGCTTTTTGACTCGGCACGCGTAAATAAGCTGTCCAAAATACATACATGATCAAGGTCATATCGTGACTTCCAGCTCCCAGTTTAGGTCTTCATATTATAGGATTCCTTGTCAAAACATTGTATCTATACACTAATGACCACAGACAGAGCTGTCATGATTCATAAATGCCTTGTAGTGAAGAAATTCATTGAAATAAACAAGTGAAAAATTCGCGGGTGCCATGCTCTTTTTGATTGACCTTGACATTGGCACATGTGTAGTAGTCCTGCCATCTATTGACGAAAATGAAAAACGCTTGTGTTCCTTCAGATATGGGCAGCAAATTTGGTACATGTATTTTTATCTTTTACAGATTTTTAATTAACAAGCATTTGTTTGTTTTTGTTTTTTTTAATCAGAAGTTTGATACTTGAAGTTTATTTCTGTTAACATTGACATGAAGGAAATAGTAATAGTGTTCAAGCAGCCAAGATTTTTAAAACTGTATAATATCTGCAGATTCTCAATAGATATTAGGCCTACCCATTGACAGGGCCTGTTTAGTGGTTTAGTACACCTACACAGTATTTTGTCTGTTGTCAAGGTGAACATAATGCAATATACACATATTTTCTTACTTTTTTATATCTAATGTTTTAATTTTGTTCATATTTTGATAACTATTTACTACAAGCATTATTTACCACTGTCAACTCCAGTTATTTAAAAAAAGGAAAAAAAGGGAAAGAAAAAGAAAAGAAAAAACTTCTGGAATGAGCTGATATGTTTCTTCCAAAAGAAAATTATTAAAAGTTAAATTAATGTTTCCTTTTAATATTTTATTTCTAAATTTAGCTATGATAAATATACCAGCAGTGATTTAAATATCTTTCTGTTGATTTAATTACTGATGATAATCAAAGTATCATAACCATTATCTGAACAAATTTTGCTCAAAAAGTACATTGTTTTCAAAACTAGGATTATAAATTAAAATCATAATATAATTAAGTTCTGACATGTCTTGGTCACTAACCTTATCATATGTCCAAGTTTCATAACTTAAAATTTTATTTTAGAAAAAAAAAATGTAACTGAAGAAAAGAAAAGAAAATTTACTTATTTTAATAACAATGTAAGTATGTATGGTTGTGTGTTTGACAAAATATTTTTAAGGTCTTTTAGGAGGGCAGGCTGGGGTGGGGTTGCGTTTTGACTTTAAATGTGTCAGATTTATTGGACTAAAATTTGGCTAAAGGAGATTCCATTTGGCTAAAATAAATTTGTAGTTTTAGCCAAATTGGCTGATGGGTAAAAATTCCTAGTGCTAGCCCAGTATATATAATGGTAATACATGTAATACTTGTCCAAGTTAGTACACTGGTATAGTGTCTGTCATCCCTCCATGTCAGTATACATTGTACCATGTATAATGATTGTTGCCTATGCCTGTATATTATTGGCTCTGTAGACTTACATGTGCAAACTAACATTGAGTGAGGCCAACAGGCAAATGTAACCTGGTCTGTGAATAATGTGACAAAGTTTAATATATCACTGATATTATTGGTGTGACAGTCCAACCGAGATAAACACAGAATGAAACAGGTATATGCATTGTGTGTACTTTTATTTTAAAATGTTAGCACCATTGTATGCACTGACATGCAGCAGGTTGCCCCTGCAGGCAAACCAGCATGAGCACATTTATCACATGTAGCATTATTCACCTGATATTTTTGAGGTGGCAGCACTTGCTTGCACCATGTGCACAGCTATAAAATTTTGTGTTTGCAAGCACACCATGTTTTGTCAGTATGAGGCTAGACTATTTCTAGTCATTCAGTATATTGTCAGCATGAGGACATACAGTGCATGCAGTAAATTGTCAGCATGTTGGCATGCAGTACATGTATGTTGTCAGCTAGAGGGCAGACTCTCTTTAGGCAATGCAACCTATTGTCACCAAAACAAATTACGAAAATAAGCCAAATGTGTGATCAGTCCTGCAGTGAGTGAACAGTATATGTGAGTATATATATATATATATATATATATATATATATATATATATATATATATATATATATATATATATATATATATGTGTGTGTGTGTGTGTGTGTGTGTGTGTATATATGTATATATGTATATATGTGTATATATGTATATATGTGTATATATGTATATATATGTATATATGTGTATGTATGTGTGTGTGTATATATATATATATATATATATATATATATATATATATATATAGTGGTACCTGCCGTATGTGGCCACCCCTTCTGCCAAGAAAAAGTAGCCACATACAGCAGGTGACCTGTCACTGCAGGTAGCTTTACAAAGAAACTGATTCTTGTGTCCCAGCAAGGTGACCACAAAAAGCAGTGTGGCTGCTCACGGCAGTGGTTGCATACAGCAGGTACCACTTTATATATATATAGTTATATATATATGTATGTGTATGTACCCCAACCATGTTAGTATAAAGCATGTTTGGTTGATTTTCTCTGCATATGGCATTTTGTCAGCATGTCACAAATATGTACATGGGAAGGCATTATGTTCACCACTTTGATTATTGATATCAGCATACAGTATTTGTACAGTGTTCCACATAGAATTTGACTCTCCACATTTTGCATGTGATGCCGGATGCTGTGTTAACTTTTTCATATTCAGCTCAGTTGAGTTGTATAAAGGTTAAAAGCTTAAAAAATAGCCAACCTGTCACCTTTTCCTCATCATCTACTTTGTACCACCTTTTACATTTTATCATACAAAAAGTATATTAATTCAGGTGTTACTATAATGTCTAATGTCATATTTGGAAAAAAAAAATGTTGGTGCCGTCTGTTTACCATTTTTTTTTCTTTCAAACACTGTTGGTGGAAATTTACTTTAATTCTGTCTCTATCAAAATTATTCAGTAGTTGCTGTTTCTGAAATTTAAGAAAATTATAAGAACCATTAACAGTAAATGCATTTGCATGATTACTGCAGGGAAACTTATTGCTAGTGTAAAGGTTTGTAAATGTATAGTTTGTCAAAAACGTTTGAGCAAATTGTCTGTAAGCTTGGCTGGGCCTGTATCGGGCTGGTTCAGTTGGTCAGACTGCTGTGTGTTTTACAGGTTTTGTAAGGCTGTTTCTCATGGAAATCTTTAAATGCTTTCTCTCCAAGAGCACTCCGCTAACTTCTATGAACTTGCACAGGTGTATATCTAGGTTAGCTGTGACTGCTAGTTCTTTGATCAGCAGGTCATGCTTCAGTTATATTTTATAAAGTTGTTAGCTCTGCTGACCTGTCAGTCAGCTAGCTTATGTGATGGGTCTTGATTAGTCATTGTCGTCTGTATGTCCGGCCGTCTGGTTGTCCATCCTCCCATTGCTCGTTAGCGTCTACAATTTACATTTTCAACTTCTTCTCTAAAACTGTTATCCAGATCCACCTCAAACTTTCTGAGGATCTACCTTGGGTAAGTCTGTACCAAGGGTGTTCAAATGGTCATGCTCCATTGATTTTAAAATTTTTATAAATTTTGTTACCTATATTTAGCATAATCATAAAATAATCGGTGACCATTACATATCAAGATCGATATCCAAATTCAGTCTAATTTCAAATCCGTCCAAATATGACAAGTAAACATGAACATGACCAATTACATACAAGTTCTGAACATTCATCAAGCCATGGATCTGCCATCAACTCCAAACAGACAACATGCTTAAAATAAAAATGACTGTCGTGAAAAATAGAAGCAGGCAACAGTTTTCAAGATGTCAAAGAGACTGCACCAAATACCGTGTAATCAAGATTCAACCATGATCAAAATCACCATGCAAGCATCAAACAAGCCATCTTGAAATCCAGTACGGTCAAGATAGACATACACCAGACATAAATATAGTGTGGAAGCAAAAATAAATCTCTGAAACAGCCCAGACAGTTGCTTCAAAATTGTATAGAAACACTTGCTAGGTACCCTAGACTTTATTTGTTTAATAGTGGCACGGTGATTTGTAGCTCAGCTGACTTGACTATCAGCTGAGCTTATAAAATGGTCACTTGACTGTTTTCCACCCATAATTCCCATTTTTGACTTTTTTTAAAAACCACTGGCCATTCACCTCAAACTTGGTGGGGATGTACTTTGGGTGGGTGCCTACTAAGTTTGTTCAAATGGTTGTGGTCCAGTGATTTTTGCATTTTTAGCTCAGCTGATAAGTCAGCTGAGCTTTTTGGAGGGTAAACCATCTGTTGTTGTTCGTCTGTCCATCCGTCTGTCCACAATTCACACTTTCGGCTTCTCCAAAACCGTCAGCCAGATTTACTTCAAACTTCGTGGGGATGCACCTTGGGTGGGTCTCAACCAAATTGTTTAAATGGTCGTGCTCCATTTATTAATTAAATTTTTTGTTTTTGTTCTTTTTTGGGGGCAAATCATAAAAAATCTCCGGAACTGCTCACCCAATTGCTTTTATATCGCACAGGAACACTCCTAGTACTTAATGTGTTCACCAGGTGGTGCTGCAATCTTTTCATAATTTTTTATGATCTTTTTGTGTTTTTACTATTTTTGACTTCTCCAGAACCGTCACAGTGATTAAGCTGAAACTTGGTGGATATGTTCCTTGTGAAAGGGTACATCAAAAAAAGTTATTCGCTAAGTGGCGCTGCCTTGGATTTCTGGTTTTTAATGATTTCAATTTGGGTACTTGTCAGTTAATGCACCTTTCCTATTGATTACTATGCAAGTCAATGCATGAGCATTCTAATGCTAATTCACATTTTCGACTTCTCTGAAATCATGAGACAGAGTGATTTCAAACTTAGTGGTAATGTACCTTGGGTGGGTCTCTACCAGGTTTGTTCAAATGGTCACGCTCCAGTGATTTTTTTGATTTTTTATGATTTTTTTGGAAAACCTTTAAAAAGTTTCAATAGAAAAGTTGAACATGGGAATTTCTTGTAATGGTCATAGCTTAAATTATTTTAGCCAGATTTGTGTCAAAATTGGTATGGATGTACCTTTTATAACTGTCTACATATTCTGTGCAAGTGGTCATGTTCCAGTTATTTTTGGACCTTGACCTCATGCCCAAGGTGACATGACAACTGACATTAAATGTACTGTTCACTTGATAAGTTGATAACTTGAGATGTGTTTTGAGTTAAGACTTTGATGTTGCACATGTGAATGTTTCTCTATGAAGGTCATGCTAAGACAACTGAGTGACCTTGACCTTATTTTTGGGGTCACAGTGCAACAAACATGAATTTTACCTTTCACTATAATTTGAGAACTACTTGAACTGGGACCTTGATGTTGCATGTTATTAATTGTTCTTCCATAGAGGTCAGACTTACTCAATCCGTGGGTGACCTTGATCCTATCTCAAGTTGACAAAGCAACAAATTTGATGAATCTCCAGTCAGCTGAGCATAGGCTGTTCACACAGCCCTCTTGTTTTTGTTTTGTTTTTGTTTTGTATTGTTTTAATGAATTTTTATGTGTTAAGGCTGTTTTGACTTCCCCTTTAGAACGGTTGAGCAAAATTGCATGAAATGCCACCAGAATAATTATAATCTGACTAAAGATGATGCAAGTTTGCAAAATAAGTGAAATTATGTGAAGTTTGGAAGAAATTATGGGATCTCAAACTCTGGTACCATGTGTCAGTAAATGCTACCACTGTGTACATGCTAGATACGCAGTAGTAGACATGGCATGTATTGCAATATTGTCAACATTATTGTTGGGAATACTTTGCTGTAACATACAGATGTTGCCCAGGTGGACCCTCACCAATATTGTGAAGGAGATCAGGATGCAATATATTCTCTCACATATATAGAGTTTTGTAGAATTCGAGCTTTTTGCTGACGCAGCTGATCTGACACACTGGCTTATATCTTGATAATGGTTGATCCTAGGCCCATTGTTCACTATTAAACATTAATAGGAAAGCACCTATGAAGTTTCCTTTGGTTTGATGTGACCTTGAGTGACCTTGAAAGTTGAGACATAATGGCTTATATCTTGGTAATGCTGTATGATCAGGAATTTTCCTGAGTAGACTCAATTCTGGAATACTAAACTCATGAAAATTTTTGGCAGATTAAATATAATAAAGTCACAACACAAAAATATCTTTGACATAAAACTTTAATTAAAATACATGTATAAAAAGAAATTTCCACCCACACAAATGGAGAGGTGCCATACGAGTGATACTTTTTGCTTTTGTGGTGATGTCAATTTGGGAAAATAAAACCTGCAGAAATCTCTTTTGAGGCTAATTCAGGAAATTTTATGCTGGGGAATATAAAGGATTATAGAGTACATTGCATTTAACTTTTGGGTAACTTATTGGTAACCACTTATACAATACATTTAATAGTAAGTTGGATCCTCTTCAAGCTTATTGGGAATGTACCTGGACTTAATCACCATCAAATTTTTTCACTACATGGCACTGCTGTCCTCCTCCTCCTCCTCCTCCTCCTCCTCCTCCTCCTCCTCCTCCTCCTCCTCCTCCTCCTCCTCCTCCTCCTCCTCCTCCTCCTCCTCCTCCTTCTTCTTCTTCTTCTTCTTCTTCTTCTCCTTCTTCTTCTCCTCCTCCTCCTTCTCCTCCTCCTTCTCCTCCTCCTCCTCCTCCTCCTCCTCCTCCTCCTCCTCCTTCTTTCTCTTCTTCCTCTCCTTCTCCTTCTCCTCCTTCTCTTTGCCTTGTTCTTCGTCTTCATCTTTGTCTTCTTCTTCTTCTTCTTCTTCTTCTTCTTCTTCTTCTTCTTCTTCTTCTTCTCCTTCTTCTTCTTCTTATTCTTCTTCTTCTTTTTGTTCTTCTTTTTGTTCTTCTTTTTGTTCTTCTTTTTCTTCTTTTTCTTTTTCTTCTTCTTCTTCTTCTTCTTCTTCTTCTTCTTCTTCTTCTTCTTTTTTTTTCTTCATTTATTTTTTTACACCTTATACAAAAATAGGAAATGTCAGTAAGGGGATTTGTACATGTCAGTATTGTTATTGTACATTAGGGATGGTAGCAAATCTGACATACTGGCTAATATTTCAGTAATTTTGGATTTTGAGTTTCCTTCGGTGTTGGTAATTTTAAACTTGAGTGACAATGAAAAATAAACAAACATAGTGGCCATTATCTCAATAATGGTGGATGATAAGGCCATGGTCACTGTTAGCACTAACAGGAAAGTACCTATAGGGTTGCTTTTGGTTTTAATTTTGACCATGAGTGACCTTGCTATGAAAGTGTTGAGTTTTATTTCAGGATCACTGTTTGAGTGAGTTTTGATATTGGATATGGTGATGATCCGCCATAAAGAATAGGTTGAAACTGCACTTGGTTGATACTGTAACCCAGTTCTCAAGGTTACAGGGCCACTTTTGTCTGCTTTCAAAGACAGTGGGGCACAGAATGCCACACTCCTATGGTCATTGAATTTCCATCAGTGTGGATGAAATTTACCCAAGATACACTCTGGCAGATATTATGTTGTAAAATAGGTCGTTAAATGCCTGTGCATTTGCAGCCATATCTTATGGTGGCAAAAATCAATCAGTGCAAGTGCAACTGAGCACAGGACTGGCATAGTCCTCATGTTTCATTTTTTTTTTTGTCTGCTTCTGGTGACTACAAGGCTGAGACCAGCATGTCCTTTGCCTATGGAAAGCAGGGTGTGGCACTTCTTTGTTTCAACTTGTATCTGGGACTTCAATGATAACCACCATGAACAAACATAAAGTCACTGTCCCAATGCATACCTTTAGCATGTGCCTTGATTTTTGGATCAATGGATTGGTATTTTGTGACTTTTTTATAATGGTAGCCATGTCCATTTTGTCTTGTTTCAGCGTGGGAATCTGTACATGGTCAAACAAGTAAAGTATCCTGAAATGATCTCTGTGATCTCGTGAACTTTGACCTGACTGCAAATTTATGTGATACGTAACTGACACATGTAACCTCTGTTGAAGATCCATGACATATATAACCACTGAATCTTAAGATTAACATCTGTTTAGTTGTCATTGTGGCCTATGTTGTTGTATTAGTTTTCCAGTTTATCCCCACTCAGACTGTCTCACAAACTTTATTATAAACAGCTGCAGTGAAGACACGGGAGGCACAGGTGAAATTGCTTTTCAAGGTCACAGGACCACCTGAACTTTTGCATGAGACATGTTGAATTAACAAAGGATATGTTTTATGAGGCACAGGGGCACCCACTTTAAAGACCGCTTCCTTTGAAAGACTGTGTAGTAAGACCACTCTTTCGAGAAACTTTATCATACATATAAATCTTTTGTCAAATTGTCTGTACATGAGACAATTGTCTGTACCTCTTGCAGTATCAGATCAGTTTTCACCTAACTGGAGAGGAGGCCTTAATGTTTTATAGTTGGGTTTGTGTAATGGTGGACTAACATGGTTACTATGGCAACAATATGCAAAACATTTCACTATAAATAGTAAAGTGGAAAGTGTACTTGTGTTAAAACTCACATAAAATTATTTATAAAAGTGTTTCCAGACAAATTTTCAAAAAAAATTACATACATTATTTTATTTTTGCATCAAAATTGTAAAAAAAAAATGATATTTTTGGTCAAAATTTGGTGGCAGTGGCAGTGGCATATGACATTATAATTTACCATCCAGTTACCAAAAAAATGAAATATATATCTATGCAAATTAACATAATTCCATTGATATTTTTGGAATTTAAAAAAATACTGAAAATGTCAAAAATAGAAATATATGTAAGTGGAAGCCTCAATGTTTAGACTTATAAAAAAAATCACCAGAAATCATCAGACATAGGGAGCAGAGGTGCTATAAATAGGCCAGACTGGACAGTGCTGCATATAGCAGGTACCACTTTAACAAATATATCATGTCTCACAAGCATACTTTTTAACCAGTGCTATGTGTGTACAGATTTTTAAATCTTTTTTTTTTCCTTCCCAAAGAAATGTTTGCACATTGTACATGTTGCACTGATATTGCCTGCAGTTTGCATTATGCTGTGATGAATGTCCGTGGCCACTCAATGCAAGTTCTAAGGAAAGGACCTGACTTGTGTACTACATGTCATGGACTCCAGGTCACTGTAGTTCTAGGAATTTTTTTTTTTTTTTTTTTTTTTTGCACTGCCACTCTGTGAACTAAGTTAAAATAAACAGAAATTTAGTGAAAACAATAAAGAATTCAAGGCGCAACAACCCACTGTTAGAAACTTTAGAAGCTAAGTTATTCCATTTTGGTGGAAACGTACAAATTGATTGCATTCTTGATGGGGTATATCACAGCCCTGGAACACAAATGCATTGCAGGAAGGTAGCCATTTGTGCTCAGTGTATTAATTTAGCATTCCCAGTGGGCTGTGCAAACATTACAATGTTCGGAAATTTTCAAATTTTAGAAAAATTGAGATTGTGTGAAATTAAGGCTGCGTGAAAATTTCTTGAACTACAGTGAAAGTCACCTGTTGTTTTTGTATATTGCTATGTAGCACATGGTAAAATCATAAATGACATATCTCATAAATGACTATATTTCCACAGAGGAATGAGCAACCTCAAAATGATCCTATTTCATTTTTTTAACCTTTTTGAACTCCAGAATAATGTTTTGTTCCACCAGTCTGATAAATGAGATAGAAATGGTGAGCATGTGCGTGAGTAGAGGTAGACACGTAGAGAGCAGTGTTCACAGACATGTTTAGTTAACTCTCAAAGACAACGAAATAATGGCCAGCAACAAGGCCCTGTAGTTGATGAGAGATTACATACAAGGGATATCCCAGACATGTTGGCAATGTAGCTCTTTGCTTGTTCTGTATGAAACTTCATCCCATATGCACTCTACATTGTTATGTATGAAAACTTCAACCCATGTGCACTCTATATTATGTATGAAAACTTCAACCCATATGCACTCCACATTATGTATGAAAACTTCAACCCATGTGCACTCTACATTATGTATGAAAACTTCAACCCATGTGCACTCTACATTATGTATGAAAACTTCAACCCATGTGCACTCTACATTGACAGGTCTAAGCCAGGATAGCCATTTCAACCATTCATGGAGAAGCATGTGGTGCCCACCTGTACGTTTTCACTTCATGAGCTAACTTTGACCCTTTCCCCCTTGACATGGGTTGGGCACTAAGTGCTGAGCCCATGCCAATTAAGGAAAGCTGTTGCCCTGGAGCATGTGATCTTGATAGGTCTCATCTACAATTCTCAGTCAAATTGTTTTTCATTACTCTTGAAATCAGTGGAAAACATTTCAGCAAACAACTTTTGACCACCAGCCAGTTTTGGCTGGTTTAAAGGGGGAAAAGGGTGAATTGCTTGACCAAAGACATGGATCAGTCCTCCAAATGCTATGCTTTCTGTTCTTTCACATCAACCCTTTCCCACCAATATCACCTGGAAGTGTCCAGCTATTAATGTCATTTATATAAAGGGTATTAATAAGATGACCTGGCCATGACTCTGGCTGCAGACAAAAGACTCTAGGCCCACATCTACTCAAAGTGGACTCTTTCAGTGCTAACCACAATAGCGGCTGTACTTGCCTGAATTATAGTCATTCCAGATTATAATTTTGTGTAAAAAGATATTCACATTCTGCCTGCAATTCCATGGAAGAAATGACAGAAAGAAAGGACTGGTCCAGGTGCACAGCCTAGCACTGAAAGGGAGAGGGCCACAAACCAATGTCTGTAATAGGTTATACTGCGGGGATTTTAGCTCAGCTGACTTGTCAGTCAGCTGAGCTTATCTTGTGGTCCTCCATCCATTGTTGTTGTCTGTCATTGATTAACAGTTCACATTTTCAATTTCTTCAGCAACTGTAGGCCAGATCCACTTCAAACTTGGTTGAAACGTACTTGGGATGGATCTCTGCTAACTTTGTTCACATGGTCATGCTCCATTGATTTGTACACTTTTTTAGTGATGTTTTTTTTTCTCAAAAATCTTAAAATCATCTTCTCTTAAACTGCTTGGCCAGTTGCTTTAGAAATGGCATTTGGTCACTTCTGGGGAGCCAGAGACCTTAATTTGTTCAACTGTTGGTGCCGCAATTTCTTTTCTATTTTGTTATGATTTTTCCCACGACTTTTGACTTTTCCAAAACTGTCAGTCACATCATGCTGAAACCTGGTGCATGTGTTGTGGAAGGTTCAAGTTAAGTTATTCACTTGGTGGTTTTACTGTGGATCCTTGATTTTTAATGAATCAGAATTCCTTAATTTAAATTAACAAATTATCAAAATATGGAAAACTCGGCAAGGGGCGGTGGACTTGTTAGTATTTGTTACTGTAAAATAGGGAGAGTAGCAGAGCTGACCTATTGGCAGATATTTCAGTACTTTTGGATACTAAAGCCCTTGGCTACTCTAAAAACTTGTGGCAAAACAGCTGTCGGGTTTCTTTTGGTGTTGTTAATTAAGGCTGTTATTACAAAATGATGATGGCCTTAAACAAAGGTGACTTTGATAATGTTCTGAAGTTCACAGGACCACTTCAGTCTGTCCATGCAAGGTCAGCTGAGTGTAGGACTCACAGTCCTCTTGTTAGATTATTATATGGGGACTTTGTGAAATGCTACGTGTGTAAAAGTAGTCAGTTACTTGTTTTTAAATTGGATTAGAACATTCCACATACCCGCAGACTGTAATTCATTCAACAGCTTGCAATATATATATCAAAATGATTTTTTAAAATTAGTCCAGCTTCTCCAGAATTACGGGCTGATGGATTGTGTTCAAACTTGGTAGGAACATCATTTCCTCAACAACAACAAAAAAAAAAAAAAAAAAATTCTCAAAAAAAAAAAAATTCTCAAAAAAAAAAAATTAACTATGTCAGTTTGGTCAGTGTGGGATACTTGGGTACAATGGTGTGTACATGTAGTTGTCTTCACGAGAGTCGGTCAGATCCTCTTCATGTATATTGGGGAGGTACCTTGGCTGAGTCCTCACGGAGTTTGTTTTAAATTAGTGATTTTGAGATTCTTCATCAATTTTATCATTCATTTTTTGAGGAGGCTAAATTGTTTTAAAATGCAGAGGAGCATGTCCAGATATACACTGACCATATTGCATGCGCAAAAGGGTACATGAGCAATAAAGAAATGTTATAGCAGAAAGATCCAGGGTACCAAAATACTGCCTGCATGCTTGGTTTTCTTAACCCTTTTCCCCCTTGAATTGACACTGAGTCAACAACTTTCCTTGGCATTAGTTGGGCACTAAATGTCGAAGTCATGCCAAGGAAAGTTGTTGACCTGGGGCATGTGATCTTAATCGGGCTTATCTGCAATTCTCAGTCAAACTGTTTTTCATTACTGTTGAAATTAGTTAAAAATGCTGAAGCAGACGACATTTGACCACCAGCTGGTTTTGGCCGGTTTAAGGGGGGGGGGGAAGGGTTAATAAACCATGCCACAGATCTGCTTCAAACTTTATGGGGACATACATGAATACAGGTCAATGAGTTAAGCCTTCTCACAGGCTTCTACTTGTCAACTCTGTTGGCTTCTGTCTCTCCATCCTCTATCAATGCCTGGTCTTCTGCAGGTAGGTGTCGTGTCGGTTTAAGTCTCACTTCCTTCCATTTTGCCTTGTTGAATTTTGCATTTTGATTCAGTCTCTCCTACCACCATGATGAAGGGCTGACATGGGAAAAAAAGCTAAATTGCTTATCTGTATTTGTATATGATAATATAGGAGCCATTGCCAGGACGTATGGGATTCCCCTTGATTGTATTAGTTACAGCAGTCCCTCTTTTGAGAGACCAGTTGAATGAGAGACCACCTTCCTTCTAAGGCCCCATTTATCAGGTCCCTTGTGCTATCTTTTCTATGTTTTTTGACATCTATTGAGAGACCACTTGTGTTATTGGACCACTTTTGGGCCTGCCCTTGGGGGTGGTCTCTCAGAGGAGGGATGACTACATATGACAAAGATTCTCCCACAATGCATGTGTACAGGAAGACAGATGTACATTGTAGGTTGTTAATTGAGTCTGAAGTGATGTCTACATGTTGTGCTTGTCAGAAAACTTCGTCATCCCTGGTGCTGAAGAGTCGTTATGGCAGTCAGCTTGCACTGGGCAGCAAGAGCAGCCTCAAGCGATCCACGCTCCAGCTGCCTGTGATTAGCCGGGAGCAGTCACAAGGTATCGAACTTACCCCCGTCAAGAGAGAGGACAAAGTACCGCTCATAGTTCGGGACAACCAGGTGGCGCCAGCAGTGGATGCAGGGATAGAGCTCAAAGTTGAGGTATTTTATTTCTGATGGAAAAGTATAATGAAACAAATTCATCAGTGGATTGATGATATTGGAGGAACTGTGAAGCACAACCCCTCCATATATTTGAGATGTTTCTGCTTCTAATTAATTTTTATTCTGGTGTCAGTTGTCATGACATCTGAAAAAAGTACACGTAGTATCAACTGAAAGGTTTCCCACCACAAGTATATATATAAGCTGCATCAGCTTTATAGAGGCATGATGTACTTGTTACACAGTGCGGGGCATCATGATCAGTTTGTCTCGCCATGCATGGAAGTTGTACTGTTTAATAATTCACAAAACCCTCAGTTTCATTCACAAAACCCTGAGTTTTGCTAACAAAACCAGAGGTTTTATCACAAAACCCAAGGTTTGTTACAAAACCTTGGGTTTTGCTTAAATAGTTATTGAATTTTGATATGATTTTGGACAAAACCCTGGGTTTTGCGTACAAAACTGTGGGTTTCATGAACAAAACCCAAGGTATAGCTACAAAAACCTGGGTTTTGGAGCAAAACCTTGGTTCACATACAATACCATAGGTTTTGGTACATAAACCCATGGTTTTGTGAATTAATGAACAGTACAAGTTCCATAGCCGTGAACTGGAGGTGACGTCTATCAATCAGTGAGAACAAAGATGAGGTATATGTTTTGTGACCACGAAATGGATGGGTCTCGAACCAGCAACCTTCAAAATGTATATTTACAAGAGATGGAGCCACCAGTACACTTCCACCAAGAGACCAACAATTACAGGTGGCACCACCAGGAGGATAAACAAGGCTAGCTGCTCTGATTGGTCAATTGATTGTTTCCAACAGGACATGATATGTGATGCATTAAGTTCATATGTGCTGGTGGCTTCATCTGTTAGTGATCGACATATGTTGTTATAAGTGGATCTTATCAACAGAGCAACAGTCTTATGTGTAGATCACAAACAAGAGGAGTTTGGATAAGCTATGTAATGAAATAATTTAAGCAAAATTTCTTTGATAGGATGGAGAAATCACTTAATTTGATCACAAAAGTGGAGAAATCACGTAATTTGATCACAAAAGTGTGTACTTCACCTGTTTTGTGTCTTGTTTCATGCCAGTAAACTGCAGCAGTTTTAAATATGGGAAAAGTTTAATACAAGATATGAAAAAAAATGTACATTTTTAGATAATAATGTCTGTACACATGGTGCCAAATAGTCCGGTAACTCTCTGGTGCTAGAGATATGAATACCACAAAAATATTAACTTCCATGCAGAAACAAACAACATTTATAAGTTTGCCCATATACATTTTTCATAATTTATACCAAAATTAACTTGTCTTGTCACTAAAGAGGTGATAAATGACTGATAGTTGATGAATTTATAGACATCAAGGTTAGAAACAGGTTTATAGAAAATGCCAACATGCACCTCTGACACAAGGGAGTACTGAACATTAATTTAGCCTTAGGGAGCGCATGTGTGCCGCGAAGAAAATAAAGAGACAGATGTTACATTTTTGCAATACATTTAGGCCTAAAATGACAAAATAAAAAGTGACTGTGGATTTGCATTCATTATGAGAGAACAATTAACCTTTTCATGGTCAAACTAAGACTGAGTCAACCGCTTTCCTTGGAAAGCTATTGACCTAAGGCATATGACTGTGCAGAATATTCCAAACAAACTTCATTGGATCTGTCTGTTGCCTATGTCTGTGGTGATGGTGTGGCGTGTTTGTTGACATAAAAGGGTGTTTGCTGTGTTGTTGCTATAGGATGCCGAGGAGCTGGAACTGCAGGCTGCGGCAGCTGACATGTTACAGGAGATGGAGGGAGACATGGATTACAAGGATGATGGCTACATTGAGTTGGTCCTCAAGATTCTGGGGCTGATGTGTGATGGGCAGAACAAAACACTGCAGGTAGGACAGCACCTAAGGGGAGGGGTGTGGAGGGGGGCACAAACTACACTGTGTGACCTTGTCTTCAAAGAGGGCTGGATAAGGGGGTCCCCTAGTACGCTGCTATAAGTGATCAGTTTGCCCCAGTACAAGGTATGCAAGAGAAGAAAATGCATAAATATTGGTTGGTATAAAGTATTGAAAGTAAAAAGGGCTTCCAGTATGTAAAAACGACAAATGAAAATGCCCAGTACACTAGTGTGGCAAACCCCTTCCCCCTCACCCCTCAAGCATGTCATTGTGATATGTTTGAGTATCGTATCATGAAACCAATGCCATTGAAGACTTGAGCTTCATTGTGGTTGTATCACAGTGGTATACATGACTGATACTTTCAAGCACATTCTGTGAATCATCCTGTCATGAAAGATACATATGACATGGTCTCTTGGGCATATCACTGTGAGTATAACCCAAATTAAGTTCAAGTTTTGTAAATTTTTCCTCTTTCACAAAGTGAGAATCTTTTTTTGTACATTTTCCACATGTACAATTGCATATGAGTATAGCTATGACTGATGTTACTATTTGTGTTTTAAGATCACCTGGATGCAAAAATGGCTTCATTGTGGTCTTAGCCAAGTTATATTGAAGAAATCACATAAATCAAAAGTACAGCATCACACTCACAATAACTAGAGTCTTTATTAGCTGAGCTTATAGGCTGGTCAGTCATCCATTGTCTGTCCATCGTTGTCATCCTCTGTTCCCATTTCACGTTTTTGACTTTCCAAAACCGTTGGCCAGACACCCTTCAAAGTTGATGGGTCTTCACCAAGTTTGTCCAATTGGCCATGCTCTACAGATTTTATTATTTTCTAAGATTTTTGTCGTTAATGTTTTTTGGCAAAAAATAAACAATAATATAAATTTTATAAAAAAATTACCCTATGGGGTTCCTTGTGGTGTTAATTTTGATATTCAGTGACCCTGAAAGGTCAAACAAACACTGGCCTTTATCTTGGTAATGGTGGATACAGTCACTTATTGTCTCAGAAATGGCAAGTCCAACACTGAGTAAGTGAAGATTTTGATATTGCAAACAGTGATGATAGTCTTAAAGAAAAGTGACCTTGATGTTATTTCACAGGACCACTTCAGTCTCTGTATATTCGAGGTCAGCTGAGCACAGGAGTGTCACAGTCCGCTATTTTTAAAAATTTTTTTTTCACGTGTTGAACTTCTCCCCTGGTTTTGTTTATCCGTAGCAACCATTTATATTGCAGTATTGCCAAAAAATTGACTGCTGTTCCTTATGACCAGCCATGTGCTAATTTGCGGACATTGAGATTGTTATCTTCTCACACCAGTTGCCTCTTTTCACTTCCGTCACCAGACTTCCTTCCTGCTGTGATACCATGCTGGTGGGTCACTGCTAGGTGGGGGTCACTTTTGTGCTCTTACACTGGTATGGAAGTAATCAGCTTCTAAACTTTCAGGGGAAAAACATTATCTTGAGATTGAAAGTCAAACTGCATAACAAAAGAAATATTTTGCTGTCAACATTTGCCAAGACTCCTGCTCCTCATGTGTGAAAATTTTAAAAAGACTTCTCTAAAACTGTTTGACCAGTTGCTTTGAAATAACACAGGGGGCACCTCTTGGACCTCTGTTTGTTAATGTGAGGGACTTTGGCCTAATGTCCAACTAGGCACAGTGTAATTATGTCTGCCCCTATACAATACAGCAGACACCCTGTATTTGTGTCTAATTCTTCTGCTTCTTCTTGTACTTGTTCCACTCATGGTTTCCAGGTAACAGCTCCAGAAGAATTTCAATAAATTTGTTCAAGCTTGGTAGGATAATGTAAATTACCAGTCTAAGTAGGAATTGAAAGACCTTGACCTAATTCTCAAGGCCCAAGGAGTCTGCAGGTGACAGGAGACGTAATTTTTTTAACAAGGTTAATGTGTTGTAGTTTTCATTATTTTAGTGTTTAGGTACTGTTACTCAAGAACTATTTGAGCTGTGATCCGTAGGCATAATATTTGACTTTTTGAAGGGCTAGATTAAAATTACATGTAGATGACCTTGGCCTAATTTTCACAGTTACTTTCATAAATTTTGTTTCAGGATCAATTTTCCAAAACTATAAGAGTGAAGACTTTCATACTGCACATGATGATAATCTAGTACACAGGCCTGGTTGAGACTACATACTAGGTGACCTTATTTGGGATAACAGAGTCACTAAAGTGAATTTGACTGGTCACCTAATAACTTGAGAACTAAGTAAAAAAAAGACTTTGATATTGCGCATGGCAATTGCCCGTCATAAGGGCAAGGTTAAGACTGCGCATGGTTGACTTTTACCTAATTTCTGTGGTCACAGTGCACTATTACTCGATCTGCATTTTTCTATAGAACTGTTTTACAGGCAGTTGTAATTTTGAAGTTCACATTGTAGAATGTAAACCATTGAGGCCTAGAGCCAGAGGTGACGTGTGATGACCCAGAGCACCCAAACGTATGTATTGATGTTGGAATGTAGTGGGGGTGCATTTGTTTTCCAGGATTACCTGAGGGAACAGCCGGACAACATCAAGTCTGTCAATCTGGTGGCGGAGACGGCCCGCTTCCTGAGCCTGGTCTACGGCAGTATCAACACCAACACCATTGCCTTGGTCACTGAACTCTTCAACACTTTGGTGGAGTTCACGTCGGGCAACATGCAGAACCAGACAACTGTCTTTGACAACAAGATCTGTGACTACATCAACTTTATCCTCAGGGGTGCCCAGTTCCAGGGATGTAGCTATAAGGAGGTGGGTCAGGGACAAAGGGTTTTGTGGGTGGGTATATGAACGGGAAATCAGCAGCATTTTTTGTAGAAGTTTGGGTTACTTAAAGACTTAAACCTGCAGCAGTGAGTCAGGTGACTTAATTTGTGGCAGCTCATTGGCTACTGCATGCCCACAACTGCTCGCCAATCCTTTGAAAAATGATAATTAAATAAATTACTTCTAAGACAGTGGTTTACAGCTGTGACTGTTATGGACATAAACATGTCAGCTCAGCTTAATATGCACCCAATGATACACATTTCTAAACTTTCACGGATTTGACATTTTCCCATCAAACTACCTGATGTGAAAAAATCTTGTTACTGCATATACAGTGTATAGAGCTGACCCATCAAAATAACACGTCTCAAGTAAATACTTGTAGTTTTCTCTGACATGGGTCAAGCACTAAGCACCCAATTGACACTGCTGACGTGGTCTTAATAGGGGGGAGGGTTAAACCCAGATTTGTACTTTGATGCACTTTTGCAAGTTTGCAGGACTGTCCAACTGGAGCATTGTAGAAAAATTTTGCTACAAAGCTCTTAAAAATTGCTATAGATTTTCTCAAAAATAAGTGCTTCTTATGTAAAGAAGTGGAAAAATTGCTACAAGGAAAGAACATTTTGCGACAGATGTTTTCAGCTGGACAGCACTGGTTTGCAACTTGAATTTAAGATTGACCAGTTGATTGTCTGCGAAGAGTTTAATCCAGGAGAGGTCCTGGCAGTGAGTAAGAAGTATAATAATGGCGTGTTACACATGTAGGTATAATAATGGCGTGTTATACATGTAGGTATAATAATGGCGTTTTATACATGTAGGTATAATTATGGCGTTTTATACATGTAGGTATAATTATGGCGTGTTATACATGTAGGTATAATAATGGCGTGTTATACATGTAGGTATAATAATGGTGTGTTATACATGTAGGTATAATAATGGCGTGTTATACATGTAGGTATACTGTGTGTTGACAGGTGCTTCAGCTAAAGAAGTCGATCATTACGCTCATCATCTCCATGATTGAGGAAAATCCCAAGAAGAGTAAGGACTTCACATCGGGAGAGGAGAAACATGTTGGCACAGCCAAGGTCAGTTGGCAGCATTGGTCCAGGGCTGCATATAGATACACCCCTCATAGGCTCTGTCAGATACACAACCATTTATTCCAGTTGTAGCACACACCCTAATAGAAGCACACACCCTACTTTTTACTCTTGGGAGGTTTTATTAAAAATTCTGTATTTTTCAATACATGTATTTTAAAAAAATTAACTGCTTCAGATGAAAGAAGAGAGTTTTTTGTTGTTATTTTATGCTGTATGGACTATATAGTAAGTGTAATTGCTTGTGGTATTGTAAAGTAAGATCTATCATTATCATAAAACGCTGCGAAAATCATGTGTGCTCCAGGAAACCTTTGCATTAGCACAGCATGCTACTATTGGAATGAATGTGGTATTCTAAATGTTGGCAGCACATGCTTCCTGTGTCATCACATTTTCAACCAATGAATGGAGCAGGTTTTGTTTATCCCCCAAGGTGTCTTAGCCTGAAGTAGGTACATGTAGATACCAGGGGGAAAGTTACTGGCAGAGCCACCTGCTGGCAACATGCTCCATTAAGGAGACCTTCTGATCCATCAGTGGCTGGTTTTATCATATCTCACTCAAATACCCTAAGAAGGCATAGATGTGAAATGTCAGCTACACTGTTCCTGCTTAGATTTTTAATTTTTTTGCTAGGGTGAAACATTGTTAAATATAATTGGCAAATGCCTCCAAGTACCCCTCAATGGCCAACGTTTTGACCGCCGGTGATTCAAGGTCACTGAATGTTGAATTCCTCTGACTTTCCATGAGATGCACCCACAGTGCAATGTTTATGGTGGTAGCTCAGTTTGTTCAAAAGGTTATCACGTCCACAAGGGTAAAGGGTGGACACCCTGACAGACATGATGACGACAATACCCATCAGCCAATAAGGACGAGGGGTAATAAAAAGTGTAATGAAGAGAGGATGTCATAGGTCAACAGCTTCTTTGGGCTGGAGTTGGGGGCAGTTCCCTCAAATCAGCAGAAAGGAAAACTGTTGAGTCAGTCTTAAGAAGTGCATCGCTAAGTCTAGACTCCAAACACCTTGTTGCACTCAAGTTTTGCATTTATTCAGTCCTCCCCCCCCCCCAAAAAAAAAAAAGAAAAATGATTGACCTAAACTGTCATTAGCCATTTTTGGCCAGAGTCAAGCGGGCAGTTTATAAGTAAGGTTTTTCATCAAGTAAAACATGATTACAGAAATTGATAATTTACCAATAAAGTAGAGAGTGAAATGCTATTTTTTGTTGGGGGGGGGGGGGGGGGCTATTGATGGGTTACAGGTGCAGCTGTCTGCATACTAGGGAAATTATGGAAAATGGAATATTGTTATTTAAGTTTACTTTTCAATACCTTTAAGGAAACCTTGTAATCTATTAGTCAATTAATGCATTTTAATTAGTTCAAAATTTATGTTATTTTCTACCTGTTCAACATTGCAGCCTTTCACACAAAATTTGTAAAGATGATAGAGTGTAGAAAGGTTGTGTCATCAGCACACAGAAATGAGTTACATTTGTATGATACCCAAGGCATATCATTTATCTATATTATAAAAAGAAGGAGTCCTTAAATTGATGCCTGAGGTACACCTGTACAGATAGGTGACAAACTTAAGGAAATGTCATTTACCTGGACATATTGAAATCTGTTTTTAAGTTTTTTTTTGTGTAAAACGTTGGAGATGGTCAGATAATTCTGAGAAAATAATTCCAAACAGACATGATTTTCTTGAATGTGATAAGCTGCTGAATATATTGTCAATTAAACATGCACTCTTTTCTGAAAAATGAGTGGGCGGAGTTATTTTGAGTGGCCAATCAGAGTATAGTAATGCTGTAAGTGTCATGCAGACTGTGTCCAAAGTAGCAGCATTTAATCCATTAAAACGGCTGAAATGCAAAATGTGAACATGTATCCACCTGAAAATTAGTACGTCCATGGTAATGCAGATACATAGATGATTGTGACCATTTCAGGACAAGCACTGTAGGGTTTGTTGTACATGTACTTACAGGAAGTGACAGACTCCCTGGATGCGGAGAGTATCTATCAGGTGATGATGGACTGCTACAGACGAGCCGTGGTAAGTCATGCAGGCAAATTTTGCTGTGCAGCCAATACATGTACACTGTACACTGGTTACCCCAGTATTTGATGATGGTCTCTTTTTTTTTTCTTCTTTGATAAACATGTTTATAATATATCTACACAGCTGGATACCATTACCAGGGTTGAAATCATACTTTAATGTGCCACACATCTCTCAGCTTACATAGCATATCTTGCCTTTTGTTACATATGTAATATGTGTATATAGCTTATCTGTAATTACCAGACAACTGTATCATAGACACATGGCATTAGCTGTCAAATGTACATAACTAGTTTGAGTAAAGTTGATGTACATGAAATTAATGCTATTGTGTGAAATGAAGCTTGGAATGACTTCTCAAGGTCATGATGGTGCAACTTTCTCCCCTGTCCGTCTGACAAAACTAGCAGGCTAGGGGTATATAAAACTTGTCAGACATGTTACCTCTCTTCCTTGTGAATCTTCATGTAATGATTCCAACACAGAGAAACAAATTCAATGGTGACTGCATGTGTATCATATCATATCATGACATATATTATATATATATATATATCATATCATGTCATGTCATATGTTATATATCATATCATCTCATGTCATGTCATGTCATATCATGTCATGTATATCATATCAAATCGTTTATTTCAGGTATATTTATAAAACAATACAAACAGCTTGGAGTATGATGATGGCAGCAAGTTTTGTATGGGCCGTTTGATTTGTTACATAGACAGTATATTAAAACTCATAAACAAGTCTTCAAAGGATGAAAAACTTTATGACCATTCCTCATTATTTAGAGACTGAAACCCAAAGTTTGTTATAAATCAAACTCAGCTGTTTCTTAAAGAAAATAGATGTGGGTAATTTCCCTATATTTTTCTAACTGGCTGCTGTATGGAAAGCTATTTTAGCATTTCATTATAGATATGTGAAAATCTTTTTCACATTTGTAAAAAAGTATTTTACACATGTGAAAATCTTTAACACATATGTGTAATAATAATTTATGTTACTATGTAAAAAAAATTGCAGTGTGAAATTCCTTTATACATATGTGAAATAAGTTTACACATGTATGAAATAAAACTTGCATTGTACATATGTGAAAAACAATTCCACATACTGTATTCATTCCAATAAGTGCACAGTGCCCTTAGGAAAATTTAATTGGAAAATATGCCTGAAAACAGGCTATATCTATGGAAACCAAGGTTTCTTTTCTGATAAAAAATAGGGATGTGCCCTTATTAGAGCATGTGCTCTTATTGAAATGAATACAGTATGTGTAAAACTTTAATACATATGTGTAATTCCAATAGGACTAGCTAATTTTGTTTATCTTCCAGATGGCAGCATCTGTAACAGTTATATACCAGGTATTATACCTAACCTGGTGCTGCCATCTGCAGTGTACGGCTCCCATACATGTACAATAATTTCACATATCGGTGAAAGAATTTCACATGTGTAAATCTTTTTTACAATGCAAAAAAAAAAAAAATGATTATTTCACATGTGTAAAAAAAAATTTACACATATCTGAAATTCTTTTACTCGTGTGAAATTAAATGAAGTAAAAGTATATTTGTACATATGTGTAAAACTTTTCAACATTTAGTTTATGTGTAAATCTTTTGCAAATACATGTAAAACTGTTTCACATGTTAAAATATTTTAAGTTATTGTACATAGTGTAAAATTCTTTTGCATATACCGGTATGTGAAATTATAATTACACCAATGTAAAAAAAAAAAAGATTTTCACATATGTATAATTATGGAGTAAATGCTAAAACAGTTCGCCATACCAATCACATGCCTGATTGAAAAAGAGAAATATCTTGCTTGTTTGTTAAATTGCTCTCAGTTTTTGAATTGTTCATGTAAAACTTGCTAGTATTGTTGCAAGACTGAGTGAGACTTTTCATTATGAAGTGTCCAGACTGCACTGGATAATATCTACAGGCCGTTAACCAGACAAACTGTGTGCCATATTTATAGTCATACAACACTTGACAAGTCACAAAAAATATAAACAACCCCTGGCCAAGCTGGGACACAAAATATGTGTGTGGATTTGACCTAGACAAAATCTAGCTCTGCTAACTATATTGCCTGCAGTGGCTGCATAGCACTTTGATGTGGCCTCCACACAAAGCATGACCAACCTCCATTGACCTGCCACAGTCTGGCCACATAGTTGTACAAATGGTGAAAAAATCTAAATGTACATAGAAAGATTCTTTATGCAAGTTGGATTTGGGTGTGAGTATGATGATGAATAAACCCTAAGTATGACAATGTATGATCCCTGAGTATGAGAATGTATGATCCCTGAGTATGACAATGTATGATCCCTGAGTATGACAATGTATGAACCCTAAGTATGATTATGTATGATTCTAATGTATGAACTAATATGACAACTAATGCGAGGACCATCAGAAGGACAATGTATGAACCCTTAGTATGATAAAGCATGAGTCCTAAGTATGATGATGTATGAGCTGGAGTATTGTGATATATGAAAAATAAAGGAAACCAGTTTTGCTTAAATTTATTCACACATGTAGCCAAGTGAATGACAATTGCTTTGATACAGTTAACAGCTTAACTTGTCTCTTCTTTTGTCCAAGATACTAGGAGGATCACAAAAACGGCTAGATTTGGAGCCCTGGTTGCAGTCTGAATACGAGCAGGACTCGGTAATGACCCAGTTGTGACCCCTAGGGTCAGGTGTGTGATATGCCTGAGAATGAGGCTTAGTGTGTTCCTCTTCCCTGAGGCCACCCCTACCCCCACCCTCACCGCTCACCCCCACCTCCCACCCTCACCCGCCATCCCCGCTCACTCTCTTCACCTGACTGGCAGCCTGCATAAACTGATCCAACACAAATTTGCTGTGAATTAAGCCAAGAAATTGTTGAAGACATTAATAACCTAATTCCCAATAACAAAGCTTACAAGAATATAACCAAATGCCGCAGCAGATATATAGCTTTTCCAGAGAGACTTTTATGGAGGTAGGTCTCTTGGTCGGCAAGAGCTGTGATACATTTAAGTTTTGACCTGAGACCAGTCACACTTCCAGCATGATTTTGTTGGAGGCAGCAAGCAGTCTGCTCTGATCACTATCAATGGTCAAAGCCACTGTGACAAGTGGTGAGGTAGACAGGTTGAAGTTGATGGTTGGTATGATGGACTGCCTACACCAATAGAGAACAGCAAGAACTGAGGGCTATGGTGAGGGCTATGGTGCAGAGCCTGTAGAGGGCATTTCGGTCAGCAAGGATGGGTGTTGTGTATTTCCATTATTTTCAGTTGCAGCGCAACTTTAAAGCTGCCATTTGTAGAAAGACCTACTTCTTTGTTATAAATCTATGTGTATGGTCTTAAATATTCAAAAACTTTTATGGCCTCTGTGACAAATGTAACCAAGTTTTTTGGGGGGTAATCTCAACATACAGTCCAATGGAAATATACAACACCAGCCCATAACAATTTGTGTATTGGGTTGTAATTCAGCTGAATGCACATAAATTTGCTAATGGGGCATGTCAGACACGCTACTCTGCATGGTTACCGCATCTGCTTCCTTTATCAGTTGACATTTATAGCCAATGAATGAAACAGGTAATTGTTTATCCCCCAGGTGTCTCCACCTGCAACAGGTGCATACCAGGAAGAAGTTACCTGTAGTGCCACCTACAGGTAACAACATCTCTGCATTGTGACACCTGTTCTCCTGTGTTCATGCATGGACTTTAACACCGAGGAAAAAAAAAAAAAACATATATTTTGTGTTGGCATTGAAATGACCTGTTTCTGTTTGCTTCTTGTTTTGCTGACAGACGTCAAACCAGAGTAAAAAAACACAGGTATATGGCACCCATGTGTTTTATTGTAGAGACCATAGGTGTCTGTAGGTTAGCAGTTGGAGTCAGTCGTGGAGAATCTGCCATCTGAAAGATGTATTTGGATGTCTGTACCAATCAGAACAGTGATTGTGATTGCAGAGCCTGTTTTTCTCAGTAACTTATGTTTTAAGTTCAGTGCCTCCATTTTTTCAGGCAAGGGCTGTCCATTTTTTCTACTATACAGATATAAATTTTATGCATGGTCTGTTAGAGTGTTCTTCTCAGATTTTAAGTGTCGACCTTCAAACTTAAGGTTTATCTGTGTCAGTATATAACCTAATGTACTGTCAGGGTATACTTTGTGGAAATGAACTAAGAAACGCATGTATTTCTGATGTTAAAAAATACACATGTACCATATATCTTCCTAGGAGTGCCCTCCACTTAATTTGCACCTGTGTTTTGAACAATATCAATTTCACACTGTGTAAAAAAGGTTGAATGTAGCATATTTCACTTCATGGTAGCTTTTTTCTTTGCTTTGTTGAGGTATACATAGGGGGCACTTATTAAAGCATGGGTGCTCATTGAGGTAGGGGGCCCTCATCAGAGCGTGGGTGCTCATTTGCAGGGTTACATTTGCATTTCATGGTCTTTGCAGGTCACGTGTTAAACAAAAACTGATGGCAGGTTTTCCATTGAGCGACTGACTTCTATGGAGTGTCACTTTCAATGCACCAGCACTTGTGTCAGACAGTGTTGTGAGACTGCTTATTACCAGTTCTGATTGAAGTTGTCCAATTGATGCAAAAATTACCCCGATGAAAATGGTATGAAAGAAGACAATGTATGGATGCCATGTTTTAAATGGCAAATAGTTTTTATGCTGGTGATCATTGAAAAAAAAAAGACATAAAGAAATTAAGTGAACTTCTATTTTGCATATTACCAGTTCTGATCGATATGTCCAATTGGTGCAAAAATTACCCCGATAAATATGTTATGAGAGAAGACAATGTATGGATGCCTTGTTTTAAATGGCAAATATTTTTTATGCTGGTGATCACTGACAAAAAGACGTAAATAAAACACCTGAACTTAAATTATCAAGAAATGAACTGAGCTTCCATTTGGCATACAAATATATTACCAGTTCTGATTGAAATTGTTCAATTGGTGCAAAAATTACGTTGAAGAAAATGTTATGAAAGCAAACAATTTTTTGGATGCCTTGTAAGTTGTTTTAAACGGCGAATATTTTTTGTGCTGGTGATCACTGACAAAAAGACATAAAGAAATCACCAGAAATTCTATTATAAAAAAATTAATGGAACTTCTATTTGGTAATATCATAAATACCAACAATTTATTTAATAACAAATATGAGTCAATAAGAGATAATTTGGGTACAAAGTGCCCCAAGGAAAGCTGTTGACTCAGTCCTAAATCAGCACTTTAAGGGTTAAAATTAAAATTGGGCCCATGAACAAGGTACTTATTCTCAAGAGTGGCATAGCCTCTAATTGGACTGGTTTCATCAGGGCCAGTGATAATCTGATGTTTAGTAATGTAGGCATAGAATGCATGAGTCGGTGGCCTATTGACCCTGCGTGTCACGCTGCTTTTGTGTGTTCACACTTGTGTGAGTTCTTAATATGCTTATTCCCAGACCACAGATGTCCTTGGTAACATTGTCTCACCTGAACTTTTGGACTTTTGTATCATATTTCCGTGTCCCGCTTTCTGCTTTGCGTAATCACACGCACACACACATATATTTTTATGTATATGTACCGGTATATACATACGTTTTCTGTTCTTGGTTGACAAAGTCACAAGTTTGCATGCACATGCTTGTGTTCTTTTATGATATATTAACCCTTTCCCCCTTGAATTGAGACTGAGTCAACTGCTTTCCTTGGTATGGGTTGGGCACTAAGTGTCCAACCCATGCCAAGGAAAGCTGTTGACCTGGGGCATGTGATCTTGATAGGTCTCATCTGCAATTCTCAGTCAAATTGTTTTTCATTACTGTTGAAATTAACTGATGAAGACTACATTGGACCACCGGCTGGTTTTGGCCGGTTTAAGGGGGGAAAGGGTTAATGAAGCAGACATACATGTGGAAGTATTGGAAGCAGACTGATGCTGTAGTTGGATTCAATGTGACACACATGTACTCTATCAATTGCCTTTAGTTTTTGTGTTCTATATATGCAGCTATAAAATGTAAATGAAGGTGTGTTGACTTCATAATATCTGGTGGAATGTGTTTGGTCAGCTATCATGGTTACACAATGTAAGATGTGTATTGAGTCAACTATCATGGATACATATTGTCAGGTGGGCTATATTGGTAGCATGGTCATGTGATATCAGGTGGGGTGTATTAGTAGCATGGTCATGTGATATCAGGTGGGGTATATTGGTAGCATGGTCATGTGATATCAGGTGGGCTATATTGGTAGCATGGTCATGTGATATCAGGTGGGGTATATTGGTAGCATGGTCATGTGATATCAGGTGGGCTGTATTGATTGCATGGTCATGTGATATCAGGTGGGCTATATTGGTAGTGCATACAGTCATGTGATATGAAGTGGTGTACATTGGGTCATGGAGCATGGCCTTGTAATGTCAGATGGGGCATTTTGAGCCAGGTGGCATGGTTATTATCAGGTACATGTAGGATGTACAGACCCAGTATCATTGCTATATAAGATCAGATGGGGCGTATTTAGTGATGGTAGCATAGCCATATATCAGGTGGGATGGTTTGGGTCATGTGTGGCCATGAAATATCAGCTAATTAGGGTGTATTTGGTCAGGTGCCATACACTGTGCAATACCAGCTGGGGTGATTGGGTCAGTTAACATGGCTATGTAATAGTTGCGGTACATTGGATCCGGTAGAATGACCATGTAATATCAGATGTGTGTTTGGTCAGGTGGCATATGCTGTGAAATATCAGCTGGGGTATATTGGGTCAGGTGGAATGACCATGTAATATCAGATGTGTTGTATTTGGTCAGGTGGCATGACTATATAAAATTGGGTGGGGTTATGATGGGTCCTAGGCCACGCTTACTCTTTAACATATATAGAAAGTACCTGCGGGGTTTCTTTTGGCATGGTTGATTTTAACTTTGATGATCTTGAGAGATGAGACTGACATTTTGGCTTATATCTTGTTACTACATACCACACTTTTGGTCAACTGTTTGTAAGTACTTAATGCAATATATGAATAGAGTAGTAAAGTCTGCACTTGCAGAAGCAGCGGATTGCAGTCAACAGAGCACGCATTCATGATCCTCTTGTTTTGTATATTCAGGATTTTTATCACCCTCCTCTCTGGGACCAGGCCACATCATTTTTTGGGTTTGAGATCATGACATTGTAATGAAGCCCCTGCCGTAGGAAGTCATTTTTCAAACAGACTTGACATGCACAAAATATATAGTACCTGGTTATCATGGAGATACAAACATTCAACAATCATGTGATGGAATATTCAAAATAATCATATATGCAGTGTCTTAGCCAGTGATCTGAATACAGCTACGTCTAATTTTATTCACTGTCTTGGAGGGTAATAAAGGCTGCATGGCTTCAAAGTTCTATTATGATGTCATCAGTAAAAATGACAAAGGGAACATTTGACAAGAGAATCCGTTACTGTGCACAACTAGAGTTGCACGGGGGAAAAAAATTACAGAATAAGATTATACATTCCCATAATGCTGCTGGACTAAAATCTCCAATTCTGGGATAATGCTGTATACAGTACTTTGAAGTGGCTCATATGCATTCAGCCGCGCAAGCCACGTTGATTATGACAGTCACACATCTACCCACTGAACTACTCTTTTTTTTTTTTTAAATGAGGATGTGGCCAAATGGATATATGCATTTCACATTTTCAGCCTGGTGATAGGGGCCAAAGGTTGCTGGTTCAAGACGGGGCCACTCTCTGGTCAAAACATGAACACTTTAGTTTAATTGTAACATACTCTTGGTGCTAGGGGAGTAATTCTGCATACACTTCAGTGTTAGTGTACACTTGGTGTTTGGAGGGGGGGGGATAATTCTGCACACACTTCAGTGTCAGTGTACACTTGGTGTTTGGAGGGGGGATAATTCTGCACACACTTCAGTGTCAGTGTACACTTGGTGTTGGGAGGGGGGATAATTCTGCACACACTTCAGTGTCAGTGTACACTTGGTGTTTGGAGGGGGGATAATTCTGCACACACTTCAGTGTCAGTGTACACTTGGTGTTGGGGGGTGATAATTCTGCACACACTTCAGTGTCAGTGTACACTTGGTGTTGGGAGGGGCGATAATTCTGCATACACTTCAGTGTGAGTGTACACTTGGTGTTTGGAGGGGGGATAATTATGCATACACTTCAGTGTGAGTGTACACTTGGTGTTGGGAGGGGCGATAATTATGCATACACTTCAGTGTGAGTGTACACTTGGTGTTTGGGGGGGGGGGGTAGTAATTCTGCATACATTTCAGTTTGAGTTTTCACTTGGTGTCAGGAAGACTAATTCTGTATACACTTCAGTTTGAGAGTACAGGGATACTTGGTGCCAGGACGAGCAGTTCTTCATACACTTCAGTTTGAATGTACACTTGGTGGCCAAGGAGTAATTCTGCAAAAACTTCCAATTTGAAGAATACACTTGGTGTCAGGGGAAGTAATTCTGCATATGCTTCAGTTTGATTGACTGTACACTTGGTGTTAGGGAGCAATTCTGCATGCACTACAGTTTGAGTGTATACTGGTGGACTAATTCTTTTACACTACAGTTTTAGTGTGTACACTCTTTGTTGTTTTTTTGGGGGGGGGGGGAGGAGCTGTTCTGCACATAATTCCACTTGGGTGCACACTTGACGTGTGTTACTGATGATGGACACATTGCTGGGATACACCTTTAGCATTACATTTCAGACCCTGAAGTCACGAACCAAGCAGACGGTGGATCTGCGTGAGGCCACGCTGGACGTGGGTTTTGGTTACTACCACGTGCTGTGCAGAATGATAGACCTGGATCAGGGCAGCCGCATTAGGCGCAGTAGTAAGTGTACATTCTGCTGTAGGGGAATATTCTGCTGTAGGCGAATAAATAAACAGCTTTAAAAGTTTAGAAGAGCTGTGAAACATAAAGTTTTTACCCCTCGGCTCATACAGGCCAGGGGGGTATTGTCATCACCTTTACGCGTCCGTCCATCCATGCTTTGTTACCGCCATATCTCCAAAAATACTCACTTCACAGTGATAGAATTTTTATCACAGAAGGCCATTGTGGTGTTTCAGGTGCCTATTGAAAAGTATGTCACATATTTAGGTCCCAGTACTACATTGAAGAAAAAATGGTGTTAACCCAATACTTGAAAAAATATTGAATGTAGCTTCATCAATTATTTTGACAGTTGGTCCTAAGGATGCCTCAGACACGTATGGAAAATTAGGTTTCTAGGTCTTATATTAAGGTCATAATGCTGCATTGAAGAAAAATGGCCATACCATGATATCTTCAAATATTAAATTACTCATTGTAGCTGCACCAATTATTTATGACAGTTGGTCCCGAGGGGTAATGTCGTCACCTACACATCCATTCATTCGTCTGTCTAGGGCATGGAAGCAAAAGTTCAGGAATTTTAATCTATGCTAAATTCACTGAATACCTTGCAGACTTTGTGCAATGCACATGCAATATACCTCCCCCCCCCACCTCCCATGTACAAACTGGTTACTGTTGGGTATAAGCTATCTCCTTGCTGTTATGCAACCATTTTGCATGCATTATAAAATTGAAAAAAAAAATAGGATTTGCTCTGGAGCAAATGTGTCTGTGTGCTGTGCAAATTAATGAAATTTAAAATTTTGTTCAATGGTATTAAAATATATCTTGACCACAATCTTTTGAACTGATATTGCCAATTAATCTTCAAGAGGTTTGAAGTGGTGAACATGAAAATCTTCTTATTGGGCCTAATTAGCACATTTTCAAATTTTACAACTTGCATTTTCATTTCATTGGACAGACCCACACCACAAACCAATTAATGAATGTTGCTATGGAGACCTGTGTCTATGATAAATTTGAGGATATTATATATAATGATAATAATATATATATGTATGTATGTGTATATATATATATATATATGTATAAAAAAGTATGTCGGATTAGCATGAAGTCAAATTTTACGTCATATAACTTTAATTTCATTGGATGCTCCTATAGCACAAACCTAAAAACTTTACGTTGGATTTTCAGAGCTTATCAAGAGTAATGAGGAGGAAATGGCATGGAATTTCTACTCCAATGGCACCTTGTCCATTGAGATCTTCAAAAATGAAGCCCTGCAGAAAATCTATTTTCGCGTCAAGGATAAGGTAAGGACAGTGGCGTAGACTTCGCGTTACCTTTTCAAATGCATATACTCCGCATTGTCTGCAACTATCTGTGTTTGTTTGGAGAGTGCCATATAGTAACATTATTACTAGATGTGTTTATTTTTGTGTCTGGCACAGGGTACACCTGACTGTATTAGGTGACCTTGGCGACCTGTAAGTCAGTGGTGGGGACCCAGGGCTTGACATTGTCAGCTTTTTGCATCCGTGCTTAACACTCTAATTCCCACTCAAATCACACAAAGGGATTGCATGTCCAGCCTTTAAGCTTTAATTGTTTTGCTGAAATTTTAAATTAGATTAAAACATTTTTTGCCAGGAATTACAGGCAAGATCTATCATCATGGCGGGCTCCAAGTCATTAGCTAATTAAACTTTCTTAGCAGGGGTTGGCATAATGAGCCATAGACAGCCACTGACTCAGTCTTATTGTGACAGGACAAGGGTTAAAGGACACCTAGAAGGAGCACAGACATGGGTCCAGATATGCTTTTAGCAATGCTGCATACTGGTGAACACTTGTTACATAATCTCTGCAGTAGAGTGGTACACTGTTAACCTTTTCCCCCTTTAATCGGACACTTGTGGGCATAGTGGATACACATGTTAAAAGTACCAATTTTAAGAGTTAATTTGAGGTCAATTATGGCAACATTGACATAAATTGTAAACACTATCTGATTAGTATGCTTGTCAATATCGGTAATGCACCTGGCATTTTCAATTTGAAGATGTTAGAAACTTTTTACAGGCAAAATTAATGAGACCCTCATATAGTTTGTGTGTACTGACCACCACACATGCATAGATGTCAATTGGTTTCTGACACCTGTGGGGTTAATCACCAGAGTAGTTTGTGAAACCTTTAAACTGAGTACATTTGGCAGCATGTACTCATGATGCCACAGCATATGGCTCTGCGAGACATAACCATTCATACAAGTGTGGTGTTTAAAGGGCAAAAAGCTATTGTTTCAGTTATGGCAGACACTTCACTGATTAGGCAAGATTTATTGCCATAAAAAATTCTTAACCTATTGTTATAAATTGAACATTTTATGAAAGGTTTCATTAATAGTTTAGAGGCCATTTTACTTCCATACTTAAACTTGTTCAGCTGAGATATTCATGTTATTTTACAATGTAGACCTTGCTCTGTGGCAAGTGCCTATGTTAAAACTATACAATCAAGTAGTCTTACCCCAGCAAAGGGATTTTTTCTAGGCATTGGACGTGAGAAAATCACTGGGGACAGTGGTCCACCTGTGGGGGAAAGTCCAAGGTCACAAAGCCATTTTAATGAACTTGATTGGGAGATGGATGACCATGAACCAATTCCCAAGGTCACAGAGGCTTTTTGGTGAATTTGGTGTTCACACGATAACTTGATAAGTTTTGTGCATAGGGGTTTCATATTGCACATACTTATTCAGTGCTGTCCAGCTGAAAATATCTGTACCAAAATTTTCTTTCCTTGTAGTATTTTTGCCATTTCTTTACATAAGAGACACTTATTTTTGAGAAAATCTGTAGCATTTTTGAAGAGCTTTGTAGCAACATTTTGCTACAATGCTCCAGTTGGACAGCCCTGTTATTGTCCAGAGTCAGGTCTCAGGAAGTTTGAAGATGGGTGACCTTGACCCATTTCCAAGGCCACAGAACCATTTTAGGTAATTTGGTTTTCACATGATAACTAGAAAAGTTCTTGACATAGGCCTGTCAAATTGCAGGTCATGATTACAGTCTTGCATAAAGTCTCAGACGAGTTCAAACATTAGTGACCTTGACCCAATTCCTAAGGTCACAGAGCCATTTTAGTGAATTTGGTTTTCATGATTACAGTCCTGCATAAAGTCTCAGACAAGTTCAAAGATAAGTGACCTTGACCCAATTCCTAAGGTCACAGAGCCATTTTAGTGAATTTGGTTTTCATGATTACAGTCCTGCATAAAGTCTCAGACAAGTTCAAAGATAAGTGACCTTGACCCAATTCCCAAGGTCACAGAGCCATTTTTGTGAATTTGGTTTTCATGCTATAAAGTGGAAAGTTTTGTGCATAGGGGTTTCATATTGCACATGCTTATAGTCCTGCATAAGGTCTCTGACGAGTTGTAAGATGAGTGACCTTGACCCAATTCCCAAGGCCAAAAAGCCATTTTAATGAATTTAGTTTTTACATAATAAAATGAAAAGTTTTTAACATAGACCTTTCTTATTGCACATGGTTTTAATGCTACATAAGGTTTGAGACAAGTTTGAAGATATGGATCACCTTGACCCAAATCACAAGTTGACAGAGCTGGGGGGGGGGGGGGGCATACATCCAGCAATCACTAAGTACCTTTCAATTTTGACAGTAATGAAAGACAGTTTGACTGAGAATTGAGGAGACCTAGCCAGATAACATGCTCCAGGTCAACAGCTTAACATGACATGGGTTGGGCACCAAGTGCCCAACCCATGCCAAGGAAAGTTGCTGACTCAGTCTTAATTCAAGTGGGGACAGGGAAAGGCATTATTTTTAAAGTCCTAATTTGCTGTGGTCACAATGTTGTGAAAGTTAGTACTCTTGAGGACTGAGTGAAAGTGATTACCATATGTTGAAAAAGCGGTGACATGCAAGGTGACTCAACTACATGCAGGCAGTTTGTGTAGTTCTTTGTGAAGTGTAGCAACATGCATGATTCACGAGTGCTCAAATGTTGCTGTAATTCCGGAGAAGGGAGCAACAAGCTGGTTTGGAAATTGCTGTGTTTACATTTATATGTATATAGAGTTTCCACATGCTGAGGATATTGTGCTACTCAGCAGAACTCCACAAGGTTAAAAAAAAAGACTAATATCAGGTGCTGAAAGGTTTCGTAATAAATGGCAACTCACTGTAAATACAACAAAAACAAAAATGATGGTATTTCATACAAGAAGGTCAAGAGACTATTTATAACGAAGAGATGGCGGTGGTGCGTTGTTTTGGTTACTTGGGTATTGAAATTGACAACAAAGGATCGTTTAAGCAAGTGATCACTGGATTATATAACAAATCATCTAAAGCATTGCTATCTATTAGACAGAGTTTCTATTTTGATACTGGAAGTGCAGTTATGCTAAGACTCTTCAATTCATTAGTACAACCCATCTGAATATATGGATATGAAATATGGGGAGTTTTTGGTTGGAGAAAAAAATGAATATAATTGTATATGGAATTACAATAAGTCCAACAAACATGAGTATGAAAAACTTCATACTAGTAGTAGGGCATATAAACAAGTCCTTGGAATAGACAGACATACACCTAATGTGATTGCAAAATCAGAATTACATGTAAGTCGTTTCCCCATAGTGGGAACAATCATTAAAAAGACTTGTACATACTGGCGACATGTTTTGGCCTCTGATCATGATTCACTTGTTTAAAAGCTCTACAGCTTAACTCTTACAGAGCCAATTTAGAGACTGAGTCAACAGCTTTCCTTGGGGCACTTTCCACGCAGAAAGTGCCCCAAGGAAAGCTGTTGACCTGGACCAAATTTTTCACTGGGAACATAGGCATGCTGGTACTTGAATGAAAGGTCTTTTAATATGGAATATGAATCTGGAATCATTACAGTAATCCAGCTTCATCAGCACAGCTTAAGCCGTGACTGGCACTCAAAGGGTTAATATTGCCATGGGCAGAAAGGGCTACCAATTGTACTATACAAGAATAAAAAGTTTATTGGCAATATTACAATGTAAAGATCAAATATATCCCAAGAAGAAAAATGCCACATCTTATGTGGTTCTACTTATTTATGAAAAGTATTGTGGAATGCATGAGCAAAACTTTTTTTGACAACATGAAATTGAAAGGTCTTTCTCAATCGCTTGGTAAATTTGAAATATATACTCCCATGTAAAAAAGATATTATCCCCTAGAAAGGTTTCTAACAAAGATTAAGAACGATAACTTGCATAGGCATATCACTGGAATTAGATGTGCTTCAAACATGCTATCCATTAATAATCTCCGAAAGTATGGAGCGATTCGAGAGAGGAGACTTTGTCAAATGTGTAAAATGAATGAATTAGGATCAGAAATGCACACTATTATATTTTGTCACAATTTGAAATAAGCAGAATACAGACAATACTTCCTAGGTTGAATTTATCAAATCTGCCCCCAACTTTTGAAACTTAACAAAGAACAGTTTTATTACCACTTATATAAAATCCCGCCAGTACTTTCGGACGTGTATCCACTATCGGGGCAACTTTCTCCCTTCAGTGCCAGCTTTCACTCAACAGGGGGGCTTGGCAGGTCTGACTAGCAGTGCTCCTTACCAGTATTTCATAGCCTGTGGGCAGCTTCAGTGTCTGATACAAAATCCTTAATCTGGGGCCCGCTGCTGCCTACAACTGATAACTGTATGACGTATTTCCAATTTTAGGTGCATTGAATTCATTCGACAAATTAAGACTTAACACTAATCACACATATATTTTGGATACTACCTCTTCAAAATATCAAATTGGGACTGACCCTTAATGGCTACCACTTGTTTTATTATACAGTGTGTGGATAACGATAGTACTTAAGCTTTTACAATGTATCTTGATAAAATCTATTGCACAATGAAACACTTATGACAACTATTCATGTGTAGAACTAAAGTGGTATTGGTCTAAACTCTATTTTGCATCTGAGCTATATTGTAGTAATGGTGTCCTTGTTTCTATTGCAGAATCACATTGCATGCTTGTATGCTATCTAGTCATGTCCAGTATCTGTACTTGACGATCCTTAATTGACTACATTAGTTTAGTTTTATTTTCATTTTTTATTTTTTCATGACATCATTGGAAATCACTTATTGAAGGTATGATGCATATCAAGGTCTTAACTTTATCTTTTGTGTCTACACATAGCTGTCATTTATGGTCTGCTTACTTGTTCTCTTGTTCTTGCTCAGGGAGTGTTGAGGGAAGATGTCAAGGAGAAGTTCAAGTATCAAGTGGATCGCTCATCCCCAAGTAATAAGCTTCGGGAGTTTATGGACTGGTCCACAGATATCATGCAAGACATTAAGTATACCCAAAAGGTGCTGGCAAATCCCATCTCCAGATTCTTTGTCAAGTTTTGGTATGTATTATAGGATTGGACAGTCATAACTACCCTGTAAATAAACAGTCTAATTGAAATTTATAAGGCTAAGGAACTGCCAAATGCAGAAGTTTCCTTTTCTAAACCCTCTCTGTCTGTAGGTCCAGTGATTATTGTCCGCATTGTGTCTGTCCTTGTTTCTGTCTGTTCATTTTCTGTCTCAGGACTGCAACTTTTTTGAGCTTTGGCATATTATAAAACATGGAACTTAACACTGCAAATTGCTTTATTTTCACATATTTTAAGTTTCATGGTTTTTAGCTCAGCTGACCTGTCAGTCAGCTGAGCTTTTGTGAGGGTCTGTCCTCCGTCGTCCATCCACAATTCACATTTTCTACTTCTCCTACAAAACCATCAGCCAAATTCACTTCAAACTTGGTGGGGATTTGCCTTGGGTGGGTCTCTTCCAATTTGTTCAAATGGTCATGCTCCAGTGATTTTTGGATTTTTTTATGATTTTTTTTGTTCTTTGTGGGGGGCAAATCTTAAAAAATCTTCTCCGAAACCATTCACTTAATTGCTTTGATATCACACAGGGACACTCTGAGGGACTCCTAGTTATGAATTTGTTCACCAGGTGGCACTGCGATTTTTTTCTATATTTTTGTGTGATTTTGCTATTTTTGACTTCATCTCCAGAGCCGTGACTCAGATTAAGCTGAAAGTTGGTGGATATGTTCCTGGTGGAAGGGTCAAACAAATTTAGTCACTAGGTGGCACTGCTGTGGATTCCTGATTTTTAACGATTTTTTCAATTTGGGCACTAATCGGTCAATGCAGCTTTCCTATTGATTACGATGCAAGTCAATGGGCATTCTAATGCTAATTCACATTTTCGACTTCTTCTCCAAAACCATCATCCAGATTGACTTTAAACTTGATGGCAATGTACCTTGGGTGGGTTTCTATCAGATTTGTTCACATGGTCACGCTCCAGTGATTTTTGGATTTTTGATGAATTTTTTTTTTTTGACAATTCTTAAAAAAATCTTTTCCACATCCGCTCACCCAATTGCTTTGATATGACATAAGAACACTCCTAGGTACTCCTAGTTCTTGATTTGTTCACCAGGCGGTGCTTCAATTCTTTTCAAATTTTTTTGTAAGTTTTGTGTGTTGTTATGACGTCTTCTACAGGTCCCTTACTCAGATTAACTTGAAACTTAGTGTATATGTTCATTGTGAAAGGGTCAAGCAAAGATGTCCACTCAGTTGCACTGCTGTGGATTCCTGATTTTTACGTTTTTTTTTTCATTTCAGGTACTTATTGGTAAATGCACCTTTTATATTGCTTACTATGCAAGTGAATGGGCATTCTAATGGTAATTCACATGTTGGACTTCTCTGAAGAAACTGTCTCTCAGATTCACTTTAAACTTGGTGGCAATCTACCTTGGGTGGTTCTTTACCATGTTTGTTCAAATGGTCACGATCCAGTGATTTTTGGATTTTTTATGATTTTTTGGAAAATCTTTTAAAAAGTTTTAATAGGAAAGTTTAACTTTGGGAATTTCTTGTAATGGTAAGGACTTAAATTATTATAGCCAAATTTGTGCCAAAGTTGGTAGGCATGTACCTTTTATAAGTGTCTACCTATTTTGCGCAAATGGTTATGCTCCAGTGATGTTTGGAGCTTGACCTCATTCCCAAGGTCACAGGACAACTGACCTGAAGTTTTCTGTTCACGTGATAACTTGAGATCTGTTTTGAGTTGTGACCTTGGTGTTGTAGATATTAATGTTTCTCTGTGCAGATCATGCTCAACTAGTACATGAGTGACCTTGACCTGGTTTCTGGGGTCACAGTGCAAGATACACGAATTTTACTCTTCACTATAAGTTGAGAACTACTTGAACTGGGACCTTGATGTTGCTCATGTTAGTGTTCTTCTATAAAGATCAGACCTACTCAGAACATGGGTGACCTTGATCCTATCCCAAGTTCACAGAGCCACAAAAGTGATGAATATCTAGGTCAACCCCCTCCACCCACTCACAAAGGAGGAACAAGGGGCATATAGCAACTACTTTGTCCGTGTGTTTCTGTCTCTCACTGACAATTGTCACGTGATAACTTGAAAGTTTTTCACTTAAGGTATTCATTTTGCACATGTCCTATATAAGGTTTCAGACGAGTTTGAAGATGGGTGACCTTGACCTAACTCCCAAGGTCACAAAGCTTTTTCAGCAGATTTGGTTTCCATGCAGTAACTCAAAATGTTTTAGCTTAGGACTTTTACATTGCACATGTTGATAGTCCTGCATAAGGTCTCAGATTAGTTTGAAGATGAGTGACCTTGACCCAATTCCCAAGGTCACAGAGCGATTTTTAGTGAATTTGGTTTTCAAGCAATAACTCAAAAAGTTTCTGGTTAGGGCTGTCATATTGCACATACTTATAGTCCTGAATAAGGTCTCGAGTGAGTTTGAAGATCGATGGCCTTGACCCAATTCCCAAGGTCACTGAGGGCTTTCATATTGCACATGCTAATAGTCCTGAATAAGGTCTCATATCTGTTTAAAGGTGGTAGACCTTGACACAATTCTTAAGGTCAGAGAGCCCCTTTAGTGAATTTGGCTAAGTTGAAAAGTTTTTAACATAGACCTTTCTTATTGGACATTGTTTTAATCCTACATAAGGTCTGAGACAAGTTCGGAGATAGATCACCTGGACCCAAATCACAAAGTCACAGATGGGGGGGGGGTATAGATCTAGCAATATCTGATTGCGTTTTAATTAGGGCTCGTTTATTACCGCAATATGTCTAGAATGCACCTATGTACTTTGCTCAAATTCGGCAGTATGCTTATCTAGTATGCCAAGATGAACTTACATGTATTAAATTTTGGTGTCACCATGACCTAATTTGAATAAATAGCAGCCTAATTATATGTTTGTTAGGGCTCGTTTCTGCGATATCTCCAGAATGCTTCCATGTATCTTGCTCAAATTTTATATTATGATTATCTTGTATGCTAGGATGATCAGATTAGGTCTTTGGTGTCATCATGACCTAATTTAAGCAAATGGCAGCCTAATTACATGTTCATTATGGCTCTTTACCCCATTATCTCCAGAATGCTTCCGTGTATTTTGTTCACATTTGCAGTATAATTATCTTACATGACAATATGAACTCATTAGATTTTGGTGTCACCATGACCTAATTTGAGCAAATGGCAGCTTAATTAGATGTTCTTTAAGGCTTGTTACCATGATATCTCCAGAATGCCTCCATGTATTATGCTCTGATTAAAGTTTGATAGGAATGATTAAGGGCCCACCCCATGGGGGACCCGTTAGGTTTTGGGGTTGTCCCTCCGTCCGGATGTGCACATTCTCATTACTTTGATATCTACAGAATGCCTTCATGTATTTTACTCAAATTTGGCAATGTGCTTATCTTACCTGGCAAGATGAACTGATTAGGTTTGTGTGTCACCATGACCTAATTTGAGCAAATGGCAGACCCTTCAGTCAACGCTTTGCATTGAAGGTGTGTCTAGTTGTATCATGGGGGGGGGGGGGGGGGGGGGCTATTAGCCCCTGTATTCCATACTGAAACAGTGAATGATGATTATATCCCATTTTTGATCAATCAGTAGGACAGGAGGAGCACTCCAAACCCCCTCTTTTGAAAGACCCCTCTTTTTGATACCACCTGTCTTTTGTGACCATTTTCACTGCACAAAAGCACCTTCTATTGATAGTTTTCCTTGTTTGGGAAACCACCTACAGAATCTGATCACCTAATATGCCCCCAAAAGGACTACTTAGGGCCTACACAGCCAGAAATTCCCCAATTCAGATATGTAAAGTCCAACAATTTGGTACAAGTTTGATAATGAAATAAGTTGTCAAAACCAGTTAACAAATTCAAACAACTGACTGCTAGATGGAATGTGGTCTAAAAAGTGTCCCAACAATCATTTTTTTAATCCAAATTATGCATGGGACTTCAAAATGGTTAATATTTGGGCAGGTAGCACAACAGTCAAACCTCATTTAGGAGACCACCTGCTTAGTGTGACCTCCACGTCTGGTCTTCCAAATATATAATAGGCGTAATTTATTTTCCTTTGTTGTCACCAGGTGGTACTTCAACATCCTGATGATGACTGTCAGCTTTGCATTCTTCTTCCTGGTAATGATCACATGGATGGCGCCACTGAATACAGTATATAGCAATTCAACTTTCCCAGCCTAGTAAGTTGTCAGTACTTTTTACTTACTTTACATACATATATATATATACATACATACATATATATATATATATATATATATATATATATATATATATATATATATATATATATATATACATATATACACACACACACATATATATATATATATATATATATATATATGCTGTCTGCCCCTACTGCAATCAGAAAGAAAGTTGATATTATAGTTTGTTTGTTTGTTTGTTTGTTTGTTGTTTTTTATAGGTCTATGGCAAAGAAGATCATGCTGAACTTAAAAGTACTTGTAACAAGTATCAGCTACTAAATTCCATGTGCCCAGTGTGTAATGAACTGCTAGTGCTACCTTGCACATGTGACCACTGCGCCAATTTATGCAACTTATGTGACGAGATGAAACATGTGACAAGTCCTTATTGTTAAAGGGACTGTGTAGCAAGGAATTTTTGTAAAAATACCTCAGCTATGGTTGACAAACAGGTACACCTGTATGCTGCACCATGACCAAATTGTTTGCCCACAGATAAAGTGTCTCAGGTTAGTCAAGTTGAAACTAAAGTGTGCAGTTTCCAGTTTACAGGTAGTGTGACCCAAGAAGGTCCCCGTTTAACCCTCTGGGCCCTAAGAGCTAATATATTGGCTCTAAATACATTGGGTTACAAAATGCTTAGTGTCCAGAGGGTTAAACAGAACTATTTTATTAATGTGCCCTCAGATATTTCCATGATCGACATATCATATCATAAACACATCAGCTCGGAATGTTTTTATTGGAAATGTAAACATGGTGCTGCCTGAGTGAGCAGAGTGACATTGTCCGGGGAATTATGGCACCGAAACAAGTCTTGCGCTGGTTTCCCACTGATGACCCAATTTTATTAAAGGCTTAAATAAAGCCTAAAATTTTCTTATAAATTTCAAATTTTATGAATATGATGTGTTCCTTTCACAAATTTATTTGCCATAATGATTTAGAACTATGCAGTTTTTCAGTGAATGGTATGGAATAGGACTTTACTCTTAGAATATCGGACTTGATAGTGTTCAAACGGTACATGGGCTTACAGAATTAGGTTTGTTAAGTTTCTGTTTGTATTAAATATGTTCATGCATAGGAAAATATCAAAAGAGTATATCAATAGCATAGTGTGGAAGCCACTCAATCTGATTCTTTTGCATTTACACCATCAAATGTTGGTATGTAAAGAGCAAAATCTAGCACTGCTTACACTTTCGGACAATTTAATATTTTGTGTCTCTCATCGTTGGATTTTTCAGTTTTTGCTTTGGCAACAGCCCTCCTGTGTCCAGTGAGAAGCCAGGCTGTTCTGCCAATGCACAGATAGTCACAAATTTGGAGAAATATCCCTGGATGTTGGGGGGTAAACATGTACTGGCCTTAGCCTCCAACCCTTTTGTTTCTAACATATATATCCTCACAGTGTGACATTCCTGTACACTGTCTGTCAGTAGGATGACTTACTAGCTCGCCGTCCGTCCTCACGCCAAGTGCCATAGTGTGATGTTACTGGCCAGGATTAAGAGCAGGATTTGCATAGCACAGTGGTCCCCCTCTAATAAGGCCACCCTAAATTTAACCTAATAGTAGCCCCATTAGAGAGGTGGCCTCTCTTGAGAGGGACAATACAATGGAAATACCACTCTTGTGGCATGCAGAAGTGGTCTTTGTAGAGAGTGGCCTATTTCAAGGAGGATCTTATTAGAGGGGGACCACAGTGGGAGGGGGGCATTGGGATCTTCCATATCAATAGGTTACTCACCTGTCCCCTCCTTCAACTCAATAATATGTGCTGTATTTTTTGTGTGTGTGCAGCATAAAGCCTCGCTACCGCTTTGATGGGGTGGAGGTGACCACGTATGTGCTGGGTGGTCTTCACAACCTGCTGGCCGTTTGTGTCCTCCTCAGCTACTTCATCTCCAACCATCCTTCGCTACCCCGCTCGAAGAGCATCGTAAACTTCTTCAGGTAAGCTGTGTGTAACCCACAGATGACTCACTTACAGTCAGAAAGAGCGGCTGGTACCTGCCTGGACAGCAGCTTCAGGACCGTAAACATATTTGGAGTTCAAAACAATATCATGATCCCATGATAGTACATGAATGTTTAGCTTAGCAGACTGCAAGTCAGGAGAGCTGGTGACATCACTTTTCATTGCTCTTACAGCCACACTTCCCTATTTCACAAGTGTGAGTGTCCAAGTCCTTTTTAAACTTGGGGCTTCATCTTGGGTGGGCCTTTAACATATTTTAGTAGATTTTGCTCTGATACCTTTGTTATTTTTATTCAGTTTTTAGCTCAGCTGACTTTTCAGCTGTTAAAATTAGTTAAAAGTAGTGAAGCAGTACATTTGACCACCAGCAGGTTATTGCCGGTTAATTGGGGGTAAGGGTTAAGACTGACTCAGCAGCTTTTCACTGGCATAAGCATTCAACCCAATCCAAGGAAAGTTATTGATGGGGGGAGAGCATGTTATCTTGATGTGTTTCATCTGTAATTCTCATTGAAATTGTTTTCCATTCCTGTTGAAAACATGCAAAAAGCATTGAAACAGGAGACATTTGACCACTCCCAAAACTATAACTAAGGATACACTGTAACATTTGATATCAGTACCAATGCTGGGAACTGTGTATGTGTTTATTGCCAGTGGTTTACTGAAGTATCACCCCAGTGATTATGGCAAGCCAACAGGGCCATAACGCATAGGTCTTACGCGTAGCCGAGCCTCCACTACACGTAGTCGAGGCTCGGCAACGCGTAGTCGAGTAGACCAATCAGATTGCAGTCTCTACTACGCGTAGGCTCGGCAACACGTAGTCGAGCCAACAAATAAGATTACAGTTTCCACTATGTGTAGTCGAGGCTCGGCAACGCGTAGTCGAGCCAACCAATAAGATCACAGTCTCCACTATGTGTAGTCGAGCTAACCAATAAGATTACAGTCTCCACTACGCGTTGCTGAGAAAATGTTCTTCTAGAACGCGTCACCGAGCCTCGGCGACACGTAGTGAAGAAACTATGCCTCCCATATCGTGTAGCCAAACTATCCAATCACTGATGCTCTTGTAAACTGTATTAGACCTGTTCGACTACGCGTTGCTGTTTTAATATCTGTAATGATTGTAAGAACGTAAATGATTGGTTTGCTTTTCTTCAGCCAAAAGGTGTCATAAGTTGCTCCACTATGCGTAGCCCAAGCTCCACTACGCGTAGTGGAGAACATATTCTCGGCAACGCGTAGTGGAGACTGAAATTTGATTGGTTGGCTCGACTACGCGTAGTGGAGGCTTGGCAACGCGTAACACCAATGCGTTATAGCCCTGTTGGCTTGCCATAAGCGATCTGCAGAGGCATTAAGTGTCACCTCATCCTACATTTGGTGTTTATATTTGGCAGGAGGTGGCGGCCAAGACCGACTGGCTTTGAAGACGAAGACAGTGATGAAGAGGAGGAGAGAGAGTCCAATCTAGAAGTTAAATTTTTCAGTATCAAGACGTTCTGGTACCTGGTGAGTGGTGGGCAGGCTAACAGTACACAGCTTTTACAACCAATCAGTAGGATGAGGTTCAATTGCCATAAACATTGCAGGGGTGGAAGTCGTCCAAAGTTAAATACCTCACCAAGGACATATTTATTCTGCACGATCTCAAAACCTAAATGCAGTTTATATCAATTTGTATTCTTTGTGTTCCAATGCTACTGCCATTGCATTTTCTCCCCGTTGTCTGCATATATACACCATATCATAGTGACAAACAAACTGTAGATATGATTCAAGACATAATTTACATCTAGCTGATGCATCCCCTCTACAAATGCAACTTACAGCATTTGCAACTGTTTGCCCCTAGGACATCAATTGCAAAGAGAATCCAGCCTCCAGAATAAAATCACACTTGATTACATTGTATTTAAAACTGCACTTGGTGACCTACTTTGGGTCACTGTGACCCAGTGATTATGGATTTTGGCACTTGTCCAAATTTATTGTTTTTCTTCAATTACTCAAAAAGTTATTACCAGATTTGAACAAACAGACCATGTATGGAAAGCTGGATGTGGGGCACACATTTTGAACGTAACAATTTTTTAATCTGAGTTGGAAGTCAAGGTCAAATGGCCACTTGGAATATTATAGGATCATCTTGTGAATGCTTTGCACGCCACAGTTTTTGAGTTAGGCCCATAAACCTTTTCGGGATTATCGAGTATATGAAAAATCTATACCAACATCAATGGTGGCACTGTCAACATCAATGTTGGTGGTGCCACCGTGACCGACAGTACATGTATTATGTAATGTATGGGTCAAAATGGTAAAATCTTGTGACCATTCCAGCATCCTTAATTTTGTATGGATCTTCATGAATATCTGTGGGATTGTAGAAGAGGTCAAAGTCTTGGTTACTTACGATACTAGTGGTGCCACCTATAATTTGAGGGAAATTATGAGTTAAAATGTCTTAAAAGATACAAAATTTCATATCTTGAAAAATGACTGAATTAGATCTGCCAAATTCATACAATATATAGATCATATCTGATGCTAATATGTAATATAACATTAGTGACCTTGGCCTATTTCTGTAAGGTCAGCAGACCTGTTAAGTTGCAAAAGGTGATTTTGTAATGATGGGATGTAGTTTGTACATCAATGGCAAAGAGAATTGAGCCTCCATATCAAAGTTGCACTTGAGTAAATTGTATATAAAACTCTACCTGGTGAACTATTTTTGGAGTCACCATGACCCAATAAAAAATAAGAGGAATGATACCAAATGTACCACAAATATGTATCATGGAATTTGGATAAAGCATGATAAGGATGACCTTGATTACTTTGTCAAGGTTGTAGAGGGAATACATTTTGGGAAAGTATTTTTGGTGATGGTGGTCAGCAGAGCATAATGGGCCTATGGGCCTCTTGTTCTGTGTGTCCGCAAGTCTGTACGTGCATGTCCAGTTGACATCCCATATTCATTACGTGTCTCCCATTTAACCTCCGTGTTCACACCTGCATGTTCCAGCTCACTGTACTGATCCCTGTCTGTGTATACATATTGCAGCTGCTGTTTGTCTTCTCTGTACTGGGAACCTTGTCTTATGGCTACTGCTTTGCCTTCCATCTGCTACACATGGCAGAGTTCAACCAGCTGCTGGCCAGAGCCATCCAGGCTGTCCGCAAGAACGGTAGGTGTCTGTAGGAATGCTTCTGTCAATGTTACAGTGTGTGCTACAGTAATATTGTGTAACAGAATACAACAGTAACATATTGTAGATGTTACAGTGTGTGCTACAGGATGTAGCAGTACATACAGGGGTAACACTAGATGTTGAAGAGTATGTTACAGTAAGGATGTAAAAGTGTATAGAACAGTAATATAATTGTAGATGTTACAGTGTGTTACAACAGTGTGTAATGTAACAGTATACAACTGTAATACTGCAGGTGGTACAGTAGAAGAGTATGTACTAACCACATCCAGTGGTAATACTATGGGTGTTACAGATTGTTATAATTACAGTGTGTAACAGCATACAACATCAACACTGTAGGTGGTGCAGATTGCTACATTAACAGTGTGTAACTGTATATAGCAGTAACAGTGTAAGTGTTACACATTGTTACTATAAGTGTAACAGTATACCACAGTAATACTGCAGATGTTACAGAGTGTTAAAATAACAGTGTGTGACAACAACAATAGTTCTTTTAGTGTGACAGAGTATTACAATTAACAGTGGGTGACAGTATGCACTGGTAACACTAGGTGGTACAGAGACTGTTACAGTAATATGGTGTTGTGTGGTACTTTAGTGCCACCATATATCATGTTGTATAGTCAGTGTTGCTGACACTGGTTATACTACAATACTGTAGTACCTGAAATTTTAGACCACTGCCTTCAAAGACCACCTGCCTTTTGTGACCATAATTCTGAGGACACTGAACTCAATATTCTTTGTAACTTTACCTACAATGAGAGACCGCCTGTTGTATGTGACCATTTTCTGCTGGCATAAGGGGTGGTCTTAAATAGCAGGTACTTCTGTACTTAGTTGCCACAGCAAACATTGCTGAGGTACATGTTAACTAAGGACGTGGAAGTTCCCTTGCATGGGTTTTGTTCTCGGCAAGTGTTTGTTTTTCCTTGGTAGACATGTCAGAGAAGACAAGTATATGCTGTCTATACAAAACATTTTATGTAGAGGTATGGATAATAGAGTGAGCAAGCCATTATGGGTAACACTTTTTTTGTTTCTGTTTGGACTACAAAATGTAGTCATGGGAAGTAAGTATGAGAAAACTGTGTTGTCTTGGAAGGTTCCTTGAAGCATCTATGATTGTTCAGAACATGTTCATGGTCTTTGACCATAGCAGTGGGCATTTATTTCAATGTTTGTTGTTTAAAGTGGTCTTTTTCTGGCATACATAGTGTAAACAGTGGGATTTTTGTGTCTGCAGGTAACAAATTTTCATAATTTCAAAATATGGCTTAATATATATTTGTATTTCATGGTGGAATGTATTATTGGATAAATGAAATGCATGTCACTTTAACACAGACCTGTCACAGTGCTGTTGTATGTCGGGGAAAATATTTTGCTACTTGCCACTTACAAAAACTATATGTTTTTGCTTAATGTTTACAGGTACTTTTAAATCTTAAAAATGACATATTTTTTGCTTTGTGTTTACAGATACTCGTTAATTATTAGAATATGTTTTTGCTTGATGTTTACAGGACGCTCTTTGATGTGGGTATTTTTCTATGGCCTGATATTTATATACATCTATTCCCTGGTCAGCTTTGCGTTTTATCGAGGCATTTATGACGCCGCTGAGGGAGAGTACTGCACACAGATGTATGAATGTTTCGTTACCATATTACACAGGGGATTCATTGTCAGCATGTTTGAGGTTGGTGCCTTATGTCTGGTAGCCATAGCAACACAGACTAACCGCCTCACATAGCACCAAGCGGATGGTTGGCATTGGCAATGGGAATAACATGTTCACATTGGGCTGGAAAGTATTGGTTCTGTGGTGTGGTCTTAATTAACCCAATGACTAATTTTTTTGTGAGAGTTGTCTGTGAGTAGGTGAGAGATGTAGCATATATATGTATATATATATAACTTCAGCAGCCATCACAGCATTTTGCCTTCTCGTTCAAGTGCGATGTTGTTGCAGGGCCTGGTACATGTATTACATGTATGAGGGCCATCTTGGCCCATCACCACCATGGACTGACTCTAGTATATGTTAATAACAGATGATGCCAATGGTACACTGAATTCCACCAAGTAGCCAACAAGTGTTGGTGGAACCACCCAGGAGATGGACAAACCCATCTCCTCCGATTGGCCAGTCCTTGTCAACCGGGAATGGTGTGTCATACAATAAGTTTTCATGTGCTGGTGGCTCCATCTGTTGGCAACATACACTATTAATAGAAGTTCTATTACCAGAAGTTCTGCATGTGTGTCCACGCACAGGGAGATACAACAGTGTAGCTTGTTAACATTTCCTGCTCTATTGCTGTTTTCTTGGAAGATGGGTATGTGCATGGTTTAGATTGTCACATAGGAAACTGTAAGATTCTCTTTAACATGTGTAAAGATATGTCAAATGCTGCACGGACAGCATGCAGACATAGTATGATAGTTTCCACAGATGGAAGGGGACTGTCTTATTGTTAAAACCTTACAGTCTACCCCAGCCTCAAGGGCAACTTAAGACATTGATTCTTTCTCAAATGTTGGTCTGGACTGCTGACATTAGTTTGGTAAATGGGTGCTTTTACAGTTTTAATCTAAACTGTGACCATCTGAGAAATTGAACTATGCGTATTTGTGGCCTTGCAAATTGATGTTAGGTATCTCTGATCATAAAGTGCTCAGGAAGATTGAGCCCCCCCCCCCCCCCACACACACACATTTTGCTATTAAAAACTGTCACCATTTCAAGTTTAAATGAAGTTAAAAACAGACTTGGACCATGTGGTCTGTAAATTTTAGTTTTGTGTGCATGACAAATTTGCAGGTGGCGCTGCAATTTTTTTTCTTTTTTTTTTAATGATTTTTTTGTGTGCTTCCACTATTTTCAACTTCTTCTCCAGAACTGTGACTCAGATTAAGTTGAAACTTAGAGGATATGTTCCTTGTGAAAGGGTCAAACAAAGTTGTTCAATAGGTGGCTCTGCTGTGGATATCTGATTTTTAACGATTTTTTTCGATTCAGGTACTTATCTGCAAATGCACCTTTGCTACATGTATTGATTACCTGTAAGTCAATGGGCATTCAAATGCTAATTCATATTTTCAACTTCTTATTGAAAACCGTCAACCAGATTGACTTCAAACTTTTTGCCCATGTACCTTGGCTGGGTCTCTACCAAGTTTGTTCAATTGTTCACACAGCCCTCTTGTTAACAATTTTTTTCTTCAATTCGGCTACTTATTGGTAAATGCCCTTTTCCTATTGATTACTGATTAAGTCAATGGGCATTTTAATGCTCATTCACATTTTCGACAATTCCGAAGAAACTGTCAGCATGATTGACTTCAAACATGGTGGCAATGTACTTTGGGTGGGTCTTCACCAAGTTTGTTCAAATGGTCCTGCTTCAGTGATTTTTGGATTTTTTATGATTTTTATTTGTTAATTTATTCGGGCAAATGTTTAAAAAATCTTCTTCTCAAAACCCACTCACCCAATTTCTTTGTCACACAGGAACACTCCTTGGGGCTCCTAGTTTGTAATTTATTCACCAGATGGTACTGCAATTTTTAGCTCACCTGAGTTGCTAGTCAGACTGAGCTTTTGAGGGGATCAGTTATCTGACTTAGAAATACTTCTAAATGTCATATGCACTCAGCCAAAGCTCAACACAGGTCTAGTCAGTTGCAGCCTTGATTTTATGGGACAAGTGAAGGTCAGCTGTGCATGGGCTGTTCACACAGCCCTCTAGCTTATGAATTTTTTTGTTTGTTTGTTCTTTTTTGGGGCGAATGCTTTGATACCACACAGGGACACTCCTAGAGACTCCTAGGTCTTAATTTGTTCACCAGCAGGCGCTGCAATTTTATTCTATTTTTCATTGTTTTTTTTTTTGTGTTTGTGTGTTTTTTTGCTATTTTTGACTCCAGAACCGTCACTCAGATTAGGCTGAAACTTGCTGGATATGTGTTTTGTTGAAGGGTCGGACAAAGTTGTTCACCAGGTGGAACTGCGGTAAATTCTTAATTTTTAACATTTTTTTCAATTCGAGTACTTATCGGTATATGCACCTTTCCTATCGATTACTATGTGAGTCAATGGGCATTCTAATGCTAATTCACATTTTTTACTTCTCCAAAACCTTCATCCAGATTGACTTCAAACTTGGTGGCAATGTACCTTGGATAAGTCTTTATAAGATTTGTTCAAATGGTCATGTTTCATTGATTTTTAGCTCAGCTGACTTGTCAGTCAGCTGAGATTATGCTATGACAAGCCATCTGTCGTCCATTGGTGTGTTTTTGCTATTTTTGACTTCTTCTCCAGAACCTTCGCTCAGATTAAGCTGAAACTTGATGGATATGTTCCTTATGGAAGGGTCAAACAAAAGTTTTCACTAGGTGGCACTGCTGTGGATTTCTGATTTTTAACAATTTTTTCAATTCAGGTACTTATCTGTAGATACACCTTTCCCACCGATTACTATATGTAAGGCAATGGGCATTCTAATGCTGATTCACATTTTCGACTTCTTCTCCTAAAGTGTCATCCAGATTGATTTCAAAATTGGTGGCAATGCACCTTGGGTAGGTTTCTACCACGTTTGGTCAAATTGTCATGCTCCAGTTATTTTTGGATTTTTAATGAATTTTTTTGTTCTTTTTTTGGACAAATCTTACAAAATCTTCTCCACAACTGCTCACCCAATTGCTTTAATATTACATAAGAACACTCCTCCCTTTTTTTATGAATTTTTGTGTGTTTTCATTACTTGTCACTTCTTCAGAAATGTCTCTCAGATTATGTTGAAACCTTGTTGATATGTTCCTTGTGAAAGGGTCTAGCAAAGGTGTTCACTAGGTAGCACTGCTGTGGATTCCTGATTTTTAACCATTTTTTTCAATTCGGGTACTTATTGGTAAATGTGCCTTTCCTATTGCTTACTATGCAAGTCAATGAGCATTCTAATGGATTCTAATGGTAATGCACATTTTGGACTTCTCTGAAGAAACTGTCTCTCAGATTTGCTTTTTTTATGATTTTTTTTCAAAAATCTTTAAGAAAGTATTAATAGGAAAGTTTAACATGAGAATTTCTTTCATTGGTTATAACTTAAATAATTTTGGCCAGATTTGGGCCAAACTTGGTAAGGATGTACCTTTTATAAGTGTCTACATACTTTTTGCAGATGGTCATGTTCCAGTGATATTTGGACCTTGACCTCATTCCCAAGGTCACAGGACAAGTGACATGAAATTTACTGTTCACTTGATAACTTGAGATCTGTTTTGAGTTAGTACCTTGATATGTTTCTCTATGAAGGTCATGTTTGGACTGTACATGAGTGACCTTGACCTCATTTCTGGGGTCACAGTGCAGCATACATGAATTTTACTCTTCACTGTAACTTGAGAACTACTTGAACTGGGACCTTCATGTTGCACGTTAGTGTTCTTCTATAAAGGTCAGACTTACTCAGTACATGGGTGACCTTGATCCTATCCCAAGTTCGCAGAGCTGCAAGTGTGATGAATGTCTAGGTCAGGTGAGCATGGGCTGTTTAAACAGCCCTCTTGTTTATGAATTTCTTTGTTCTTTGTGGGGGCAAATCTTAAAAAATTACCAGGGTATATGTACATGTCATCTGAGCACAGGACTGTGACAGTCCTTTTGTTTGGTTTCTTTTGGGTGAGAACTAGATGGAGGATGTGGCACTGTTGCTTCTGCTTGTATATTATTGACAGTATTAACACAATTAACCACTAGTACTCCTAAAGTCACCTTCAGATATTGATGTAGAAATTTACAATTCCAGCACAGTTTGGCTGTTTGAGTGTACATGTATAACTACCGCACTGTACATTATAACTGTTCAGTTCTTTTTCAGCAGAAGAGTGACAGAGATAAGCAGAGAGCCATTTTCATGTGAATAGTTGATGTGTCCACAGTCCACGCCCGCTAAATGCTGTGGTGGAATTGTGTGACTTAACCCTTTCCCCCTTGAATTAAGACTGAGTCAACAGCTTTCCTTGGCATGGGTTGGGCACTAAGTGCCCAACCCATGCCAAGGAAAGCTGTTGACCTGGGGCATGTGATCTTGATAAGTCTCATGTACATTTCTCAGTCAAATTGTTTTTCATAACTGTTGAAATTAGTTGAAAACAGTGAAGCAGACGACATTTGACCACCAGCCAGTTTTGGCCGGTTTGAGGGGGAAAGGGTTAAACAAAGTCATCTGATCACCCAGTTGCCTTGTCATTATGCAGGATACCTATTCAATCCTTTCTCCCTTGAAGTAAAACTGAGTCAACAGTTTTCCTTGGCAAGGGTTGGGCACTAAGTGCCAAGAAAAGGTGTTGACCTGGGACATGTGATCTTGACAGGTCTCCCCTACAATTCACAGTCAAATTGTTTTTCATTACTGGTGAAATTAGTTGAAGACACTGAAGCAGACGGCATTTGACCAGCAGCCAGATTTGGCCAGTTTAAGGGGGGAAGGGTTAACTATTAAAATGCAGATCACCACGATAATGGCTCCCTTGTAAATGTATATCAGCACTTTATGCCTGATTATTAAGTTTATGCCACACCTTTAGGTTGTGTCTTTTAAGTGAGCATGTAATGGTTAAAAAAAATGCATGAAATGCTGTCCGACTTCAGCTGGAGATAGACCAAGTAACTTATTTGATGTCCTGGGAGGTAAATGCAGCAAGTACTAGATGAAGGTGGATGTAAGCTCTCTTTCAAGATCACACCACATCGTCACCTTCAAAATACCATCAATTGCCACACTTTTGAACTTCACTACGTGTGAAGCAGTAATTCCCTCACTGCAAATGTTTTACAATAGCAGGGAACCATTTTGATGGACCCCATCTTGTGTGTCATAAAATGGGAGCACTTCGACACGTGTAGACATCAGCAGTTTGCTGCGGCATGTCTTAACCCTTGTCTCCCCCCCCCTCCGCAGCCCAAAGTGGCTGGTGGTCAAGTGTCATCTGCTGCAATGTTTTTACTGTTCTCAATGGCAATTAAAATAGCTTTAATGAGAATTTCAGACAAGACTGATCAAGATATCGTATGCTCCGGGTATGCTTTCAACCAACATAAACACCAACTCCACGCTGCTTGTAAACCCACCTAACACTCCTAATAGCCTAGAACTGCAGAAAATATAAGAATGGTTCAGGTGAATACTTTTCTTCAGCACACACTGCAGGCAAAGTGTGCTCAGGAAAGTTGTTGACAGGGTCAAAACTGGACACTTGAAGAGTTAACCCTTTCCCCCTTGAATTAAGACTGAGTCAACAGCTTTCCTCGGCATGGGTTGGGCAATAAAGCTGGTGACCTGGGTCATGTTGTCTTGACAGGTCTCATCTTCAATTCTCAGTCAAATTGTTTTTCCTTGTTGTTGCAATCAGTTGAAAACGCTGAAGCAGACGACATTTGACCACCAGCCGGTTTTGGCTGGTTTAAGGGGGAAAGAGTTAATGTAGCCAGAAACACTGTACAACTGGTCAAGACATGCACTGGTCTTTTACATGTAAAGAATGCATGGTGTGATCCTGCCACTCTGCCATCATAAATGTCATTTACCTTGCACATCATGCCTGGGGTGTTAAATTTGTCAAATGTGATGATGATGATGATGATGATGATGACGATGCCATGTTTATCAGAGATACTTTGTGCAAGAACACTTTGACAGGAATTAAAATCAAGGACACTAGCCCCTTTTAAGAGTCACATAAAAATGTTCTCTTTGTTGTCAGTGTGTGTGGGCTCCTTGTATGTGATAGTGCAACAGCTGTATACTGCCACCAGAGTGGGTACAAACATGGCCTGGTCAGGGCAGAGAGTGAAGCACAACTGAGGCTGGAGGCCATGGCTTCATCTGAGCTCTATGTGGATCTCTATAACCTATGTGACGATTTTTCTGATACCAAAAATGTGGTTTTGATTGACATTAGTTTGACTTGCAGTCCCGCCTTGCCTGTCACATCCACTTTCTTATTTGTCTTCCGGCCTGGCGCCACCTGGTGGGGCCTGTCACCTGCACAGTCCATTGTGTCTCAGTAAACTAACCTTGCACTTGGTCTCCCAACTTCCATTACAGGTAAATCACTAATGTGGGTCTTCATCTTTGGGCTAGTATTCATATACATCTACACACTGATCGCCTTCGCTTTCTATCGTGTCATCTTTGATGCTGAAACCGGTCACTTTTGTGGGGCCATGTACGAGTGCATAATTACCACTGTGCATCGTGGACTTATAGACGGTCTCTACAATGTGAGTGCACAGCCAGGACATCGGTCTGAAGAGACTTAGCAATTGATTTTTAGGATGATTGTGATTTGCAAGTCTTTAAATTATATATTGCTTACTGAAGAGCAAAATTAACTTTCCATTGGATGTGATATAAATCAGATATGTTTGGAAAAGTTTGTCTTTATTTACAAATTACAGCAAAGCATTGAGAGGACAAGAAGCTGTTAGTAATTACTGAAAGTATGATGAATGTAGCAATTACCGTTCAATGCAAGTTTTGTTCTGACTTTTTTCTTAATGTGGATCGAGTAAGGATGAAAAGGAAATAAGAGATTAAAATTTGTAACAGACTATAACTTTTTTTCTGCATGGTCAATTAATCCTGGCAGTGACAATGAAAAAGAAACAAGCTTGGCAAAAATTTAAATGTATATGGAGTATAATATGTAACCTCCATATGTCAGGCCTCCCAGCTGACCCTATGTAGCCTTTGAAAACTAAATATTGAAAAATAGAATTTGAACATGACATATATTACCTGTAATAAACAGTTCTTTGAGAGACAAATTCATAACTTTGTTAAATAGTGTATTTACCCAAAAACGTCATGAGAGTATATCGTTTTGAGTTTGAAGTTTTTGAGTTTGTATTTTAGGATGGAGGCTTCTTCCCTCCCTGACCCACTTTTTTTTCATTTGTTTGTTTGTTTGTTTGTTTGTTTTTTTTTTTTTGGGGGGGGGGGGGGTCATTTGATATTTTCACATTTGCTACTACCAGTTTCATGGCCATCTGGTGGTTGATTATCCTAATTTTTAAAACCGTTGAATTTTGTTTAATTTTTTGAGAACCTGAGAAACAACATACATGTATATTACTCACTCCTCACTGGGAGGCCTGCATATAACATTATGCACTTTGTGTATTGGCTGAATTTATTAAGTGTAACGTCCAATCAGAACACTGTCTGTGTGGTGTTCTGGAGAGCACTGTGTGATCACATGATGGACACCATGACAGGCCAATCACAGCTGTGTGCTGGCAGGTCATCATCGTCTGTACGGTGGAATCCCCTTGGAGGACTACCTTCGTAAAGAGGACATTTCTATATTAAGACCACAAATTTATAGCCACATCTGTTGCTTATCCTTAACTTCTATCCCTGTATGGTAACACCATTTTTTCAGTCCCTTAGGTGGTCTTAATAGGGAGATTCCACTGTGGACAGGCACAGAGTGTCTCTAAATGTGTCTTATGTTTGGTTGACCTTGGGCTGGTTTGCTGTTACTCCAGGTACATACATCTTATACTTCACCCCAACAGTGGCACTCTCCAGTCACCCGTAAAGTAGACTGGATACCATATACGGGTAAAAGGCTCCGAAGGCTCCGAAACATGTTGAGTAGTTACCCGCTGAAGACCCTTTAATTTATTTGGGCTGATACAGCCTATGTCAAAATTTTACAGAGGAACGTGTGCAATATAGACAATAGTAATTCCATATATATATAGGTTAGACAGGGACAGGTTAGCTTATGGAGAGTGAAGAGTTCGAACTGCGGAATAGGATATTGACAACTAGGATGTGGTTCTGGGCAAAAAGACACAAATACAAAACAGCACTGTGTTGTCTCAAAATGGGGTAGAGGTGTCACAATTATGGTGTGCGCTACAAATAAAAAGAGTCAGACCTTCGCCAGGCAGTGTACTTGTCGCAATTTGCCTGGCAGATGGTACAGACCGTGAGATCTGCACGTAAAACATGGACCATCATTTTTGCAAGCAACGTGGGCAGCACGCAGAGACCAAATGTGATGTTGACAGTGGTGCATATCGCAGGCACCCCCAGTGTTATGCCACGCCCACCTATGCTACAAATGAAAATGGTATACTGGGGTCCCCCTCTCATAAGGCCACCCCAGATGCAGCCAAAAAGTGGCCTTATAAGAGGGGTGGCCTCTCTTGAGGGGGAGAATATAATGGAAATAGCATAATTTCTGTGCAAGAATGCTGGCCTTTCAAGAGGGGTGGCCTCTGGTGAGAGGGGCTTTATAAGAGGGGGACCACTGTAGTAATTGTCAAACGAGAGATGACCCTGTTGGAGCCAGGTAGTGTGCTTGGAGGGATGGCAAACCAGACCAATACATTACACTGATTAATAACTCTTATTAATAATAAGCCATATATTTTGTCCCTGTGCTGCCATGCCTGTACAGATAGAGGTAAGGCCCAGTGTTCTTGTGCCCGCTGTCTTCTCTTAATTGTTTGGTCTGTTTGCTGTACAACTGTACAAGAGAGTGTTGGTCCTTCATAATACAGATGCATGTTCTGTCAGGAGCATAATGCCACTTCACCTATTGTCACTATCAATACACCAGTTTTTAGTTTCTTGTTTCAGTGTTGAAAATCCAATGTTCCACATCCATTTTTTTAAATTTTCAACCGGATTCTTATGAAATAAATGTCTTTGTGCTCCATTGTGAAGTATGTGAGAATGCTTCATGATTTATAAGAGTGCTCTAGTAGGTCAGTAAAAAAATGGCACCTCATTAAAGGTGTCACTGCATGTATGTAATATGGTATCAGGTGGATATTTCCTCCAGTATAGATCTGCCATTGGCAAAGGGGAACTGAAGTTACTCTCTGTCTTCACACAGAAAAATAAACAGATGCATACAGGGATGTACATCCCATTATGCGGCAATCATAGTTGCATGATGCTGGAAAAGTGGCGCATGGAAACTGGATGATAAAGTCATCCATACCCCACAGTCCACAGGTCAGAACAGCTGCTGGGACTTTATTCCAGTGATATTGTTGGTGATGATGGCAATTTGATTTATGGAAAAAAAATATGAATCAGTGTTTATTCTTTTGAATGTTTTGGAATTTTTTTTCAAAAGAGATAAAAATACAGTTGTCAGTAGTCAATAGAACTATCACTAGGAGTGATGAGACAACACTAGATTTGCCTCATTACTTGATGGGCCACTTCTGGTGCAGGCTTTTTAGTGATCCTTCCCTCAACTGAGCCAGTTTGTTATTAGCCAAATGGCTACTTCAGTCTGACTCGTCCTTGTGCATATTCTATACCATCAAATTGGAAGCTCGAGTTTTCAATTGTACACCCTTTAGAATTGCCTCCATAGTATACTATCTCTGGTTGCCAGGACCAGAGAAAGTCTGCTAAGGAGGCAACCTTGAAAACTCGAGGCTTTTAAAATATGCTATGAGATACTTTTCAGTATATGCAAAGAACTATATTATGTGCATGCGAGGTCATATTGCACATTTATGCTGTTTGTGAAGTACATATTAACCAATAAGTATATTTTTACCTATTAATCATTTTCATGCTGATTATTTACCAACTGAACAATTTACATGTACTATATGCTTTGTATCAATATCAGCTACTGAAATACTTGACTGGTTTACCTTGATAAATCACAACAGACACTCTCACTCCCATGCATTGCCTAACAGTAGAATGGGTAGTCTATATAAGCTTTAAAATGTCTGTGCATGGATGTCACTGAAGTCCTATCGTCCACAGAAATAATGGCCATGGCAAATTGCCAGAGTATTATGGGTAAAATTTAGACTGCAGCTATCAGAGGGCCTGGGGAATATAAATGTGAGCACATACAAGATTATACTTTGGCATTTCATGTGTATAAAAATGTCCATGGAGAATCCACAACAAGCTTGCCAATGAGGATAATATAGGGTCATGGGCTGGAGGATTTTCCTCTTTTTGTGAGTGTATATTGAACAAAAACACAGAATCCTCATAAAATCATGTCCAAATTTGACACCCAAGTGTGAATTCCCTTCCTACTCCCATATGTACATGTATGTAGGAGACCAGCCTACATTTACATTATTAGCTGATAAATTGTGTCCCTGTGTTCCCAACAGACCATATGAGATGCACTATTTTGCATGGTGGCAGCACCTGCCTGTCATTTTCAACCAGTGAATGAAACAGTTGATGATTCAGCTGAGCTTATAGGATGGTCAGTTGTATTGTCGTCAGTTGTCCATCAGTCCAAATTTTTACATTTTCGACTTTTCGAAATCTGATTATCCAGTACATGAGTGACCTTGACTTCATTACTAATTCATGACTTTTACTGTTCAGTTAATAATTCAAAAACTGTTTTAGCTAGGATTTTACCAATTGACCCAGGACATGTTTGATATTTATGCATGACAGCTGTCAAGAAAATTGGTCTTGACCTAGTTCCAAGGATCATTTTGTGAGTGCAAGCTAAGCTGACCACATGATTTTCACAGTCCTCTTGTTTTTGTTTCTTTTTGATTCCCTCACGTGTCGCCACCTGCAGCTGGTGGATAGTGGGGGAAGCTACCTGTGGTGCCACCTACAGGCAATATGTTCTTTCGAATTGCAATATATGAGGAGGATCTGTCAGGTTTGACCAATGTTAAGTTGTATGTGTTTCTGGGTCAACTATGTGTAGATTGTGTAAATTATGTACATGGCATGCCAGACCTTACATTATGTAATAATATGCCAACATTCATCTTATATCCCAGATAACCTCAGGGATGACTTAAAAACTCTGCCACTAGAGGGCAGTAAGATGTGCATGTATTTTGTGGATTAATTTGGTGCCTGTCTTTTGTGTAGTTCCTGACGGTGCCCAATGGCCTGCCCTTCAGCTATCACCTGCACAAGGCTGTGTTTGACTTCACCTTCTTCATCATCATCACAACCATTGGACTCAACATCATCTTTGGTATCATTGTGGACACGTTCTCTGAGCTCAGGGACAACAAGGTCTGTATCCACCTACCTAAGTTCCCCCTTTCATGCTCAAGTCATGTAAATGTAGCCTGATGTCAACTGTTGTCTGCCTTTATTGAAATTTTTACTTATAAAACTTTGTGGTGAGCATTGTAGATCAGGTTTATCCTGATAGCAGCCTCTGGTCAGCAGCTGTCCATGGCATGCATTGATGGCAATATGCACAATGCACACCCAGGGCAGTTGACACAGTCATATCATGACTAGGATAACCAGGAAAGGTGAACTACCACAGCTTGTCTTTCTGTTTCCTGTGAAAATTTACATTATAATTAAATAATGTAAATTGAATAGAGTTAATCACAGTAATTTCATCTACATTCAGCGCTTGGTGTGTTGTAGAGTATATAGTTCTAGCGTTTTTGTGTTGATAGAAGGATTCATTATTGTACATTTTTATATATTTACATTCAATCTAACTTTTAACTTTGCAAGTATAGGAGAGAGCCTGGTGTGTTATAAGACCATAACACAGTAGCCTTGTGTGTTATGGGACCATAACACAAGTGTCCCGCCCACATTCCAATAAGCCACGCCCACCTGGGTTTCTGGAACTTAACACTTGAACATGCTGGGTAAATCAGTTTCTGGATGTTTCTCTTAATTTTATGCATTACATTTCTAAATTTCGTGTAATTGAGCAGAAAAATTAAGAGGGAAATGTGAATATAAGCAATGAGGGTCGCATTTGTGTGTTTATGGCATAATGACACGGGTGATTGAAGCTGGCATCGGGCGAGGCGTGCGCCACGCGCACAATGTCAGCTTCAATCACGCGCGTCATTATACCATAACACACACAAAATCGACCCTCATTTCTTAAATGATGGTCACAAAAAAAAAAGCAGTTGGCAAAGCCCTTAGGAATAGATTTCTTGCCACTTTGAGGGGAAATCCTGCAGTAAAATGACCGATATATTCCATCTGACCTTTGACCTGTGTGTTGCAGTGGCAGGTAGACAACGACATGCACACTACTTGCTTCATCTGCAGCCGCAGCAGCTATGAGTTTGAGCACCAGGGAGGGGTAGGTATCATCATAAGGATGCTGTGTTGTGTTTATTGCTGTCCCTTTGATTAATGAAACTTTACACACAGGTGCACCTGGACATAAAGGTGTGCCATGCACCAAAAGTAGGTCATTAGGTCAAGTATCTGGGTCGCAGTTACATATCCTTGTAAAGTGTCTGAGCTGTAATTGCCTTACTATTTAACCTAGTTTCATGAAACTTCACACACACATATATTGTGACCTAAAGGTGTGTCCTGAAACAAAAGTAGGTCACTAGGTCAAGTATCTGGGTTACAGTGATACAATCCTATAAAATTACATTACACTTCATGTCCGGGCTATAATCCTGTTGTCTTTTGACTTAGAATCATAAAAATTTACACACGTGTATCTGGACACAAGCGGGTGTCATATATTTAAAAGTATGTCACTAGGTCTAGTATCTGGGTCACAGTGACATATCCTTATAAATTCATGTCCGGGGTGTATTTTCTTTAATCTTTAACGTACTTTCGTGAAACTTCACACATGGCATATATCTTGACTCAAGGGTGTGTCATGAAGTAAAATTAAGTCACTAGATCAAATATCTGGGTCACTGGTATATCCTGGTGAAATCTTGTCTGGACTGCAATTTCTTTACAGATGACATCCTAATCTTCCGAATTCTAAAAAAAAAAAATTTGGCAGGAGTGATGTTTGCAGTCCAAATTAGGTTTACCAACGCTACCTTAAGTTTTTTTTCATGAAACTTCATACACACACATATCCTTATCGAAAGGTGTGTCATGGAACAAAAGCAGGTCACAAGGTCAAGTATCTGGGTCATGGTGAGACTTTCATATAAAATTGCAATAGAGTTGTCCATTTCCAGCATATAATTTGCTTGTCCTTCAACTCAGATTAATGAAACTTTACACACAGGTGCACCTGGACATAAGGGTGTGTCATGCGACAAAAGTAGGTCACTAGGTCAAATCTAGGTCACACAGTGGTATATCCTTGTAAAATCAAGCCCAGACTGTAATTTTTGAACTCATTAAATTAGTTTCATGAAACTTCATACACATGCATCTTAAACCCAAAATTTGTTATTTAACAAAGTAGGTCACTAGGTCAAGTACTATGCGTCCTTACATCTGTCAGCCTGGTATTTGTGTCTGGGCTGTAAGGTTATCATTTAAGTGTGTGGGGAGGGGGGTATGGATCCTGCAATCTCTGATTGCATTTTCATTATTACTCTTAGGGCATATGCTGATTATGTTCTGCCATTGTTTTATATGATATGCTAACTGTGTTCTGTCGTTGGTCTGCAATATGCTGACTTTTCTGCCTGTGCTCTATGATACGCAGACTGTTCTGCCATTGTTATGTCTCCCGGTGGAAGCCGGGGGGACATATTGTTTTAGTGCCCGTTTCTTCCGCTTCTTCTTCTTCTTCTTCTTTTACTTCTTCTTCTTGTTCATGTTCTTCAACACTTGGTTTCCGTGCGATAAGTCTTGAAGGACTTGACAGAATTTGATGAAACTTGGTAGGATTATGTATCTAGGCAAGACCTAGGTTGGGATTGTATTTGGGTGACTTTGACCTAATTTTCAAGGTCACAGGGTCACTTATGTGAAATTGGTTTCCGTTCGATAAGTCTTGAAGAACTTGATGGAATTTGATGAAACTTGATAGGATTATGTATCTTGGCAAGACCTAGGTTGGGATTGTATTTGGATGACCTTGAGTGAATTCTCAAGGTCACAGGGTCACTTATGTGAAATTGGTTTCCGTGCGATAAGTCTTGAAGAACTTGACAGAATTTGATGAAACTTGGTAGGATTATGTATCTTGGCAAGATCTGGGTTGGGATTGTATTTGGATGACCTTGAGCTAATTTTCAAGGTCACAGGGTCACTTATGTGAAATTGGTTTCCGTTCGATAAGTCATGAAGAACAGAATGGAATTTGATGAACCTTAGTAGGATTATGTATCTTGGCAAGAGCCAGGTTGGGATTGTATTTGGATGACCTTGAGCTAATTTTCAAGGTCACAGGGTCACTTATGTGAAATTGGTTTCCGTAAGATAAGTCTTAAAGGACTTAATGGAATTTGATGAAACTTGGTAGGATTATGTATCTTGGCAAGATACAGGTTGGGATTGTATTTGGATGACCTTGAGCTAATTTTCAAGGTCACAGGGTCACTTATGTGAAATTGGTTTCCGTTCGATAAGTCATGAAGAACATGATGGAATTTGATGAAACTTGGTAGTATTATCTATCTTGGCAAGACCTAAGTTGGGATTGTATTTGGATGACCTTGAGCGAATTTTCAAGGTCACAGGGTCACTTATGTGAAATTGGTTTCCGTGGGATAAGTCTTGAAGGACTTGATGGAATTTGATGAAACTTGGTAGGATTATAAATCTAGGCAAGACCTAGGTTGGAATTGTATTTGGATGGCCTTGAGCTAATTTTCAAGGTCACAGGGTCACTTATGTGAAATTGGTTTCCGTTCGATAAGTCTTGAAGGACTTGATGGAATTTGATGAAACTTGATAGGATTATGTATCTTGGCAAGACCCAGGTTGGGATTGTATTTGGATGACCTTGAGCTAATTTTCAAGGTCACAGGGTCACTTATGTGAAATTGGTTTCCGTAAGATAAGTCTTGAAGAACTTGATGGAATTTGATGAAACTTGGTAGGATTATGAATCTAGGCAAGACCTAGGTTGGAATTGTATTTGGACGGCCTTGAGCTAATTTTCAAGGTCACAGGGTCACTTATGTGAAATTGGTTTCCGTTCGATAAGTCATGAAGAACATGATGGATTTGATGAAACTTGATAGGATTATGTATCTTGGCAAGACCTAGGTTTGGATTGTATTTGGATGTCCTTGAGCGAATTCTCAAGGTCACAGGGTCACTTATGTGAAATTGGTTTCCGTAAGATAAGTCTTGAAGAACTTTATGGAATTTGATGAAACTTGGTAGGATTATGAATCTAGGCAAGATCTAGGTTGGGATTGTATTTGGATGACCTTGAGCTAGTTTTCAAGGTCACAAGGTCACTTATGTGAAATTGGTTTCTCTGCAATAAGTCTTGAAGAACTTGATGAAAATTGCTAGAGTAATGTATCGAGGTGAGAGCTAAAATAGGATTGTAATTTTCAAGCAAACTTGGTCATTTGTAATTTGTTATCACCTGTAGCTTATTCAGAGACATAAGTGTTCCACCGGGAGACATTTGATTTTCTGTTGGAAAATCAGTCCGTTCTAGTTCTATGATATGTTGACTGTGTTCTGCCATTTGTTCTATGATATGCTGACTGCGTTCTCTGATTGGTCTGCAATATGCTGACTTTTCTGCCTTTGCTCTATGATATGCAGACTGTTCTGCCATTGTTCTGTGATATGTTGATTGTGTTCTGCCATTGTTCTATGATATGCTGATTGTGTTCTGTGATTGCTATACAGGGCTTTGAACAGCATGTCAAACATGAACACAATCAATGGGCGTATCTGTTCTTCTTCATCCACCTGGATGAGACGCGGCCCAATGACTATACAGCAGTGGAGCTGTTTGTCAGTCGCCTGGTGAGTAAATGCCAATTAGACTTTCCATTATTCTAAAACTACGTGATCAGAGGGATCCTGTTTACAGTCTGTAAAGCACCTGCTTGTATCATTCTGATTACATATAGTCTGATCATCATTCTGTCGTTTGCACAGTCCTAGTCCTCTTGTTCACTGCATGGACAGAACAGACTTAGATATTATGACAGGACAATAAATGTGATAAAAAACAGTTTGGGTGACCACAGTTCCTTTATTTTTCAAGGACTTTGATGTTGGACAGGATAATGGTTGTGTGAAGTGTATAGGAGTGACCTTGAGGCTATTCTCAAGGGCACAAAAGTAAAGGCATTTAGCTTCCAGTATATAACATTTCAGAAATACTTGGGTTAAGATTTTGATGTTGCACACTATACCAGTCCTTTGTTGTTCTTGGTGTACATCTAAAAATTGAGGTGACCGACTCAACAATAGTCATAAGGACTGTTAAACCTTTCCATAAGCAAAAATAATAACTAAAATAAAAGTTGAGTCAGCAACATTCTTTACTGTGGGATGGATGGATAATCCTGTCATGTTTGGCAAAGATGTTGATGACTGTGACACGCTTTGTTAGCATTGGCTACCTCTTGTTCACTTATATCAACCTTCATGAACTGCACTTGAATGTCAAAAAAAAAAAAAAAGTACCTAATGGTATGCCACTGAAATCATGGTGTCAGCTAGTCTGTGTTAATGATTTTATTCATGTGTGTATTGTGTCACATGTGAGTGGTATGTGTTGCAGCTGGGGGCCAAAAAGTACGATTTCTTCCCGCTGAACCGGGCGCTGAGTTTGGAGCACGAGGAAGACAGCAATGAGATACGTCTGGAGACCATGATGCAACAGGTGGCCTACCTCGTCACCAAGATGAAACAGGAGGTCTGTAAAAACGTACAGCTCCATATGTATACACTACAGACACACACGTGTACACCATTATCCATAATGCTTATAATGTGAACAAGATCATTCTTGTAGCTTCTGTCGTGGAGAATGATCCAGTTCTATGCTTAAACACATACATGCTTGTTAGTATTAATCCCATGATCATATACGTTTGTGGTAACTTTTATCATGTTTATAATAATGTCTCTAAAAAAATGACACCTATAGCTGGCCTACACACACTGCAGAAATAAACAATTCATCATGATATATAGCCATAAAGTGCCAGATGCTTTCACTTTTGAGTGGCCAACAAGTGTGAGTGTGCCAGCAAATGGTGAATTATGGACAGAAGAATGTGTTAGGACATCCAGTATTGAGATGAGTGGCTGTATGGTTTAATAGAGTGCTGGACTATCTTGTTTGTTTTAGGAGTCGCGCAAGGAGAGAGAAGAGGAACAGAAAAGACAACGAGAATGGGAGCAAAGACACAAAGGAGAAAAGGCAGGCAAATGAATTGGCTCGCCTGACCACTAGATCCCTTTTGAGGGAGAGCTGCATTAAACTGTCCAGATTGGCATCCACTAACTTTAGCTTTAGTGTAGCCGCGTTACAAGGTGACAATCAGATAAAGAATCCTGATCTTTGGTGGTCATATACACCACATTGATGTACATCAGCCAGTCAGTCAGACGCCCGACGTGTGGAATCTTGACAGTTCACACCATGCAGTCGTAGCTGGGCCACTGATTTTTAAATATTAACATGAGGACCTCTGCTGTGCCACTGTATTATATGTACATTTTACTTTCTTATCTGAAAAAGTCAAATGTCCGAGCTGCAACACTGTATGGGGTATACATTAATACTGCGTCACTGTGGGCTATGTACATTTACACTGTGTCACTGTAGGGTATGTACATTTACACTGTATCACTGTCGGGTATGTACATTTATAATGTATCTCTGTAGGGTATTTGACTTTACACTATGTCACTGTAGGCTATGTACATTTACACTGTGTCACTGTATGGTATGTACATTTACACTGTGTCACTGTAGCGTATGTACATTTACACTGTAGGGTATGTTTATGTACATTTACAATTTCACTCTTGGGTATATACCTTGGCACTCTGATAGGGTAAAACATTTAAACTGTGTCACTCTGACAGGAGTATATTTATTACACTGTGCAACTAGTGTATATTCATTTACATAGTGTTATTATGGGGTATATGTATATATATTTACACTGTGTGACATGGGTATATAAAATTTACAATGTACCACTGCAGAAAACCTGTATAATCCTAAATTATCCTGGGGGACAAATAGTACCTCTTTATTTCATGAGGAGGTCCATTCAGGAATATTTAAATTGGGAAGTATTTTGTTTATACAGATAGTAAATCCAATGGAGGATCAAACAGGGAGGACAATTGGGGTCAAATCAGGAAATGAATTTCTGGGGAACATAAATGATTTTACAGCAGACATTTACACTGTGTCCAGCACCCCAGTTAAGTCAACAGCTAGTCCTGAAGGACATGTACTACCTGAAGAGTGTACCTCCTGAAGGACATGTACCAACTGAAGGATGTACCCCCTGGAGGACAAGTACCTCTTGAAGGACAAGTACCTCTTGAAGGACAAGTACCTCTTGAAGGACATGTACCTCCTGAAGGACATGTATCACCTGAAGGATGTACCTCCTGAAGGACATGTACCTCCTGAAGGATGTACCTCCTGAAGGACATGTACCTCTTGAAGGACATGTAACTCTTGAAGGACATGTACCATAAGTTCTCAAGTAAATGATGCAGCTTGTGTGAGAAAAGAAGTATGTTTTTACCACATTCAAGACAACAAAGACAAAGTGTGTTTTGTATGAAAAGTTTTCCTAAATGTGCTTGATATAATGACCATGACATAATTAAATGTTGCAAATATGAATAAATACTTGCATTTGTATTTTAAAGCATTTTCTATATGATACATTTTGAAGTAAAAAGTTTCCCTTTGTATATTTGTGTATGATATGCTGAAAAGATTAAACTTCCATGTGCAACCTTCATATTTTCTATTTGCTGAAGCATGAACATGATGAATGCAAAGAGTGATATTTTGAGCAAGATTACACTATTTCAGTTGTTCTGTGTGGTTTCTTGTTGGCATCACTTAAGTCCCTGAGCTCTGCCAACTGATGTCTCCGTAATAGCTCAGCAGGCAAGCTTCATGGATGATGGGCAGTCCCTGGCTTTGCCTCCTATTAGGCCCCATAACTGATGAGCCACCAATCACAGTAATCCTTTCAACCAATCAGAGTGCACGGGGGAAGTCGCACTCAAATACCTCTGTGACAAGCAGCAAGGACCGGGTCAAAGTACATCATTTTTGGCCCAGGAAACCTCTAAACGCACAAAATGTCAGGTGAGACCAAGGCCACGCCAAATGCGCATATCCCACTGAAGGCGGTGTTTGCTTTGAAAGCCCTTTTCTCCACATCAACAAAGGAACCATGCATAAACTTTGAATCACAACTACCTTCTCAGTTTTGCTCATAAGAGTTGAAATTTTTTGCAATCCCATTGTTATAATAATTAACTGCATGAAAAAGCAGGTCTCAATTTTCATTTGTTTTTAGTAGATTTTGTGGTAGAATCATTTGAACGCTGGTACCTTAGATATTTGAAGGTATATCATCTCAGTTTGGAATGTTCATAACTCAAGAACAACATGCAAAAAGTAAAAAGTAAGACCTGTTTTCCAATATTTTATTTCCACACAAAAATTTATGATAACAATAATAATAAAAATTTGCAAACCTTTATTGGTGTTTCAAAAAGAGGATCTGGCATAGTTTTTGAGCTGTAGAGAACGTACAATTTTTGATGCAGCATTGATGGAGGAATGAGCCGGCAATGACCTCAGTCAGCTGAACTGAAAATGTACAGCTCGATGGGTTACCTCCAACAGTAAAGCCATGCAGTTCCTACATCCCTGCAGAGGGCGATTCAGTCAGGAGGGCTAAAGTTGTGTATTCCCATTGCTTTCTACTGTAATTAGAAACTTAATAATTTTTTTTAAAAAAATCACTGCATGTAGGAAAATCTTTTTTTTTTCACAGTAAATCTAGTCGTATAACTTAAATGATTGTAAAAAAAATATTTCAGTAGTCTCAAAATTAACTAGTTTATTTAAGATTACTTTAACCTGCAATCAAATGGGAATATACAACTGTAGCTGGTAAGAATTTTGTGTATTGGTCATTTCTTTGTGATGGCCCTGCTTATCAAGTCATGATACCATGGTTGCCATAGTTATTATCTTATGTTTATTCACCTGCAGTTAATGCTTAATTATATATTAGGTAGAGTAATTTGCATAAATAGCAAGTATGTTTCATTGAAACAATTGTGCGAGATGCTGGTGAGGGAGGAGATGAGTTTGTATATAGTGTATAACATTGTAAATGTTCTGCAGCAAACTTATACTGTACATAATTATGTTTATAGGAAACTAGCTGTGAAATACAGCTGTTACAGAGATACATGTCTATATTGTAAGGGATGGTCCAATATTCAAAAATGGGAAAAGGGATATGTACATTGAGCATTTCTGCCATAGACCACATCAGGCTGCAATGTCACATACAGTGATACCCCTTATGCTTTTTAACTTGATATACTTGTATGTATGGAACTGGTCATATGACTTTTAAGTCATCAAGTTTTAACAATATCAGGTCAAAATAAATAAATGAAAATATAAATTAATAAAACAAAGTGATCTGGGATATGTTCTTTACACTTCGAATAAAATCAAGAGAGTAAAATTGACCTAAAGTGACAAATTTTAAATTATTTCTCTAGTGCATGCTGATACAGTTCACTGTGGCTCTGCCAACTTGTTGTTTGCTATAGCAGTAAACATTGCAGATCGGGACTTTAGGGTCAGAACATGGATATTCCATATGATATTGTATTGATTCATTATGGCATATCCAGAAAGCTGCCAATCTCTTCAGGAAACTCATCAACCCCCAGTTGTAGCATTCAATACTTTACATTTATACATACAAATTAATTACCTTTGAAAATAGCATATTATCAACCAAAAAGCACTTTTACATGAGTTTGGGGTTGTCTTCCGGTTGGAGGGGGGTGGGGGTAAAGTAACAAGAACAGCTGTTAATGATCCAGTTTAATCATGAGGCAGCAGCATGAAATCAACACAAATATTTCTTAAAACGTAAAGAATATTTTATTAATTTCTTTAAAAAAAAAGAAAGAAAATGCAAAATGCTCTAACTAAACACTCTGAAGTAGCACATTAGTAATAAATCTACTTTATGGCATAGATCGTCGAGGCAAATTTGCCTCGACGATCTATGTTTATGGCATACAAAGTATTCACAAAAAAAAAAAAAATGGACAGTGGATGTGTATGTAAGTGCAGCTGAGTGATATGGCATGGTACCACATCCCCAGCATGCTGAAAAAAGCATCAAATAATCCCAAATGTAAACATGAAGTATTCAATATCAGACATGGGACATACCGGTCATGTTTGGAATTTCATATGAAATTTTATATTGGACCATCCCTGGTTACTGCACTGCAGGACATCACTGTTTATCTGTATTACATATTATTATATTATATGGACAAGTCCATGTATTTTTTAACACAACCAGGGCTTTACACGGATGAACCTTGATCACTAGGCATATCATTAGACTTGCTGGTACTGTTTACATGATCATACATCCTTTAACGCCTACCTCCTAAAGTAGATGGAAGAAGACATAAAATACATGAAAAATAAAGCAAAATCCTCATCAACTGCTTTCATTGGTAACACAGTACATTTCTTGCCCCCATGATTTTCTACATCACGTGACAACAGAATAATTAATGTTATCAAATGTTAAACCAAGGCCCTACATAGTCAAGTCTTGTTAACTGTCACTCTCCTGTATGTGAAGTGGCCCTGTACACCAGTAGACTTTAGGCTGCAGATGGGGAAGAGGCATGGAATGGATTTATAAAATATAGTCCCAGTACAGTGCCATGTATATTGTCATTAAATGAAGATCTTGCCAACTGTTGGCATTAGTCGCATTCACCGGCCTTGAGAAGATCTGTTTTTTTACTTTTTCATGCATTTACATGATTGTATATAGGTCATGTTTGCTTGAACACACAAGTCTGGCAAAACTGAGAAATATTCTGGCCTTGTATAGACTACAATTACATGTATATTAAGAAACCTTTTACAGTAAGTACAACAGGAAGCATTTTCCATTCCTGAGGTAACTCGTGTCAAAACTTGAGCGACCCAGCGTGACGAGGTGACGACAAGTACGTGTGAGCTGTGACCAATTAAACACAACTCAGGATGTCATAATATAAAGTTACAAACACATTCATGCAGAACCTACAATGTAATAACTACATGTAGTTACAAAAACGTTCATGTAGAAAATATGATGTCATAACTACATATCAGAAAATATGTCATATAAAACTTGTGATGTAATATATATGCGTAATAAGGTGACCAACCTGTCATTCGACAGTTATATGTTACAAAATTGATTATCTAAATCCTGCAATGCAATAACTTCATGAAGTTGGATAATTCTGTGAGAGCCTATGATGTAATAATTATATGTCACAAAACTGGTCATGTAGTACTTTGGATGTGAGAACAATGTGCATAATTGTTCTAGGAAACAGTGGAATTCTGGTAAGAAATCACATCTTTGATCTTACCACCTGGCATTCAGATACATACATACATACATGTACATATATACGTCATGTACTATTCATGATAAGCATGTGATCAGAATGTCGTGTATCAGTGGACACTTGGAGGGCTGGAATCTCACAGTCTCTTTTGTACATACGTATGTATGTACAGTATGTATTTATGAACATGCGTATGTAGGTAAGGGTAAGGGGTTTTCTGTACTAGCATCCTGGACATTTTTATTTGCTGTGCATACTGGAATCCCCCATTTTAATTTCCATTCTTAGTACCAACAATTATTTATACATTTTCTTACTTTCTGTACCTTGTACTGGGGCAAAATTATTATTTGTACCAGCATACCAGAGACACCCCTTACCCCCCCCCCCCCCCCCCCAAGGTATGAGGATGCACCTTGCAACATAAAAAAAAAAATGAAAGGGTTGTTCACCTGGCAGCTGCTGGATGGGGCCAAAGCACAGCATTTGAAAGGTGGTTTACTCAATGGTAATGCTGGTCAATTAATAAAAAAACCTTCTGTAAACATATAAAACAATTTATGAAATAAACTTGCTTGTTTTCACTCCAGTGTGACTGTTATTGTCTCATCTCGTCCAGTGCGATGTCTTGATTGAGGGAACAGCTTTCCTGTGGCATGCTTTAATCGGGCACATTGTTACCCAAGTGCATCAAGGAAAGCTGTCGACCTGGACCATTCTTATGGTTTCTGCAACTATAGCTTGCTGGTACTTGAATGAAAGGTCTGATGACAAGGATATAAATCTGGTATTGTCGTGTCAATTCCGAGCATAAGTGTATCAACTTTTATTAAAATTGGCAGTGTAAGAGTTAGTTATATTAAGCTTATAATATAGGTGGGAGGGTTAGGCCAATCAGATGTAAGAACACACACCATGTGACCAGTCCCCCTTAATTGCCTCGTTTTGATATTGATATGTTGTTAGAGGGCGCACATACTGTGACTGTTGCGCCAATTGCAGTCATCCAAGCATGGTGATGAGATGAGTTCACGGACATTTTGACAAAGTTTGTAAGTTTTAATGTGACATCATCAGATAAAACCTGTATCATATATGGATTAAAACATTGCTGAGCTTGACAGAGAGGCCTGTATCGGCAGATAGAGGCCTCTCTGTCAAGCTCAGCAGTGTTTTAATCCTCTTATATATATATATATATAGTAGAATCTCCAAGTAAGGCCACCTCTATAAAGAGACCATTTCTATTTGAAGACCACCAATTTACAGACCCTTTTTGTTTATCCTTAAATTGTATTCCCCATTAAGACCACTCCCCTATAAATACTACATTTCTCAGTCCCTTAGGTGGTCTTAATAGAGAGGGTTCCCATGTATATACATGTGTGTGTGTCGGTCAAAGTAAATGTCAAATGTTCAGTTGAGTATAAGGGTCAAAATGTCAACATCTTATTTTAATGGAGCATTACCAAATTTGGTGGGATTGTGAAGGAGGTCGAAATCTCGACTGATGTGGACACTCTACTGTTGCCATCTGTATTTTGACAGCTAGAGGTTACCAGCTAAAATTTGTTGAAAGAGGTAAACTTCTGAATCTTGCAAAATAATTATGCCAAAATTGTACCATGATACTAATCACAGCCAGCACAAATATACTCAGGGTTGGAATTAATTTGTTTTCTTTAATTGCCCTGCATGCAATGTTGCCAACACTCCCCGATTACCTGGGAGACTCCCGGAATTTTGTGCCGAAAATTCTCAAAAAAATTGATTTTTTGCATTTTTTTAGCCACCTCCCTGAATTTCGTCAGTATTTTCCTTCTATATTTCATATTAATTTATCAATCTCCCTGAATTTTACTTTCCACCTCCTGGATTTTTTTAAAGTGTGGCAGGTTGGCAACACTATGCATGGGATGAGTTACATGTACCCAACTTGCCCTGAGAGACAGGAGACAAATTTTGGCCACTAAGTGGTACTGCAATTTTGTATATAATGCATTTCCCTGATTTCCTGTGTGTTTAAGCTTCTTTCGACTTCTCCAGAATAACTTAACAATTTTTTAAAAAATTATATCAGAAAATAAGCTAATCTATTGAGAAAAACTGATCCAATGGTCCCCAAGTATATGTATACAGTTTCTCCACAAAAAAAATCAAGTTTGTGAATACAATATTTTGGTAGATATCCATAATAAATGTCAAAATTGGACCCCTTTGGAAAATCAGAACCTGCGTCTTTAACGTACTGTGCCAATATTTTATCTATATGGGGAGATTCTCCACATCTTTGCGATTGAAAGGGGTATATTTCTATATATGGAAGAGAAGAAATAAAGATAGGAGGTTGACTGCGCACAACTTGGAATCTGTGGAACTTGGCCTTCGCCACCCTAAGTGGAGCAAAAAAAAAAGAAAAAGAAGCTGGGAGTTTGGAGGTAAGCGAACAAGGATGATAACAAAGACTACACTTGTTTAAGTTTTTATTTAGGGCTTGGCTTCGTTTTCCAAACTGATTAACAACATACTCTCATCAAATAGACAAAACCATGCTTGAATACATGAACAGAAGAAGCAGGTTGTAGAGTGTGGTGAACATCGTATGTACATTTATAATACAGTTTTACCATCGTGGTGTCGACAGTCAACCAAGACAGGACAAATAAGTTGCATACACAGCAGTACAGACACAATTTACAGACAGGTCTGCCACTAATAACCATTGCCAATCCACTTGTCATTACAGTGAAACACACCTTGAGGCCACTCAACATCTGGACTTCATACCTTTTATGTTGCATGTATACCTCCTTCAATACCACAATTCGGTCCACCCCACAGGTGGCAGTTTAAACAAGGTTTCACTGTATTTTTTTTGGGGGGGGGGGGGCTGTGAGCCTTATATGTGGTTGAGTGGTCTCTCTTCTATCCTGTCTAATGGGACATTGAGCACTGCATTTACTTTTACAGGCTCAGCCACAATACATAACTTTCTCTACATCTCTTGCTTAAGATCACAGCTACAATCAATTTACAGTGATAATTATTGGATTACAGTACTTCCTGACAAGTTTTAAATGAATGATCCCTCATAATTAACTCTGAATTGACTGAAGAATTACAGGCAGTCACCTCTTCAACTGAAGTACATGACACACCAAGGTCCATCATTTTTTTTCACTCTGATCCCATTCCCATTGCAATTTTGTTATTTGACTAGGCCCCTGTTTTAAATCACTTGTCCACCCATTCAATTCCTGTAATAGCAAAATATTTGTGAGTCCCTGGAACAAGTGCTTTTAAAAATACTTTCTTTCCCTGGTTGGCTTTTACTTGTCATCATGAAACAGCAAAGACATCCCCTGGACAGACTGACATCAATGATGGGCTCCACGTTATCTGGACACTGTCAGCTGACATCAATACCGGGTTCCAGGTTATCTGGACACTGTCAGCTGACATCAATACCGGGCTCAAGGTTATCTGCTCACAAGAGAGAAACCACACAATCTTTTGTCACTTTGTTGAAATCCTACCTGCGCAGACCCTCAGTTGGACACCACTGATGCAAACATATTCAAAGTACACATTTTTATACATGTTAAGAGTACTTAATCCTATGATAACAAATTTTAGGGATTGTATACTTTCCAGCTAAAAATGTTCTATAACCATAAGACTTTCCAGGCCTGTGTCTCATCAAGATTCAAATACTATTAAACAAAAAATGTGGTTTAACTACACAATTTCCAAATGTGTTACTAAGTGCAGTGTGTGTCACATCACGGACAACATGGCTGCATACTGAATAGAGATATTGAGCCATCCGCACATGGGACATGCCACTTCCTACTGGCAATGCCTGACCAATCAGAGAACCTGGCCTAGTTTATCATCCATGTGGCTCCATCTGTTGTTAACCTACACTATTGGAATGTTGTGATCCTCATATCTTCAGGCGAATTACAAAACACAAGTTCAACAATGGACTGTCACAATGCGGTGATCCTAAGGTTTTGTCACATATTCGACACCCCACCCCCCCACCCCCGGGAACAGATTGATCACTGTTTACAGTGCATCTGAGTGATAGAGCTAGGATGTTTATGTCACTGTCCTCACAGGACCCTGGCCACTTGTACCTGCACAGCTCCATCCCTCCTCTCCCCAACTCATGCCAAGGAAAGCTGTTGACTCAGTCTTAATTCAAGGGGGAAAGGTTTAAATATTGGATGTACATATATACTCTTAGAGATTGAACCGCCATGAAGAGCTACATCACTTGATGTTGGGATATTGTTTATATTTAAAATCACAAACACAGCAAGTTTTATTTGCACAGTTTTGAATGCTTCTCTCTTGACCCTTTCAGTGCCAAATTTTGGGCCGATTCAACAGCCTTTCTCAGCAATGCGGCCAATGCATGCTGAGAAAAGCTGTTGACTTTGGATATTCTCTCTGGAACTATAGGCATGCTGGTACTTGAATGAAAGGTCTTTTTTCCAGGAATATGAATCTGGAATCCTCATGATAATTCAGACAAGTTTGACTTAAGTAAATCGACTTCAGTCGTGATTGGCATTGAAAAAGTTAAAAGCAATTGAGCACAGGAAGCAGGTGCTTCCACCTTGTAGAATAAAAAGGTATATAACATGCCCCATTGCTGTACCTTACCCATTTGTTTGCACATTCCAAACTTTTCAACTTGGCAACAGGTTGAACTGCAATGCTGCTTTGACCAAATGGCAACAAACCATATTTGACTTTCTTGGATATAGAGCAGTTTCAAAGGCACAATCCCAATAGCCTACACAGAGAAAGTGACCTACTTCCTCAGCTCGCCTATATACAATGATCAATGTTTTTTCCTACAACAGCTTGAAAACGCTGCATGTTTTATAAAAAAAAAAAAAAAAAATTTGGAACAGCATGTTGCAACGTGTTCAGCGGCGATACTAAAATGAAATCCTCTTCTAAACAGTCCATGTACTTATACTTTGTAGGCTATACAAAGGCCACTTATGAACACAGCTTCCACTTTTGAATCGTGGATTAAAAGATATGTGGCGTACCATAACGTAGGCCTACACGTGGTGATTTTAAAGCGAAACCATGTACAGATTGCAGTTTACACATCTCTTATGTGCTGAAGGTCAATATTTATGTGGCCTGTCGCAAATTTGTGGGTCTGAAGCTGAGCCACAGTTTTGAATGTTTTGGCACAATTGGGAAAGCCAGAAGCAAACTTTTCAGCTACTTCTGTGACTTTCCTGTTGTTAGCCCAGGTTCTGGTGCCAGTATTTGTGCTACGTCAGTAGTCACTGGACCCAAATTGACAACGGAGGCTAACTGGGCATCATAGCCATATGCGTTATGCACATGGTAACTGTCACGAGGGATCATTTCGATGCCAAGGCAGAGGGGTCTAAAAGTCTAATGTTGTACAACGTTAAATGACACTGACATGATCCCTTCCTAAGGTAACCACACACTTCCTCACAAGATCCAGTGCCTTTGCTGGAAGTATGCATAAGCACAGGCCACTTGTTGACCAAACAGGCAGGCATAAATCACTAGAATGGGAATGGATGCCACGAAAACTTTGCTCCCATTATTACAGAAGCAGGCCAATTGGTCAAATAAAAGAATGCTACTGCTGTATAAAAGAACTGAGTTGCACAGAGCATGGTCCTGTTTTTGAAATAAAATAATTATGTTTAAACCAATGCTGTTGTACGCTGGCCAAGATAGAATCAATTTCATTTTGCTTGCTGTGGTACTTTCCAAGAACTTTAAATGACCTTTGCTAATTAATGAATGAATGAAAATAATTAGCAAACTACAACCACACACCTGTCGAGTCTCCCGCATTGAGCGTAAGACTCGCACATTCTAGTGTCATGTCACACTCTCACCTCTCACTCATTTAAATACATTTCTCCCCTGGGACACTTTTTTGTTTACAACACACCCTTGCCAAGCCAATGAGTATAGCTCAGTGTATCTATTTTGGGCACCGGAAGACAATCAATAACTTTACCCAAGGTCCTGATGAGAGTAAAAGTAAAGGCTTCCCTTATTGGGTGAGCTGTCGAGCAATTAAGTACCCTAGAAAATGTGAGGTGAAGGCCGTAAAATGCATCAGATTGCACCATTTGACATCAAAATTTCCCGAGAATGGGGGTGAGGTGGGGGGGGGGGGCATGCCCCAACCTCCCCCTGCCCCCTAGTTTCTGCCTCGCTCTGCTTGGCCAATTCTTACTTTACACATCCCGAAACTTGAGAGCTCTGCCACCATGCTATCATGCACCTACAACAGCACGTATATCTGCCATGAAAGTTTTGGAAGGTTAGCACTAGTAAGAAATAAAGACATAAGAAATAAAAAAAAAAAAAACTATGAACAGTTAATCAGGGTTTTCTTCATTTTAATTGATATGCTTCGATGTTAGCAAGTTTGTATCCCGTATACTCCCAGCATGTCCTAAGGCTGTCCATATGTCATAAGGCTGTCCATACAGCTGTCAACTTCTGCATGGGATTGCAGGCAGAGAGCGGCTTTTCAGTTGCTTTGCCACTGGAGATCTCTTGTTCCTATCTCTATTATAAATGTCTAGTGCCTGCTTTTATCACCAGCATTGCTCATTATGATCTGTGATACTTCTCGACAAGCAGGACCCATTCCGAAGAAGCCATTATTGCAGCTTGTAAACTGGATGTGGAAATACTAGAGAGCATGTCGTTGTTGACTGTTATTAGTTCCAGGTAGTTCTAGGCTTTCAAAGTGCTGGAGTCACAATTGGTTATGGAGACACGAGAAAACTGGATAAACAAACAAAATACACTTGGATGCAAAAAGCTTTTTTTGCAATTTTACCCCACATGAAGGACAAGCAATGGAAGGAGAGTGAGTGAACCATGATCCCGTAACAAAAACCCATTTGTTGAACTTGGTTCTGATAGCCAGGTTAGCATGATCTCCATGTAACATACAAGTGCAGTGACATGATCATGTGATCGGTCATGTGACACTCCCGCCAACCCCCCAGGAGCCTTGGAATGGATTTCACTTGCCTGCTATTAGCTCACTTCCATCATTGAAAGTCCGGACTATTTGTCTCATATAGTCAAAAAGCATTCAAATTATTCATTAAAAATGCCCACTGTTCACATGCAGACATTTGTGAAGGGGTTCCTTGTGACTGCTTGGCAATTGGAGCAAATGATTTTAACAATCAGCCTTCATTATATACTATCTGACCTTAATGTACATGGTTTTTATTACTGAACATCCTTGTGTTTCCAAAATCAGATCAGTCAAAGAACGAATATACAACTATTGCACCTGGGTGTAGCACATTTGATTTAGCATTTACTACTTAAAGTGACACCTTTATATTTACCTGTCAAATCTGACAAAAGCTAAGGCAAACCACAATCAAATCACTTCACATAAAGTGGCCACATGCATCAATTTCCACATTTTTTTGGAAATACATACTCATTCACCAGCTTCTTGTGCCTACAGGGTACATGGTACCAGCAGGAAGGTTGTTGACCACCCACACCCCAGAACGGAAAGACCTCGCCCCTGATTTCTTGGATGTGGGGATGTTCCTGGAACCAGACCTGCTTGTGCAACTAACAAAAACATACTTCTACGACTAGACTTACGTATGCCCATATTCTATCGCACCACATTTGAAAATCACCGTACTTACAGTCAACCAAATTGAATGAGCCAGCCACGTCAAAGAGTATGGTTCACAAAAGATGACACTTGTCAGCTGACCTGGCGATATCATGTTACCACAACACCATCCAAGGCCAATGGACTTCTTGAGATATTAAATTTTTTAGGTTGCCCCATGACCTTTCATAATAGATGAAGGTCGTCCAATTAAATCACAACCTGTCCCCTAGCAATGACCATCATCCTGTGCAATGTCAGTCCTGTCTCATGTAATTCTCAAGTTTTCAATCAAATGAATGGCAAAATTTCATACAGTAGCTCTGTGACCTTACAGATCTAGTCAAGGTCACTCGTGCAGTCAACCTGGCCCTTTGACTGCATCATGATAATATCCAATATCCAAGTCTTAACTCACACAGTTCTGAAATTTTCTTGACAGAAAAACAAGAGGACTGTGACAGTCCTATGCTCCTCTTACCTTACATGGACATACTTAAGTGGTCTTGTGACCTTCAGAATAATATCAAGGTCACTTTTGTTTCATCATCATCTTCACTGTTTGCGATATCAGTCTTCACACATAAAATTTGCCAGTCATTTTTTTCATGAAAAGAGACAAAATCCACTATTTATACAACAGATGCCAATGACCCAATACATATATATCAGTTTGATCTTTCAAGGTCACTCATGGTCAAAATAAACACCACCAAAAGAAACCCCACAGGTACTTTTCGATTAGTATTTACGAGTAACCAAGGACCTCTAATCCACCATTACCAACAGAGCCATTGTCAGTAAACATTTCAAGGTCAAAATTAACAACCCCAAACGAAATCCCATGGTACATTCCTAGTAGTGTTTTATGGTGACCATGGGCCTAGTATCCACCATTACGGAGACATAAGCCAACATGTTAGATCTACTGCTATCCCTAGTGTACAGTAACAATGCCAACATGTACATAAACCTTAGCCACTTTTCCTAAATTTGATCATTTTTAAAAAATCATATAATGACAGCATCACTATGCACTGACCAAATTGGTGGAGACGTGCCCCCAGGTATACTTCCCATAAGCTTGAAGAGAATCTAACATTGTGGAGATGAGGTAAAGGAAGCTAAAACAAACCAAAATTTGTAGATCACAGAAATTGCAGTGCCACCTGTTGGCAAGATTAAGGTCCAGAAGTGTCCCTATGCAATTTCAAACCAATTGGCCATACATTTTTGGAAAAGATATTTTTAAAGTTTTTACAGAAAAAAAAATCACTGGAGTACAAACACCCAAACAAATTTGGTAGAGCCCACCCAAAGTATATCGCCAACTACTTGACAAGTTTGACCTTTCAAGATCACTCAGTCAAAATCAACACCAAAGAAATCTCACTGTATGATCCTCATGAAGTGTTGTTCCTTTAAAATGTTTCTGGTTTCTCCCCAAATTTTTCCTGACTAACAAAGTGAGTGCTGTTCACCTGGTCTTGAAACACTGTATTTACAATGTACAACTGTGCACGGCACCTTATCATTCCCATCAGCATTTTTAACTTGGACTTAAGAAAATAACGAGGTCTGTTGGCTTAATGCTCCGCCGACATGAAATTGGATGATCATCACATATAATTCAATTCCTGACATGTAATACCTCTGTGACCTTGAGTAAGCAGTTCACAGGTCATCCACATTGTGCAACGTCAAACTTCCATTTGATATACATTTGGGATTCTTTGGTATTATTACCCTTATTCTTTCTCAACACTTGAACATATTCAATTTAGTGTCTTTAGGCTTGATGACCATGAAAAATACGCCAGTCACCCAAAACTTAACAAAATTTGACCACTGACCCAACAGATATTAGGTGTGAATGTTATAGTTCTATCTCACTTTATTATCACAATAATGAATTAATCATGTTTTTGATACCTATGATGTTAGTGCCAATTAATACCACTAGTGGTGCCAGCGTGACTACATGTCAAAGACTTTTGTCTGTATAGTGTTCCTGTAAAGGTACATGTACATTTTGATTAATATCTTGTGTAATTCTGTAGGCAGTGCCACCAAATTTTAAAGCTTTTTCCTGTTTTTTGCCTGATCAACATTCCTACCGTGTTTCTCAATGTTTCATGAAAAAAGGTATTCTCAAAGTCTCCTGTTTTAGTTCTGCAACCTGTGGTTGGCAGAGCCTAAAACTGACACACACACACACACACATATATATATATATATATATATATATATATATATATATGACTGTGAAGGTGAATTGATGATACTACTAAAGATGATAAAATCTGAGAGCCATGCCAACTAAATGCAAAGGCAAATGTTGAAGTTTTTAACATCAATTGTACACGTGAACATAGCTATTGCTAAGGGGGGGGGGGGGGGGGCATTCAATGGTTTAACCCTTTCCCCCTATGAATCTTGACTGGCAGTAGTTGCCCGAAGATGCCTTTGGTGTCCTGCCTGCCCTTAAACTGGCCAAAACCAGCTGCAGCTAAAAAGTCATCTGCTTCCACCTTTTTTTATCAATTTCAGTTATGATAAAAAAATATAAAAAAAATGAACTAGAATCATAATCAAGCCCTATCACAATAGCACATCCCAAGTCATGCTTGCTGCTGACTAAGTTTTAATTTATTGGTGGGGGGGGGGGGGGGGAGGGTTAAGTCCAACTCCTAAAGAACTTCAATACATAGTATTACACATATGTACATGGGACCTGGCCAATCCTACTGTTCCATCATATCTTCCAATTTGAAAATCTGCAGTTCAGAGTTAATGTTTAGTGGTTTTGTGTATACCTGGACACACAGACAGGTACACAGGTCATGGTGACACTGCTTGCTGGGTCTTGGGGCAACACATAACTTGGCCTAAGTTCACAAGGGACTTCCGTAAAAGTCCTGGCACAGTGGAGTCAGTGCTACTTTTACCTGGTAGTCACTCTGGGACCTGTTTCTCTTGTGAGGGACAGTACAATGGAAACATCACTTTTGTGGCATGGTGAAGTGGCCTTTAAAGAGAAGGTGGCTTCTCTTGAGGGGGGCCTTTTTAAAAGGGGATGACTATGTACTAGTGACATCACTACCATTGCGGATACTGTAAGTCACCTTTGAACCCAGTGACCTCACTACCCTAGTGGATACTGTAACTCACTTTTGTACCCACTACCAGTGTGGATACTGTAACTCACTTTTGAACCCAGTGACATCACTACCAGTGTGGACGCTCTTACTCACTTTTGTACCCAGTGACATCACTAGCAGTGCGGATGTTGTAACTCACTTTTGTACCCAGTGACATCATTACCAATAGGGATGTTGTAACTCAGTCTTGTACCCGGTACTGTCCCAACCAGAGTCCATGATGTAACTTACTATTGTATCCAGTGACATCATTACCAGTGTGGATATGGTAACTCAGCCTTGTACCGTGACATCACTAGCTGAGTGGACAATCTTAACTCTTTTGTACCCAGTGACATCACTGCCAGTACATGTACTAGAACTCACTAAAGTACATCTGTGACATCACTGCTAGTAACTGTACTATCACTTACTTTCATACCCATTAACATCATCACCGGTTTAGGTACAATTCAGTGTAATTCACTCAAGTATACCACAGACATCACCAGAATAGGTACTCTGACTCCCTTCGGTACTCAGTCACATGACCCTTCAATGTATTATACATCATGTATGTCCTCGGCATTCCCATTTCATAATGTAATGTTACTCACTATCCATAATTTATAATAGCTCACTTTAGTACTCAGTGACATCACCCATCCATAATGTATTGTAATTCACTTGAGAATTCGGCGACACCCTTCCAAAATGTATTATGAACTAACTTTACTACCCAGTAACACACCCTTCCATAATGTTGTTATGACTTAAGCACTCAGTGACATCACCTATGTATAATGTATGACTCACTTAAGTACTTGATATCACCTATCCATAATTTATTATGACTCACTTTAGTATCTGGCGACATCATCCATCCATAATGTATCATGGCTCACTTAAGTTCTTGACACTGCATATCTATAGTGTATTGTGAATCACTTCAGTACCCAATGACATCACCTATCCACAATGCATCACGGCTCACTTTAGGATCCGGTGACATCACCCATCCACAATGTATCACGACTCACTATAGTATCCTGTGACATCACCCATCCACAATGTATCATGACTCACTTTAGTATCCTGTGACATCACCCATGCACAATATATTATGACTCACTTTAGTATGATGACATCATCCTTCCAGTGCTGATGTCCTGTTACCACTAGCTGTTTGTCAGTGCTCCCACATCACAGTACCAGCTGCTCATCACAACAGTGAGTCCCCACAAACACTACATACTGTTACTGGATTGGCCTGACCACCAGATGAGGTGCACACTTTACTGGGTACTCTCTCAGGTTAGATGCATGCAGTTTGCACAACCCAGACCACTAGATCATTATCTCTTGGTGAAAGCCCTGACTAATATGAACAGTTACATACAGGTTTAACAAATGTAAATTATGAAGCTATGGAGAAGTTATTCACCTTTTGACATATCTAGCACTAATCTACAATGTGACCAAGCTACTGAAAAGTCTATTCCACCAAGAAGCCATTTTTCAGTGTCTGCTTCAACAACATCAATCAGCCACCTGGAAGTCTGGGCAGAAATTAAACAGAATGAAGTGTCATCTCAAGATGACACCACATACTCTCGCACCCCACCCCACCCCACCCCACCCCACCTAGTGCCTAGTGTGGATGTAAGGATAAGGATTGATTTACTTGTGTAGACTTGGTATATGCATGATGAAAATATTCATCTCTCTACATATTTTGCGGATAATTTCAGATTGTGGACCTATTTACGATGGTGCCCCTACTAGCAGACAAAAGTGGTCACATATGGTAGGTGGTCAAAAGAAATAAGAGTCTAGTATCTTGAAAGGGCAGCCTTAAAAATACAGTCTTTAATGCGAAATGACATAAACCCCAACAGGAACCTGAGACTAGTTACAGATACAAGTTCAGCATGTCTATGCTTACATAATATGTAATACATATACATGTACGTTTTACTCTTTCACAAGTTGTGTTTGTAATTCAAAACATGCATATGGAGTCAGGAATTAACAACAGAACCGTTCCCATACATGGGATGAGATTTCAGCAACATCATGGCCATCACCTTTATAAAATTTGAAATAGATCTGATGCAAGACCCAATGCAAGTTGTGGATACAAGTTGAGTATCTGCAGGCTTACAACATGTACAATGCTAACATGCGCACATACAGTTCATTTTGTACATGTATTTTCAAAAATTTATTTTTAAAAGATCAGAAAATGACTGCAGGAGCAGGTCTATACACTATGATTTGGTCAACATTATACCCATGACCTGGGCCAATTTTATATGAATCTGACAGAAAGACGGAGACTATTTGCAGATACAAGTTCAGCATCTGTAGGCTTACAATTCTAACACATGCACTCATCAATAATTTTGTACAAGTATTTTCAAAAATATATTTTAACACCCCCCCCCCCCCACCCCCTGAAAATGATATTGCAGAGGCCTGCCTATGCAATATGATCTGGTCAACATTATATATATGAACTGTGCAAAATTTTAAATGTACCTGACAGAAAGCCTCAGACATTTGATGAAACTAGTTTAGTATAACCAATGTAATGAATGGACAGACATAAGGAATCCTATATACCCCGTATGGGGGTATAAAGAGGTCTGAAATGCTCTTATCATCACAAGCAGGATCAAAGCATGCGATACTGGTGGTTCCTTGCCAGTATAAATGTGAAATTTGCCCCTGTATTTTCCTTATACAGCTCTGTGCCTTCGCAAGAGGGCAACCTTTTCTGGAACAAACAGCATAACACTTGCTTTCTCACACAACAAACAGCGTTACCACACGCTTTCTCACCTGTGATGCTGAGGTCATCTGACACCTTAATCCCACAGTGACCTCTAGTGGCTGACAGTTAACTTTTGCAGAAGCCATCGAAATACACAGCCAGCATACACAAAAGCAACCAGCTGGTGGTTGGCCTTGGCTTGTCTATATACTGTGAATACGCTTATTTTCACAGGCATTAATTTTCACGGTTTTTGCATTTTGGACCTTTCACTGAAACTTTAAATTCACTATTTTTGTTATAATTCCTATCAATGCCATGTTAAAAATATATATCACTGGGTTCTTATTTTCACTGTTTTGAAGCATCAGCGAAATAAGCCAAAATAAAAACACAACGAAATTAAATGAATTTACAGTAGCTACACAACACACTGAACAGTTTCCATTAACTTGTGTTATAGAATTTAAACTTGGCATGGTGTACATTAACGTCTGAATTACTTTCCTTGTAGTTTGATAATTTTCATTTCTCAACACGTGTATATGACTGTTTATATTTGTCTGTTGACCTTCCTCTCATCTCCACACAATAAATAGACATAAAGTGATCATGAGGGCAGCCACCACTAAACACACCATGCAATGCCACGAAGCACCGACAGCAGGACTGCATCCACTACCTCTTCCTTTGGCCGTCTTGACTTCATTGTACTGTCTTCTAGCTTGTCCATGGTCACAAGTCCATAGTATGCATTGCTAACGGTGTGTGCTTCTCATCTGAATGAGTGCCTGTTCGTGCCTACACGCCATCTGGTGGTTACAAATACTCCCAGTCTGAACATACAATAGTGAATGCTCACAGCTTGAACCTCTCAGAAATACCTGTTCACAGCCAAAAAGTTTTACAAGTGACAGGTCACAGACTGAACCTTTCAATATTTTTTTGTCACACCTTGAACGTTTCCATGTGTGTACTCAGCTTGCACATTGCACTACTGAGTGCTCCCTGCTCAAGTACTACAATAATGAGTGCTCCCCGCCCAAGCATCACAAAAGCCAGTAAACACAGCCTGGTTGCAAGTTATTTTTTACAAACAGCAGGACAGATAAACCCGGACAAACCAGGTCCACGGTTGCCTGGCAGGCAGCTCAATATACAACTACATATAAATGTACAATGAATCGTGTCAAAATATCAATGTCTCTATCTCTGTTCAACACAACAATAAATAAATTTACAAAGCTACAAAGAAGTGTGTACAATTGAGGTAGGTGTTGCCTGAGCTGTCATACTTGAGGCGAGTGCTTGAGTGACGAGAGTGCATGTGACCCAGATAGTGGCGATCCCTCCGTGTGTTCACTGATGTCTGTCGTCTCTGTCATGTCTGATGCCTCAGAGTCCGTGGCGTGCAGGTCCACCAGGTCGTTTACAGGTCTAAATGTGAAGCAAGGTGTGTGGGCTGGGTTAGATGATGTGGACATGAGGGATGTTGTCATGGGGACTTGTGGGGATGTTGCCACGGAAACATGTGGGACTTGTTGCTCTGGGCTCCCACTGTCTTCTAAGCTACTGGATGAAATGCTGCAATGAAAACAACCGGGGGTAATAAATAACCGTAAAGTCACACATTCTAAAGAGCACAAGGTAATTAGCAACTGTTCTCAAAACCAGGATGTACTTGGCAATATGGCATACTCATATAAGCTGCACGACTGATCTAGCCAGTATAACTCAACAAGGAAGTATGCATATGTGCAGATACATCTCTATGTCAAGTAGGCCAAAATGCATCGTTATTGCAAAATTAATATAATAACTCAGAATATCATTTCATTTTTTATTTTTCTGACAAACGACAGTCATATCGTCTAGCTATCCACAGAGCTTGAAATCATCATCATGCTGAAATCAGTTTTCTGCTGGTGTTTCAGAAATGTACCTGCCACTGCTGTTGTCTCTTCCTGTGAGGCAACATCATGAGAAGGGCTTATCTGCATAGCCCTGTGACAGGCCAATCAACTTTGGCAGGAAATTATTATGCCAGTGTCATATAGGTCTAAAAAGCAGGATGTCATTGGCATCTGTGAATACACATGCTTTATGACTTGATGCTAGACAACAGGACATGGCAGCATGCCAAAGTCTATTTCATACAAAGTACCCCCAACCCAAGATGCAAGCCCCAGACTTGCACAAATTGACCAAATTGTAAAAACAGGAGCAACAGTGCTACATCCTCCATGCTGTTCTGAACTAAAAATAAATTTATCACAGTCCAATCTCTCCATGATCCATGGCCAATCCACTCACTGTCTATATGTCTAAACCTAAAAATTAATTAACACAGTATCATGTTTGATTCGAAATTTTGAAATTCAAACTTCTAGGCTTCAATAGGCTAGCCAAATGAATTTATAAGTGGGTCATTAGTTGGAAACCATCAAGCATGCTTCACAGCCTTTAATTTACAAAACATGGACAACCCACTTGAATTAAAACAATGTGTGAATGTGAATCATTGGCAAGTACATAAACAAGAGCCCATGCTCAGCTGACCTAGAGATTCATCACACTTGTGGTTCTGTGAACTTGGGATAAGACAAAATAGGAAGACACTTATCAAAGTACATTCTTACCAAGTTTGACATAGTAATCAATATGAAAGGTGCCTTTACAGATGATAAGCCGAATTGAAAAAATCGTTAAAAATCAGGAATCCACAGCAGTGCCACCAGGTGAACAGTTTTGTTTGAACCTTCCACAAAGAACGTATCCACCAAGTTTCAGCTAATCTGAGCGATGGTTCTGGGGAAGAAGCCAAGAATAGCAAAAACACACAAAAAAACACAAAATAATCGCAAAAAATAGCAGCCCCACCTGGTGAACAAATTCAGAACAAGTGCACAGTGATCCAAAGGATCTACGTCCCCCGCCACAGTATTTTTTAATGTCACACATAGGGCCTATACAATATAACATCAAGTGGGACAAACGGTTGCAAATTTAAAGTGGTTGCACTTGTTGAAAGGATGCACCACCTAGGCATAATGCACATGCCCATGGTATGATGCATCTCTGGTATAAATTTAATTATTCTATATCTTAGGGTTCTAAAGATATGCTCCCGGACAGACGCACGGACAGACGGATGCACGGACGGACGGCAGGCCCCCTATCGTCACTAACTGTATGTCCCCCCATGCCACCGTAGGTGCCACTACAAGCAAGCATTCAAAGCATGAGAATACAGAATTAAGCTACACCATAAAAAAGCATGTCTGGATGCATGAAAAATTGATATGTTCTTGGGCCCTGTGACCTTGAAAATAGGTCAAGGTCAAAAACAATCTATGGCACACATGTCCTTGGTATGATGCATCTCTGGTATAAATTTCATTATTCCATCTCTAACGGTTCTAGAGATATGCTGCCAGACACACGTAAATGGATATGTTCTTGGGCTCTGTGACCTTGAAAATATGTCAAGGTCAAAAACAATACACAGTGCACATGCCCATGGTATGATGCATCTCTGGTATAAATTTCATTATTCTATATCTTAGGGTTCTAAAGATATGCTCCCGGACGGAGGAACGGATGGACAGACGGACGGACGGCAGGCCCCCTATCCTCACTAACTGTATGTCCCCCTATGCCACCTTCGGTGGCGGGGGACAACTAAGAGTACCTGTGCCGTGTCATTGCAATTGCATAAGCGGTTTAGGAGAAGAATGTTTTTTAAAGTTTGCCCAAGAAAAGAACAAAAAATTTTATTAAAAAATAAAAAATCACTGGAGCGTGACCATTTGAACAAACTTGGTAGAGACCCACCCAAGGCACATCCCCACCAAGTTGGAAGTGAATCTGGCTAAAGTTTTTGGGGAAAAAGTCGAAAATGTGAATTGTGGACAATGGATGATGGATGGCTAGTTATAACAAAAGCACAGCTGACTGACAAGTCAGCTGAGCTAAAAAAAGAAAAATAAATCCATGTCATTTTTGCAAAGTTTTACTGTCTGAAGTTTTAAGCAATTCTGTTCAGCTGTTCTGGAGAAGTCAAAAATAGCCTTAACACACAAAAACTCATAAAAAATAAGAAAAAATTGAATCACCACCTGGTGGTCAAAATAAGAACTAGGTGACCCTATGTATAATATCAATGCAATTGCACAATTAGTTCTTGAGATGAATTTTTTTTTCAAAAACATCAATTAAAATATTCATAGAAAATGGAAAAGTTATTGCATCATCATCTCCTTCACAAACTTCGTAGAGGTCCACCTGGGGGACATTCATGTGAAAAATCAAGACATTCCAAGCAACAGTTTTTGAAAAGAAGTAAAAAATGTAAATACAATAGCCATATTGATACTATGCAGAGGTAGCACTCACCGATGGTCACAAAGTTTAGAGTTCCCATAACTTCATAAGAAATTATCATATCGATATCATTTTCACAAACTTTTATCATCTAAAGTCACATTATATTCTGAAAAAAATTTTAAACAATTCTATTCAGTCGTTCTGAATAAGATGTCAAAAATAGCCTTAAGTCACAAAAATTCATAAGAAGAAAAAATTGCAGCACCACCTGGGGGCCAAAATAAGAACAGGTGACCCTATATGTAATATAAAAGCAATTCAGGACTTTCTCCCAAAGGTGGACCACTGTGTCCAGTGGTTTTCTCACCTCCAATGCCTAGAGAAAGCCCCCTTTGCTGGGGTAAGACTACTTGATTGTATAGTTTTAACATAGGCACTTGCCACAGAGCAAGGTTTATATGGTAAAATAACATGAATATCTCACGTTTAATTATGGAAGGAAAAAGGCCTCTAAACTATTAATGAAACTTTCATAAAATGTTAAATTTATAACAATTGGTTAAAAATATTTTTAGGGCAGTAAAGCTTGCCTAATCAGTGAAGTGTCAGCCATATCTGAAACAATGATGTTTTGCCCTTTAAACACCACACTTGAGTGAATGGTTGTATCCCATAGAGCCATATGCTGTGGCATCATGAGCACATGCTGCCAAAATGTACTCAGTTTACAGGTTTTACAAACTACTCGGGTGATTAACCCCACAGGTGTCAGAAACCAATTAACACCTATGCATGTGCGGTGGTTAGTACACAGATACTGTATGAGGGTCTCATAAATTTTGCCTGTAAAAAGTTTGTAACATCTTTAAGTTGAAAATGCCTGGTACATTACTGATTTTGACAGGCATACTAATCAGAAAGTTTTACAATTTATGTTAATCTTGCTCAAATTTACTCAGAAAATTGGTACTTTTAACATGCATTACCCTATGCCCACAAGTGTCCACCCCCGCGATGCCCTCTCCAGTCAGCTGGAGGTCCGAAAATTCTATACTTTGCTGGTTCTGTGAAAGTAGTCAATTAGCCAAGTAGTTCTTGAGATGAAGAAACTTTATTTATTTTTTTAAACAAAAAAAAATCATTAAAAAAAATAGAAAATATTATTGCATACATCATCTTCGCAAACTTGGTACAGATCCACCTGGGGAACATCCATGTGCAAAATCGAAACATTCAATGCAGGGGTTTTTGAGAAGAAGTCTAAAATGTAAAAAGTCTAATGATGGATGGATGGACGGACGCAAACAGATTCCAACAGCTGACTGACACAGCTTTGCAGAAGTTAAAAATGTGAATTTCCTTTGCATTCCCTGTTCCAAATTGAAACTTATTAACTAGACATACCTTTTACGCAAAGCCTTGACTGAAGGGTCTCCCAGGAATTAGGGTGCCATTTCATCAAATTAGGTCATGGTGACACAAAAATCGAATCAGTTCATTTTGCCAGGTAAGATACTCTTATTGTAAAAATTTGAGCGAAATACATGGAGACATTCTGTAGACATCATTGTAACGAGAATGTGCACATCTGGATGGACAATATAAAGGGTCCCCCCCTATGGGGTGGACCCTATAAAAATCAGGGATCGATAGTATCACTACCAGTGAACAAGTTCGTTTAACTTCCCCACAGGCTTCATTTCCACCAAGTTTCAGAACAATCTGAGTGATGCTTTTCATTTGGCAGGCAGTTTTGGAGAAGTCAAAAATGTGAATTGTGGATGGACGGACGGACATAAGACCGACCATCCTATAAGCTCAGCTGACTGACATGTCAGCTGGCATAAAAATCTATTAATATGAAAGTTAAGTAAAACCAAAAGAACAGACAATTGAGGCACTGTTAGGCCACTTGAGCAGGAAAAGGTCCAGTACAGAGGAATGGACAGTTGGCCTGCTGACACGACGGATTACAGGAGATGTGCCACCTTTGGTCACCGAGCAAAAACTACACTGTATACAGTTTCACATAAACCTTCCTCTGAGGGTAAAGCTTGTATTAGACTTGAGACTCACCTGTGAATTAACGGGTGTGACAATGGCAGTATCTTTTCTCGCTCAGGTGTGGAGCAGCCAGGATTTAACCTCTTAGGAGGGCTGAAGTATGATTCCATCTTGTCTCCACTCTCCATCTCCACTGAAAAACAATGAAGAGACATGATGTTACTTCACATCACCCACATCATACCGTCCCACCCTCCTGGCACACTACTGTTGTGGCTAACATGTCTCACTTAAAGACATATTACTGTTAACCCCTTAAGTTTTGCTTGGTGCAGGATCACCACGAGTCATCCAAACCAACCCAAGAAATAAAAATACAGAACATATTTTTCACACCTGGGTGGCTGAGCAGGAAAGGATTTTTAATTAATAATGGGACTTCTTGAACTTCAGGGGACCTGAGAACCTGAGCCCCTATAGGACTAACATTGGGTCAATGTTCATAAAGTTCAGGATGTGTTTTAAATAATCATCAGCAACACAAATCACTAATCTGAGATGACCTTTGACTGGTTCTAACATCTAAACTAAGCATCAGCATTTCTGCCGATGATCAAAGAGGTCTGCAGGAAGTGCTATTAAGGACAGTGTCATAATTTTAGATGTGATCCTGAATAATAAAAATATTGCTAAAGTATTTTGAAGAAAGAATTTAGAAGCAAAAATGAATGCCGAGACCCTCGCCAGGAATATCCCAGGGCACCATGTCAGGGTTCGAAAATTCCTATGATCCGACGTTCCGGGACAAGCTAAAGCTCTTCTCGGACAAGTGACTTTCAAATTCAACTTGTCCTGCGGACAAGCTAATTTTTTCTTTTTTTAACTGGACTGAAATTACGTCTGTTTGCATGCACGGCAACATAATGATGAGCAGTCAGAGCCTTCGCGACTCTGTGTGTGTTGGCGATTACTGTGGTCCGTGTGAACAGAACATAAACACCAATGCAAGCATGTGCGTGGGGACGCCAATGCGCAATATGCCAATAGGTGATGATAATCCCCTGGCCTAAAGTAAACAATCCAGGTTTAAACAATTACATGGTCAGCAGGTGTATTCAACAGGACTTGGCTACCTACTTGATTTCTGTCAAAACAAGCAGGTATTTTGACCGTTGCGTGCATACGACGACGAGATCAAAGGTACCAGCAGTCATGCATTGGGGCGTATTGGCTTTCGCCCGTATCGGGGCAAGGTCACAGCACCTCACCATCAGTCTTATCTGCCCGAACGATGACAAAGGAACATCAACAAATTTTAAAACTTGCATGGCGAATTCTTGAGCAAATTAGCATCAAAAACAATTTTTCGGTGGGCTCTAAAAGTGTTGGAGAGGTCATGTGATGGTGCTGCAAGTTGACTTCCCGGCCAAACAAAACACACATCTGCCAGTCACACGCAAGTGACCGCGTGGAGTAATCTACGGTGAACGGAGCATCATCCTGACTGATCTGTCACACATTCGGCATTTTTCTCTATCCCCCTACCTTTGCGTATTTGCCTGTGACTCCAAATAATTGTTCCTATAAACACTGGAATCTTTATTTTCGCATGCTGCAATTAAAAAAAAAAGCTTCCCGTTTGTGTGTTCCCTCTGTAAATTACGGCATATTCACACATGTTCACTGGGTGGAAGCCATGATGAAAAACACTGCAGCACGAGCCGCGATTGGCTCATTTTTGCATGTGACTCAATTGACCAATCAGGTGATGTGTTGTGCGTCAGGCCACATGGCCAAAGCAGCTGTTTGTGTACAGTTGCAGGAAAGATGTTAACGGTGCGCACGCTCGATTTCTGATTTGAAATATTAAAATTTTCACTTGAATTTGATTTAAGAACACCGTTTATTGCGAGGAACTTGCCAATACTGTATACGCAAATTTACCACGATGTACCGATAGCGTTCATGGTAGGTACGCAAACGATATGCATCCCATCACGGCATCAGAGGCAGCAAGAAAGGATCCTGAAACCAATTCAACTATTTTAATCGTTATTTAAGTTTAACCGGGATACGGACTCCTATCGTCCTAGAAATTACAATGTATTTTTCATCGTTAGTCACCCCATGCAAATAGCTTACTTTTTTAATTTGTATTTTTAATGTTTTGCCAGTTTCACTGTCGAACAGTTGCAGCTTGAATCGTTGTAAAATTTGACATTTTTGTGCGAGTTTGCAAGCGACAATACGCGGCAAATATATTTTAGGGTAAATGGTTTGTGCAGGCCTTAGCATTGTGTTTGAAAAAAACGATGTTTATAGAAGTTTTATCAGGACAAGTGGATTTTGTATGCGGACAAGTGGATTTTGAAATTTACTTGCCCTGCGGACAAGTGATTTTTTAAAAAATTGTCGAGCCCTGCATGTGCAACTGTCTTGTGAAGGTAAATATGCATACATGGCTAATCTGGTAAATGAACCTTGACTGGTTAAAATCAAGTATCGGTGTTGCATTGTGGGTAATATAGACATTAATAGTCTTTCAGTACATATGCAAATGGTGGACTCAAAAATAGATTTCATCGATGCCTCCGCTGAATTAAGTCACGTATTTATATTTTAATGACACAGTGACTGCGGCACAAACATCTTTTTTACTAGAAAAACATACAATAATGTCACCATATGGCCTACGGCACAATAATATTCACTTTAGGTAGGAATATAGACATCATTATAGGATTTCACTTATTGGGGCTCGAGTCCCCTAAAGTTCAATATGGCCTAATAACGCTTGGAAACTCCTCCATAAACTTGGAATGAATCTACAGCTGTGTTTATTACCCACTTCTCCGTAATATCCATACCTGCATGTCTGCCCCTCTGCTCCCTATTTAATATGTATATCATTAATTGTTCACTTCTCCCGACCCCACACACTACCTGTGATAGGGGTCAATAACACCATACAATATATCTACCTTGATAAAGAAGGGACCAGCATGCTGAGGCAAGCTGTGGACCCGGATCATTATATTCTCTGGAACTACAGGCGCGCTGTTACTTGAATGAAAGGTCTTTTTACAAGGAATATGAATCTAGCATCCATATTATAATTGAGAGCAGTTCATCTTAAGTAGTTGGACTTAAGTGGCAGTTGGCAATAAAAGAGTTAAAAAAGACAAGATATTCTCTGACCAGCACTGTTACATGAAAGAAGTGTATTTGCACAGTGTGTAGCACTAGATTTTACTGAAAATTATGAACCCAGTACCACAATGCGTACATACAGTGTATGTATATTATGGAAATACTTGACAACATATATTTTAAGAAGCTCAATGATCAAAAGATCAATAGACCCAGGAAACATTTGCTTCACCAAAGAGCAAACAAAGATCCATAGAAGCCACCTGATGTAACTGTAAATCAACAGCCCTTTTGGTCAGCAAAAATCAGATCATGTTCACCTCGGAATCAATTTAGATTTCCAGACTGGTATATATGAAATCCTTATGTATTACTCACTTTTTCTTTTCAAACCTAAGGGACTTGGTCGCAAAGCAATCGGGCTTAAACTCCTCCTGAAAGCAAACAAGAGAATTCCATGTTTTATGCAATAACGTATTCCTCATCATGTAACCTTCAAGAGCAATGCATGTGCCATATATGTACAGTAACACATCCTTCATTATGTGACCTTAAAGAGCAATGCATGTACCATACATTTACAGTAACACATCCTTCATCATGTGACCTTAAAGAGCACCGCATGTGCTATTAATGTACAGTAACATCCCTTGCCAAAAAATATTTAAGCTCCACACCATTCTGGGTCCCAATTTTCTTTCTGAACATTGTATGAACCTCTCTAAGCTGATCATTTTTATTTGACCCAAATGTATCAAGCTCAGGTAGGTTTCACTGTGTTTAGTAATTACTGTAGCTACTTGACTAATCTGACTGCTGCATGTTCAATAACTTGAAAACTTATTACCCAATTTGAACAAACAGACCAAGTATGGTTACCTGGATGTAAGGTGCACATTTTGAATTGAAAAATTTTTCAATCTGAGTTAAAGATGAAGGTCACATGGTCCATCGGAATTAAGGAGTCAAAAAGTGAAAATCTTGTGAAGGCTTGAGTGCCATTTATCCTGATGACATCTGTTCTTCCTGTTGTCCTGATTGCCCCCACCACAACCTGGGCTAGCACTAAGCATTAGCCATTAAGCCACTGGCTAAAAAGGTGTGAACTGGCTTATAGTTTCTGTCATCAGTTAGCCAAACTGGCTAAAGGATATTGCACATACAAATTAAGATTGTACACATGTAAAATGTGACTACAAATTCACAATTTATTGCAAAATGATCATAATACATGTACCCAAATCTGGTTCATTTTGGCAAATAAAATATTCTGGACTTTTTGGCAAAAATGGCTCATAGCATTAATTTGGCTAAGTCTGGCCAATAAGTTTTCAGCTAAGTTAGCCAGACTGGCTAAAACGATAAAACTTTCTACTGCCAGCCCAACCACGCACCCACATCATGCCGCTGCTGCCTCCCCAGGGGTCATGTTCCACCTTGCATTCATCCACACATCTCTCTGAAGACATACATCTACACCATATTCTGCCATCATGGGAACTGAGGCAAAATCGTGATTCTTCCGACCACATCACTCTCCCCCACTGATCTCTGGTCCAGTCAGCATGTTCCTGACACCACTGTCTCTGTCTTATGTGTAAGGACCGAGAGATGTGTGGGTGGCAGGGAGGTATGACCTCAGCTTGGCCAACACCAGTCTCCTGTTCTGTGATGCTGCAATGTTGCAGGCCAGGTGTCACTGCTGTGGAAACCAAAGACCAACCTGTGCCTCTTTCCACACTGCATCAGGTAACAGAGGTCCCTCCCACCTGAAAGTCTCGGTCTTCCAGATCCAGCTTTATTCTTGCATCCTCCTTTTTGTTGAAAATGGTCCCTCCCGCCCCCCCAACACACACACACTTCTGTACTGCTGACCTGCAGCACCCAACTCTTCCATGTAACATAACAATCCATGTGGCACTCATCATATCTACACAAACTAATATTTAGACCAGCCCATGTTAAACTAATGGGACGTGCCTGTCTTTTTGGACCAGGGTAATTACGAACAACACGGAAAAAATAATATAGCAATAGTATTGTAACATGATATGCAAAGTGGAAATTATGTTTAAAACAAGATTTTGTGTCCATTAGCAGCTGAGAGAATTTATGGCAATAAAATGCTTCTTGATATTAAGATTGTATTTTCATAAATACAGCATGAATGTAAAGTTTTGAAGTAAATGATGATAATGAAGTTTTTCAGGCAAAATGTAGCACTTGATTTTCCATGGGAAGTGTGTTCAGGGTGCAAGGTGTCTATACCATCATCAGGTATCATTATGTGAAAACACTTTTATAGTATACATGTACATACTTCCTGTTTTATTATAGTGACAATGGTAATGCAATGGTCTGTTAATGGTCACGGGAAAACATCAGTATAGATGCAGTTGTGGTATGACATTGAGAAGAAGAGATGCGCATCCTTTGGCACGTGTTGGTGTCACTATCCACTGATGCAGATTAAATTTTTTGTTAATTCTAATAATGTCAGGATCATCTGAAGCTCAGTTATACAGACAGATACTTCTTACCAGCATACAATGCTTCTTTGGCATACATTGGTGTGACTTGTGTGGTCCTTTCTTGAAAATATCAAAGGCAAAGCTTCAATGGTTTTTGATCTATGTCCAAAAATGAACACCTTCTTATGCCCTGTGACCTTGAAAATAAGTCAAGGTAAAAAACAACATGCATTCATACCCTTGGCATGATGCATTTCTGGTAAATATTTCATTATTTTATCTTTCCTGGTCCTTGGGATATGCTGCCAGCTGGGCAGACATACAGCATGACTGCCCATATCCTCACTCACCCTCTGTCCCACTATGCCACCTTTGGTGGCAGAGGACAATGACTGCCCCCCCCCTCCCCCCCCAAAAAAAGATGATTGTCATTGCAAATCACTTTCGCCGTCCTATGCGGATCACAGAAGCCACTGCTGTAACTGATGACACCTACATTTTTGTAAAAGTTGTAACTCAGATGGAGTGCATTATGGTACTAACCTGAACGTCTTCCTGGTGGGACTGGGGCTAGGGCTGGGGGTTAAAGCTGAGGTTTTGACAGGTTGTTGTAAAGATGGTGAGAAACATTGCTGAAATAAAACAGACAATCATTATTTTTTTGCATACCCCAAATTCACAGACTTTGACGGTCAACTAAAAGATTTTTACCATTTATCTGGCTGTTAGGGAAAACAAGAAGTGTCCTTGTGCTCAGCTGCCCTTTATGCTGAGTGAATTTTGTGAAACTAATCGATCGTTCTGCAAAAGCCTGTTCATGCATACTGACTTGGTAAAAAAATCTGAAGAATGTCCATGTAGATATAGGTCACATCTGAGAGAGAGAGAGAGAGAGAGAGAGAGAGAGAGAGAGAGAGAGAGAGAGAGAGAGAGAGAGAGAGAGAGAGAGAGAGAGAGAGAGAGAGAGAGAGAGAGAGAGAGAGAGAGAGAGAGAGAGAGAGAGAGAGAGAGAGAGAGAGAGAGAGAGAGAGAGAGAGAGAGAGTATGTCTGTATTGGCACACAGACATAACGACGACAACAAAAAATTATATTTATAATTTCATGAAATGTATTCCCTCCAAGACCTTGAGAAAGTAGGTCAAGGTAATCCATATTCATTCAATATAAAACTTCAACATATGATACACTTCTGTCATACATTTGGTATCATAAGCCTTATTTTGTCTCAATATATTGATTTTAATGTGTTTTACACACATTTTGGTCCGTATATAATACTGCAGGTGGTGTCACCTAAATTTGACATGTTTTTGTCTTTATGCCTGAATGACATTCTAAGTTTTGTGACGATTCATTATAAAAACTTCAAAAAACAGCCTTCTAAAAATTATCTAGCAACAGAGGCATAATATTTTGGCCAGAAGTTAATTTGCCTGCCCCATATTAGTTAGCTTTAATATCCAATAGTAGTTAACCTGCAAAAAATTTGCATAATTAATATCCAATAGGAATTAACCTTGAAAAAAGTCTGCATTTACTGAATGCACATAGGCTTTTCAGGGACCTTTCTGACTTCTTCATGCTACTTGCATTTTAGTCAGTGGCTGAACATTTTGTATATATCAGGGTGACTGGTCCAGTCAGTGCCGTCGGTTTTCAGTACACCCACATGAACAGTAATTTCTGGGATCAAACGTATCCACCATGGGCTCTGTGCATGGTTTTTATTATCACACATGTGGAGGAGATAAAGACTACTTTTACTTCAGCATCCATTGGCATGTAACAAGAAGACCTGGCTCCACTGCACAAATAATGTGGTCCCTGTCTCATAAGGCACCCCTGACAAGAGACCACCCGCTCGGTAGAGGTCACTTCTTCATGCAGCAAATATACTTTCATTTCACTTTCCCCGTCAAGACAGGCACCCTTCCTATAAAAGTCACATTTTTTGTGCAGCTGGGGTGACTTTTAAGAGGTAAGCCACAGCATCATCACTTACTTTTCCCACTCTGGTTGGTGAAGGTGATCCTGGGTACTGGCAGGGTGACGTGAATATATGCAATTGTTCTGTAAATGACTTGGGTCTCTTGCACTCTGTCATCATGGGCTCATCCTGGTTAAACATCAAAACACACAACTTAACTCATTCACTGCCAACTGCAAACTCAACTTGAAGAACTTAAGCTGAACTTCTCTGAATTATTAAATGGACACTCAATTAATATTATTCATGAAAAGGCATTTCATTCTAGTGCCAACATGCATATTGCCCATAGAATATATTGGTCCTTGTTCACCTTGCGCCCAAAGTGCACCCAGGAAAGATGTTGACTCAGTCCAAAACTTCGTACTGAAAGAGTTAAAGTTGACAAGCATCTCATCTGTAATATCTAGGTTAGCGCTAGCACTAGCCAAAATAGCCAAATGCTACTGAAACCTCAAAATGGCTACTAAAAGTAGTAAATGGCTCCTAAAATTTCCCCCAAATTTCTTCTTTTGATGCAGAAATTTTACAAATTCAAAGTCTGTGTAGGTCTTTCTGTGAAAAAGGGAAATTTTGGCTACTAATTTCAAAATCCTGGCGCTAACTTAGAATATAGACAAACTATAGTGAATGCGGGTATCTCAGCCCACAGAACAGACAAGTGAGTTCTTTGGAGCATGGTACATTGCGAAGCTGGAGACTGAGCGATGTACGTGCTCCAAATAACCGAGTCTGTTCTGCGGACCCAGATACCCAAATGAGATATGGTTTGTATTTGTACCAGGTTTTACAGTGAAATAAATGCATAAAACAGTGATTTTAAACCATGTTTTATTCATGTCGATGGCTCGATTGTCACCCTAACAACGCATGCATGATTTGCATATGAACTATGTAATACGAGGCACCAGATCACATAGCTGTATTACATTGGCGTTTGTAGGGAGTGCAAGTGCAAACATTGGATAAAGCGACCCTCTGTTGTACCAGGCCACACAGATCATAAATCATTCCAAGACACGTATAAACTTGAAGCTGCCAGGCACTGACTCAGAGTCCTCACACAAAGCAAAACACAACGGCTTGGTAGGAGGCAGAACTACAGGGGACCTGGTCTTGAGAGACTGCTCCAATGAGAGACCACCTGACTTGAACAATTACATTTTCAGGATACTTCTTTAATCACTTTTCACCTTATTAATATCAAAGACCACCTCTCTCGACAGATCAGATGTGATCATCACAAGGAGAGGTCTCTTGAGACAAGTTTCACGGTGAATATTGCAGTGCTTGAAATTTGAGGGGCGCGATCATGCTCGCACCCCTTCACACCCACAAAAAGAAATTTGACGGGGAGAAAAATTCACACACCTCCAAATCTGATTAAACGCAATCAACAAAATTAACCAAAAAACTCAAAGAAACGAAATGTTAATGATAAACATCCACTGAAAACAGGAAGAGCTGAGAACTATGAAGCTAGCAGATATTTCATTCTGAGTCTGTTTTAGATAATGCCATCAGTTGGCGCTGCGTAAAAAATAAGCAACACTGAATGCAGCCGCCTGCTCTACTTCAGCCATTTTCACCCTCTTCACACGTTTATGTTTGCCCTGCTTTGGTGACCACATGGAATCATTGGCTCCAAACTCTTTCCAGTTTGGGATGCTTCCCTGTAAACTTCAGTTTTATTGGGTACTAGTATTTGCATTTCTATTATTTCTGTTGTACAAAAATTACTCTTCTAGAGATTCAGAAATTAAAGAGACGTTCTAGTTCTGCCTCCTACCAAGTAGTTGTGTTGTGCTTTGTGTGAGTACTGAGTGTCTGACAGCTTCAAGTTAGATACGTTTGGGCGTCCATTGTACAGTGATCAAGCTACATCCCCCAATCTGTAGTTATTGATATCTATGTGACAATTCACCTTGTGAAATTTTCCTATGAATGCCAAACATTACAAAAATTGCATTGATAGAAAACTATAAACTAGTTTCGCAGAGCGATGAATGTCAACAAAAAATAATGTGGCTCTTAAAGAGTTAATATTGATTTTGTTTAGTCTGCACTGTAGTGCAGTACTGTACAAATTGGAGAAAAACAAATATTTCTCAAAAAACAAAATTTTCTCAAATCAGTTGGAATTTTTCAGGCAGAAAAAGCATAGAAAAGGCTTGATTTTGGCCTTACAATGCACCATTTTGCACGCATAACTTCAAAATTTTCTGAGGGGCCTGCCCCCGGATTCCCCTAGCCTGGCTTTGCACCTTAGACACTCACAGGTGTCAAGACACACCCCTCTAGTACTTTGCAGGTGTGATTTTTAACACATCTAACATTTCTTAATTTCAAGCACTGGTGTAGTGCCACTTTTGGCTGGCAGCGGGCATGACTTTAAACAGCAGATTTTACTGCTTTATGAATTTTAAAAATCATTGCCCGATACACTTCAAATGTTGTCAAATATGACATACATTCAAAAGGGCAGAGCTATACAAAGGGCACATGGCCACTTGGGCTAATTAATGGGCTAATTAAAAATAAAGAAAGAATAAAGGCAAGTGCAGCTAGAACAGGTAATAGTGTGTGTACACTTTTCAATACAATGGTCTGATTTTACCTCATTTACCCATGTTCAGTCAATGAAAGTAGAGCTGGGCACTTTTATGCCAAGGGATGCATTAGACATTTGACACTTTCCACAACAAACGTAAGCATGCAGTGGCACAGATAGACAACTGTGCAACTAAAATGTAAGCACTGGAACACCCGAAAAAAACCAACAGCATCCTACGGTCTTCTACATATTCATCACAAACACACTGTTTATCAAATCTAACAGACTCTTGACAGAAGTTTTAACTGTTTTGACTTTATCTAAAAAAACAAAAAACAAAAAAAAAAAAAAAAAAAAAAAAAAAAAAAAAAAAAAAAAAAAAAACAACCCGCCCCCCCAGTTCCATCACAGTATCATTCTACCAAAATACACACCAGACAAATAGCCCATTCTTCCATCTTTCTTTTCAGCTGCTCTAAAATGCAGATCAAGGGGGTGCTTTCTGATGAAGGTCTAGGCAAAGAGCTGGGAGAACATTGTTGACCTGATGCTGCACTTACCAGAGTGAGTTCCTCCCAGGACTGAGATATTTGCATGGCCGACTGCACCTCCCTGTACAGAAGAAAGAAGAAAAACTCATCACAATCCACTTCCCTTTTGCCATTTGTCACACTACCCCCTTCTCCTTTAATTGGACAAAACAGTGATAAACCAGAATAGTTTTTGCCAACAGATGGTAAACCCCCCCCCCCCACCCATTTTGCACATGCATGGGTCCTGTGACCTTGAAATGAGGTAAAGGTCACCAAAATGTAAAAGTCTGGAAATAGTGTCAAGCTATAATTGAGGTGAATTTGAGTTTGATGCAGACTGTGAGTCATGAGCTATTTTACTCACATCAAAGTAAAAAAAATCTTTATCTTCCGTAAGATAACCAAGGAAAGTATTCTATTTTTTCTCACAATAAGAATGACTTTCTTGTTATAAGAAAGAAAAATAGATATATGTACTCAATATTCTTGTTTCAGGGTGACAACACCCTCTTTCACTCCTAAGTTTTTCTATTTCTTCTTTCAAGGAAAAGTTTCTTTTTTTTCTTCTTGAAAAAAGATTGTAAAAAATCTTGTTTCATTTTTGACAAGCCAAAAACACAGAACTCCCCAGACTTTTTGGGGGTGGTGAAAAACAATTTGAAGGAAAACTGTATATAAGAGTTATGAATATAACATGTGCAAGGTCAACAGCTTTACTTGGCATATGTTGGGTATTAAGTGCCCAATCCTTACCCAGGAAAGCAGTTGACTCAGTCTTAAACTTCATCCTTCTTCAGGGGGCAAGGGGTTAATCATGCCAACTGCACTTCCCTATGTGGCGTTGAACACACACTTCATCACTCAATACACTTCTACTTTAACCCTTTCACTGCCCGAAGCAACTATAGTTGAACAAGGGTAGCATGCCAGAAGTTGACTGGTGTTGATGTCTAATGTGACTAGGCACAGGCTGTCAAAGCTATTATCACACATCAACTTAACTACCAATGTGTTTGTACCAGTTCAATCAGTTCCAGCCATGGATGTAGAGTGAGAAAAGTGCCTCATGACAAGTCCCATGATGGCCTCACAGCATCCTGATGACCTCTGACTTTGACCGATACAAGATGGCACACCACACAAGCCAAGGGGGCATGCAACCTGGATGGCTCGGGTATATGGTAACAACATGGATATTGACGCAATGAATTATTAATCAATGGGCTAAAATGATGTCAAATGTTTCATATCTTCGCTACTTTGTCTGGTATTACCAATGAGTTTGAGTGATTAAAAAATATTATGTGACCTTTAGTGATCTTGACCTACTTTTGGCAACGGTAATGTAAATCACTTATTTTATACTCCATGTAGTGACAGTTTGAGAATATGTTGTCTTGTGTTTGCAGGACCTTCCTAGCAAATTTTTGCAAGAATATGCCAAAAAATAAATGAACATACGGTACTTTTGGGTAACAATAGGGAGGTTGACCTCCTGAACTTTCAATAAAGAGGCTGAAATGGTTGAATTATTGTCAGAATGTCTTATTTCACACACGTGCTGTGAAAATCCAAGATGTTGGCCAAATCAGGACCTGAAGTCACCTAGATCTATTTCTAGCAACAAAAATCCAATGACCTAAAACTAAACATTTTATGGTGAAAATCTGATATAAGATCCCTTGCTTGTGGGATAGCTTTTGCAATGCAAAGCCATGTCATTTTTTGTTCAAATTGCTCATTTAATGTGGCAAATGGGGGCTTATCATTATAGGAATGTGGCAGTGAACTTTTTAGGGTTAATTCTGATAAAATATTCCTTGACAGTGGAGAGACTGTGAAAATACAGAGCATAACACGCCAGGCAGACCAGACTTTGTCAAGGTTGTGGTACACCCCAGGGTTTCGAGGTCAGCCAACCTTTGATTCCAGAGAAGGATTACCAGCCTGAGCGGTTATTTTGTTTAGCACCCAAACAAAACGGGTGAGAGAGCTAGCCTGGGTTACTAGTGCTGTTGCATCCAAGTGCTCAGATTGCATAAGACAAGTGTTTGCAAAAACCTCTTTGGTGTGAAATTGGTTGCAGACTTGTACTCCTCAGCCACAGTATGTGGTTAGCCCATGATCCAAGGCCTGTGGAACTTGACCAATGCAAATCACAGGCCAAGTTTCTGCTATGGCCCATCTAATCCATTTTAATAATTACTGGTAACCTCATTACAGTACAAAACCCATATATGTTGATCTACAAGGACAGCAACACTTGCACAACAGCGTTATTTCAAACAATAGTCGGTTTCAGTTTTAAGTGCATGCATCCTCTACAAATAATTGTGTTTATGTATTGAAATACAGGTCTGTTTCACACACCTTTCATGTGCAGCCTCCCGGTTGACTACGTTCACAGCTTCCTCATGCTTGATCTGGTCAAGACGTGGAGAGATCTTTACCGGGGTCTACAAATATACATAATCATAACAAGAGGGCTGTAACAGTCCTGTGCTTAGCTGACCTTCCATTGACAAAAGGAAGTAATGCAGTGATCTTTGGAATGAGGTCATGGTCATCTTTCTTGAAAAATGCCATGCGCAAATACCAAAGTAATGGTTCATCAGTGAAACTTCAAACACAAATCGATATCACAAAAACAATAAAATTTATAAAGACGACACTGTGAGCTTGGAAATGAAGTCATGGTTTCTCATGTACTGTGTAAATCTAGCTCATAAAGAGGATCACCTCCATCAAAGTCCTAGCTCAAATAGTTCTGAAGTGATCAGGCACAGTAAAATTCAGCAATGGGCCTGGTGACCTTGAGAATGAGGTCTAGGTCATCCATGCACTGTTATGTGTAAATTTTGTCCTGATACCCAGCTATATGTAATTTCACAGTAATTGGCCAAGTGGTTTCCGAGAAAAAACATGCTACAAAACTTTTGTCTTAAATCAGGAAAAGAAAAAAATTCATGGCAGCATGTTTAAATTCAGTCTAGATATCCACCTAAAGTACATCCCCTGCAAGACTGACGTGAAGAAGTCCAAAATGTGAATTACCAATTCAGTCCCCAGTGCCTTGCATAGTAATCAACAGAAATAACGCGTCAACGAAGTAAGTGTCAAAATTAAGCTAGAAGATTCAAAGGATCAATGTCTCCCTCCACATCATGACATGACAACTAAGGTGTGACATTAAAACAATATCAAAATGACTTTTAAATTTTAGTGGACATACTTTGGGAATAATATAATTTGAAAGTCACAAAGTGAAAAAAGTTGACCAAAAATACATAGGTGTACAGAGGAAGAAGGCAGCGCATTTTGTAGTAGCAGCCTGACTGCATCATGTCACCCAACACCATGACCGGCATCATTATTTGACATAATTTCAAGGTCATGGTGACCCAATACATATTTATTTGGAGCGATTAGTATCATGGCACCTTTCAAAGCACGTATAACTGATTGCAGTCAGAATATCCTCACCAGCCTGGTGCCTTGACCTATTCAGAGGCTAGGGGCCTGTATCCTATTTTGGATATAAAAGATTGCAATAGATGCTTTCAAATAACGATACCTGTCGTGGTGTTGGGCACCAGGTAGAGCAATTGTGTTATATTTACATGGACACCATAGGCCTTCACTCAGTTTTCATTCACATTCTTTTCATTAGTGTGAAGATGTGCCAATGAAAATCACCAAATGTTTGTCATAACCAAAAATCAATTTATATGACAGACGAAAGCATGAAGACTGTTTTGTTCTTCCATGACATATGCCCTTCTGGATCTTTTTCCTTCTTTTTTTTTTTTTTTAATCTCACTTTTGGGTTTTCTGGACAAAATTAATCCAGTCAGCTTGGGAAACAAATGTAGATTTTGTCTGAGGTGATTGTATCAAAAACTTTATATTGAGATATTACATAACCAAAACAAACATATTTGTATAACAGACACCTATCAGTCTGATACATGATCAAGATTTGACTGTTCATGAGGTGTACATTACAGCCCCTTGGACTGTTATCCCTGACTCTGAGGATATCTTTCTCACGGCTTCATCTGGAATTGCACAGTCTACCAGTTGAGATGGGCAAGTCCCCATGAGTTAGGGACATGTTCATGTGGAGATGGCGCCATTCAAGATGAAGTACAAATTCTTCAAATTTTGTCCTTTGGTACAAAAAATTACAGCTCCTTACAGGGAATGGCTGGTGTCACCAGACTGTGTCATTGACACCAAAGCAATCTCCGACTTTAATTAAGGTAGCGGCCACATTTCGACTACAGCGGCAATATGGTGACTCATCATAAAATGACTTTTTTCCATTTTCATGAAGCCCATTATCTAAACTTTGTGCTCACCAAAATTGACTTTAAAAAAATAAATATTTATAGGAGAAAAATGAAGAAAAACATCACTAACTTTGGGCTGTCAATTACACGTGCTTGGTCTGTTTGTTGAATTATGTTAATTAATCGCCAAGTTTAGATAGCACTCGGCCGCCGCCTCTGGCCCTGACAACGCGGAAATGCGGTGGACCAAGACTAATGAGACAATGGGGCATCGCTTGAGTGAATTGACACTGCCATATGATATGATGACGAAAAGATGTTACTTCAACCCTTCCTGTATCGACCGAGAAATTCTCTGTTCTTTTTGTTTATCTTATGGTCTATGATTGAAATAAAATAACTCTTGATGACCCGTTTTGACGATCGCCCTTTGTCAAAATGGCGGCTCGCTCGACGGGCACGGAAGATTACAGCAAAGGCGGCCGAACGGAGGATTGCCCGAAAATCAGCATTCATCATGCAATAATAATACTATGAGCATTAAAATAATAAAAGTTTGCTGGTGTTCTGATCAGTTTGTTACGTGATGAGTAAACACAATTGGTGATCGGTGAATTTCAGTAAATGCAATGCTGTACCCAAGTTCCTGTAATGATATATCCTTTCATCTCAGGCGGCACTTCGTTGTCTGCGTGGTTCGTGTGTTGACATTCCAGGAAAACATTGCAGTGGTGGTCAAAACCTTACAATGGACACTTGTCGCAAATTATGTTGAAACTAATGGGTTCCCGGCATTTGTAAGACATTTCTTTGAAACTTTTGACTGGGGTGGGGTCTGTGTGTTCAGCAATAATACGACTCTACCCTCAGAAAGCAACCTCATAGGTGGATTACCGGCCCCTGATACGTTCATCAATCAGTGTAATAAAACAGTGCGGGCATTGACCTTACTTTCTTAGTCGTCTCATATACTGTACACAGAAACCGTATAGGCTCTAGTCACTGCTTTCAGACTTAGAGAGTCAAGTAGGAAAGAATTATGTCAAAAACAAAGAGAGAATCAAAAGCAGGACGACGCCAGCGTCAGATTGCCGAGAGTGTAACAGTAACGGAGAGAGAGAGAGCTTGCGAACCAGATAACACAACTCGGGCAAGCTTTATTCTTTGTTTCCTTTTCAAGTATATAAATAACTGAATATTATCATCATGCATTAAGCCTATAGAATGCCAATCATTTAAATTATTTATTGCTTGGACATTTTCATTAACCCAAATAAAACGTAGGTTTCGGGGGTATTGAGTGAGCAATAAGAACGTATAATTTACCAAAATCAGACGTATCCAAAGTCTTGCATTGGCTGGCTATTATGCTGACATTTATCAATATTGACCATGCTGTGTCTCTCTGGTCAAACCAAGGCATATAGGCCCTACCCTGGAAAATTAGCATTGGAGATATATATGTATCTTTTATATATATATATATATATATATATATATATATATATATATATATATATATATATACAATGATATACTGCAGATTGGCCCAAGTCAAAACGAATGCAAATACAACAAAAATGAAAACACTTTTGGATGTAAATAAACTTTTTATAATACCGAAATACAAGATATTCACGGTTATTCATACTTTAGTGAAAAACGGTCTCCTTTTTCCCATTTCTAAAATATTATAGCCAGTGCAGCTTTTACATCAAAGTAATTGGTCTATAAATCCCCCCCCCCCCCCCCCCGGCATCTATCAACTCAACAATGGAAGAGAACTGGAGGTCAAATTACTTCACATGAAATTTGACAATGAGGACGGAGACTTTTGAAGAAAAGTTTTATTACTTATGTTCAATATCCAATTATCGTAATATTCTGCTGAAAGTTCTCCGAGTTCGCACAGGTTGTACTTGCTGTAAGCTTTCCAAAACACTGCATGGCCATGGCACTAACCATGGCGTAAATAAAGGCCTTTTGCTCTTTGATCCAACGTGATGAGAAGTGAGTGAGCAGAACATGCCAGCTGAGTGAACTTCTCCGTAAAACAAACATTTGAAATACACGAGGTCTTCACTTACAGCCGCCATATTTAAACACTGGTTGTTAGGGTCAAGGTTATCACACGTCAGGTCACGTGATTAATCCACTTACAATTCCCGTTTGAAGTCAGGCAGCCGCATGGGAAACCAGCCAGGTAAAACCAACAGCGTGGCTGCCTTTGGAGTCTTTGAGTTTTAAAACATGCTTTTTAACACAGAAAACATCAATACGTTTTACGAGCAATACATCAAATGTGAGGTTTGCATGTGTACCATGTGTACTACAAAGTTGAGCCGGAGAAAACAAACCGTATTCCCGCTACAGACAATCATGTACGAAAACGGCCATTCTACCTTTCATTGCGATTTACTCAGAAAACAATTTTCGCAAGATCAATCAATTTTGCAAACAACATTTTAAAAAACCCAGTTAGGTTTATCCTATCGAAATGAACAGATTTTGGAAGGTAAATACCTAAGCTAGGAACCGTATCTGGGATTTTCCGTTCTAACTATTCCTTCCGTGACTTTTGAAGCGCTAAAAGTGACAGAATTGTAAGACTTTAGGATGGCGATGAAAGAATTCAACAACATTTTCAATATTCATTCATTTCATGAACGGTAAGAACGGTTCCTGTGTATTGGTCAGTACTTAAATCCTGCATAGTTTTTAGACCTAATTGTCGAATATTTTTCCAGTAGGCGTGGAAAAAAGTGCTATCTGATACCCCCTAGGAAAATTACTCAGGACACCATCAAAACTCGTCACATTTATACAAAACCTGGTTCTTTCAAATCTAGACATCTGTACCATTAAAATAAGGTATAGTTTTCCGGGTGAAATGGCAAAAACGAATAAGTTATAAGGGGTTAAAGTCGCTAGTTCTATACGCGCGGTCGAAATATGGCCGCTACCTTAAGGTGCTTCACGACATGTTATGTATTTTTCATAAAGCTACTGCATGCAACAGATATACTCAATGTTTGATACAACCTCTTGATATATACCACTTTTGTATTGCATTGGATTGGATACTTTGTCAATGAAGTTATTACCACCACACCTACACAAGTACATGATCCATCTGATTAATGTGTTGCCAATATTGAAACTAATGATGGTGTTCATGATTACAAATAATATCTGATTGAACACGATGAAGAAAAAGGTATTCAAGTATTACAGACCAATGGATATCATATTTTCATCTTCAGTGTGCAGGAAACAGAAACAAGTTGCAAAGTGTTGAGGAAGATAGATGTGGTGCCTCTATAACTGAAACCATACACTAAGGGGAAAAACACACCTTTCAAGAAACAACTGCATTTTAAAAACATGCCATCAAACTTATGCCCACCACATTAAAAAATGCAGTTATAAATGAGAAGCCAACCAGTTTATAAAGTTAAGTGAAAAATTCATCACACTCATATACACATGGGTGAAAGTTTTTAAAAGGCTCAAAACTGAAAAGATTAGAGTGACTGTGAGGGAGCAACGCGACCGAGCGGGGGGGAGGGTGTGGGGGGGGGGGCGCCCCCCCCCCACGGTAGAGACTTTTGGCAAAATTGAAATTAAAATGGTGCATTCTGGTGAAATTTGAGGCAATGTAATTCAACTTCCTTTACCTAAGTGTTTTGTATCAAAAAGACAACTTTCTTGCTGTTCCCCTTCAAGTTTTAATATACATGGATCATACTAGATGCCAGGAACAGCAGGAACAACAATCAAACTATCTAGTTGTCATGAGCATACTGTCACTATCAGTCAGATTTTTGTACAGTGTACAGACTTTACTACAGTCAACAGCATCGTCATCCTTGGCGTCTTTCCAAGCTGCTCGCCACAGATTTTTAAGTACTGTCTTCTTATCATCAGCTCTGCAGTCACGAGTTCCATCCTTAACAAACTTCATGATGGAGATGATTTTTCAGCACAAAACTCCCTGAAATTCCTCACAATTTCTTCAAACTTATTCAACAACACACTGAGCTTGAAATCAAAACATCGCACTCACATGTGATCCGCCACGTGGCCATTTTACGTTAATTCTCTATATTTCATATTAATGTTGCAAAAGCGCTTGTGCTGCCCTCTATTGTCGAAAAACGGTTCACAATGCTTTCTAATGTGTTTCCCATGTATTTACCACAAACAGTATCTTCTGTTATTATTTACCGACAAAAGATGGACTATTTACAGATGTTTAGTTCTTACCAAGAGTGGCAAGACTTGGTTTATAAAAATATCATTCGAGATTGACAAAAAAAATGCACTTGTAAAAGGTTCATGGCCCTGTATTTGAGCCCTACCCCCCTATATATTCACATTTTCAGATCTCCCCGGATTTAGACGTTTCACAAGATTGATCTCTCCAGCTCCCGCAAAAACGGAAAACTTTCACCCATGTAGACATGTACAGCATTGTGATGAAAGCTTGCGAAAGAAACTGAAATAAAACAATACATGTGCATGTCTTTGTCCCTTGTTCCAGGAGATCTCAATTTTTGGTAATTTCACCTTTAAATTTACAAGCACCATAAAGAAACAAATATAGCCCAAAAGTCAACTTACTGTGGGTGAATGTGGTCCAATGCCACTTGTGCTGAAGCGACGAACACGTTGTGATTCTGTTGGTTTGAACTGTTGATTGCCACTAGAACTGGGAAAGAAGAAAAACCATTAATCTTTCTCACAACTAAATCATGCTATGCTAAAAACTACCATACAATGAACATGCTATGTTTAATCTAGGACAATTTTTAGGCCTGTAAGGTGTTATTAATTATTTTCCCAATCACACTTACGCATGCGTCTATTATCAGAGCTCTATAATTCTTTATCTCCTGTAGACCTCAGTGCTACTGGTTCCAGGAACTTACTAGTCCAATGTTTCAAGTTGCTTGCCCATCGAAACAAATCCTACTTAGAAAATCCAAATTTCTGGTAGCCCCCAGGGCTTATTCTTTGAGATTTCAACTTGCCCCAAGTTTACACATAAAGTAGCTTTATGGTTAAGGTGCCAGGATGGTTTAACGCATGTTACAGGTTACAGACTCGGCCAACTTTGACCTTGTCCAGTTCACCTAAATTGATTGTTTGACCCATTGAACTAGATATTTTTGTGATCGTAAGGATGTCTAGATTTATTAAAGCAGAATATTGAATAAATTCATAGATTAAAAAAAAAAAAGCTGTTTTGTGAGTGGGTATAGATTAACAAGTTTATTATTTCAGTACGTTTGCAAAAATATTTAATTTTAAGATCTACAAACTACTTGAAATGGAAATGTAGACCCCTCTGCCGAAAACCAATTTTTGTCTTGGGATAAAATTGACTTTATGAAAGTTTATAGAATTTTGAAGTTGGTACCACATTGTTATACAGTTTCTCCATTTGGGGGCACCAAAAGTCATGGGAAGAAGAGTTGAAAAGCCAAATGAAACAAGCGTTAGGCGTTTATCTTGCACTACTTGCAACACTGAAGATTACACACAAATTTTCAACTTGTGTGCAATCTATAGTTGGTCTTTTATTTTTGTTTGTAAGGTAAAGTAAAGCACGTGCACAAATTTCAGATATGAAGGGGCCTGTATCTCTGTAAGATTCAGTTATTGTCCAGTCTGCAAGTTTGCAAAAACTAGTAGTCCCTGCTGTGAGCGCACATGCCACTACAGTGGATTTTATACAGGTAATGCTACGCATGATATACCTTGATATGATTAAATGTAAAGGAAATGTGAACAAAATGGTCAAGATGCCTGGAAAAGTTGTCAGGCAGGCATCCGTCACTTAAAAGTTTGTTTGTTTGTTTTTTTTGTTTTTTTTTTAAATTTGATTGATGTAGGGAAAATTGACTTGCCAGAAAATCGTTTTCAAAGGTCATGGCTCTGATTTTTACACAGAAATAATTACAAGTGGTAAATAAGAACCTTCTACCTTGATGTAGTCTTGCTTATTTGTTGCCAGTGATTTATATATATATATATATATATATATATATATATATATATATATATATATATAAAATCAGTGGCAACAAAAACAGCTCTGGGATGTTTTCCATCATAAAACTTTTAAAACTTGCAACATACACTTATTTATGACACAGTAAGGCTTACTGCAGCATCCTGAAACCCTAGATATGTTTCGATTTGTGGTCTCCAGTGTCAGGTGTCGCATAATACTAAGCACCTTTTTAACATTATTTTAATACATGGATCATTTTCATCTATCATTGTACTTCACCATTGTGTATATACATATTTGTAATGTCTTTATGGGCCCTAGTGGCTTGAAATAAAATTATCTTATCTTATCTTATCTTATTCAAGATTATTGCATTGTTACAAGTGGTAAATAAGAACCTTCTACCTTGATGCAGTCTTGCTTTTTTCTTGCCAGTCATATATATATATATATATATATATATATATATATATATATATATATATTTAAAATCAGTGGCAACAAAAACAGCTCTGGGATGTTTTCCATCATAAAACTTTTAAAACTTGCAACATACACTTATTTATGACACAGTAAGGCTTATTCAAGATTATTGCATTGTTACAAGTGGTAAATAAGAACCTTCTACCTTGATGTAGTCTTGCTTTTTTGTTGCCAGTCATATATATATATATATATATATATATATATATATATATATATATATATATATATATATATATATATATATATATATATATATATATATATATATATATATATATATATTAAAATCAGTGGCAACAAAAACAGCTCTGGGATGTTTTCCATCATAAAACTTTTCAAACTTGCAACATACACTTATTTATGACACAGTAAGGCTTATTCAAGATTATTGCATTGAGATCAGATCAAGTTTGAAAACACTGACTACATGTAACTTTGCTCAGTTATTATCGATTTGCAATAGAACATTTAACAGTAGATACCTGCTACAACTGGCGGTAATTGAGACACAAGTGCTGGATGTTGTGATTGCCGTCAGTAAGTTGATCATAGGTGCACTGTTGGAGCGCTTCAGATTGGTGTTGGGGGTGGTCACAGTGACTGAAGTGGTTGGTGGATCGACCTCCATACCACTACCAGCCATAACTAGACTTTCCAGAACCCCACAGCCTGCATAAAAGAGATAGTAAATATTTTTAATGACCAGTATAGCCCTCAACAATTCTTTTTTTTTTTTTTGCTTATACTGCTCTTAATTTCAAATTTGCTTTGAGTTACTTTTGTTGGCACCCTATTTAAACTCACTCAAGTCCATCCATTGAGATCCTGTTTCTACAAGCAAATTCTTGGTTGCCCCCTTTGAAATTCCTGCTTTCCCCAACTGGAATTTCACTTGTGCGAGACAAGGTGACCTATGAATTGGTGCACCTTGTCAGATCAGCCTCAACAGTCAGGGCGCGAAAATTCCTATGATCCGACGTTCCGGGACAAGCTAAAGCTCTTCTCGGACAAGTGACTTTCAAATTCAACTTGTCCTGCGGACAAGCTATTTTTTTCTTTTTTAATTAGACTGAAATTACGTCTGTTTGCATGCACGGCAACATAATGATGAGCAGTCAGAGCCTTCGCGACTCTGTATATGTTGGCGATTACTGTGGTCCGTGTGAGCAGAACATAAACACCAATGCAGGCATGTGCGTGGGGACGCCAATGCGCAATAGGTGATGATAATCCCCTGGCCTAAAGTAAACAATCCAGGTTTAAACAATTACATGGTCAGCAGGTGTATTCAAAAGAACTTGACTACCTACTTGATTTCTGTCAAAACAAGCAGGTATTTTGACCGTTGCGTGCATACGACGACGAGATCAAAGGTACCAGCACTGGCAGCAGTCATGCATTGGGGCGTAGTGGCTTTCGCCCGCATCGGGGCAAGGTCACACAGCACCTCACCGTCAGTCTTATCTGCCCGAACGATGACAAAGGAACATCAAAAAATTTTAAAACTTGCATGGCGAATTCTTGAGCAAATTACCATCAAAGACAATTTATCGGTGGGCTCTAAAAGTGTTGGACAGAGCATGTAATGGTGCCGCAAGTTGACTTCCCGGCCAAACAAAACACACATCTGCCAGTCACACGCAAGTGACCGCGTGGAGTAATCTACGGTGAACGGAGCATCATGCTGACTGATCTGTCACACATTCGGCATTTTTCTCTATCCCCCTACCTTTGCGTATTTGCCTGTGACTCCAAATAATTGTTGCTATAAACACTGGAATCTTTATTTTCGCATGCTGCAATTAAAAAAAAAAAGCTTCCCGTTTGTGTGTTCCCTCCGTAAATTACGGCATATTCACACATGTTCACTGGGCGGAAGCCATGATGAAAACACTGCAGCACGAGCCGCGATTGGCTCATTTTTGCATGTGACTCAATTGACCAATCGGGTGATGTGTTGTGCGTCAGGCCACATGGCCAAAGCAGCTGTTTGTGTACAGTTGCAGGAAAGATGTTGACGGTGCGCACGCTCGATTTCTGATTTGAAATATTAAAATTTTCGTTTGAATTCGATTTAAGAACACCGTTTATTGCGAGGAACTAGCCAATACTGTATACGCAAATTTACTACGATGTACCGATAGCGTTCATGGTAGGTACGCAAACGATATGCATCCCATCACGGCATCAGAGGCAGCGAGAAAGGATCCTGAAACCAATGCAACTATTTTAACCGTTATTTAACTTTAACCGGGATACGGACTCCTATCGTCCCAGAAATTACAATGTATTTTTCATCGTTAGTCACCCCATGCAAAATTTGTAAAATTTGACATTTTTGTGCGAATTTGCAAGCGACAATACGCGGCAAATATATTTTACGGTAAATGGTTTGTGTAGGCCTTAGCATTGTGTTTGAAAAAAACGATGTTTATAGAAGTTTTATCAGGACAAGTAGATTTTGTATGCGGACAAGTGGATTTTGAAATTTACTTGCCCTGCGGACAAGTGATTTTTTAAAAAATTGCCGAGCCCTGACAGTAGTCTTCCATTTTTTTCCTTTTTGACAGAGTACATAGACATGATTTAGCTAAAATGTACTTTCTGAAACATCTTACAAAATGCATTTGTGTAGGAGGAAATATTATAAGTACCAGGAAATAGGACAATTATAAACACCTGTAGATCTTGCAATTTTCCATTCTTATATTGCCACATTTTTAGAACTTTTTACTTAAAAGTTTTATGCATTTCATACATTTTGAAAACTTTCTATACAGGAACACCAATAAATTATATGAAATAAGGTTCAACAAAATGTGATATGATGCAATGTGTATCCCTTAATGAGCTTTTTATAAATGCACATATATTTAACACAAGGAGTCTAAAAAACTTAACTGGTGTGAAATTCAAATTTGTAACAATGAAAAAAGCGATCTGCCATGGTGAACAAATCACACAGGCCTACATCTTATGTACAAGTGCAGTCTGTTCAACATGTGAAGTTGGGATCGTGAATCAGAACCAATACTAAAACCTTGGAACTATCTCTGTGATTAATATCCCTTCTGGTGGTTCAGGTCTGCAAAAAGTATTTTCATATATATATCACAAGCTGACAGTGCTAAAAATTGTTATTGTCACAAATAGTGATAACGTTATAAAACGAGAGGCCTATGGGCCTCATGCTCTGCTGGCCCCATAACTATATTGCACCTGTCCATTTTAAAGTTGCGAGTCCTCAAATGGCTGCTGAACATATAAACTTGTCTACATTTAGTGTACATAAGGTCCACCAGATGGCACTTCACTCCACATGTAATTATAGCTTATTTGTGCAATTCCTGTAATGGATATTGTTGCATGTGCCCAACGCGGCTATATAGAGATCTAGCCTCCTTGGTGTGCCAAGACAACAACGAGCGAGTCCTTAATTTTATGTCCTCAGTGACCTTGGGACAGAATATCATGGTCAAAAATAGGTCAAGGTCACTAATGTCATATTCTGGCTTTGGACATTGTCTACATCCTTAAATTTGGCAAGTCTATTCCAATTACTTTTCAAGATATAGAATTTTATACTTAAAGCACATTTTGGCTCATAATTTCCGTCAAGTTACAGGTGGCACCACTGGTATCATTAACAACTTAGACTTTGACCTCCCCAACAATCCCACCGAATTTGGTGAAGATCTGCCACAAATTAAAGATGCTACAGTGTTCCCAAGATTTTCCTATTTTGCCCCCTATATTGCATTATTTAGTAAGTGGCGCCACCAGTATCAAAATTAACCTCGATCTTTATACACCCTGCGAGTCCTGAAAGTTATATTGGGAAAACTCGAGAACTGTTGATGGTATTGTAGTCACAAAGATTTTCAAATTTGACCTGTATATTACATAATACTATAGGTGCCGCCACCAACAGTGATGCTGACAAAGATTTTTATACACTTTATAAATCCTAAATGTTATATGGGCCTATCTAAAAAATTGTGGAGTGCAGAGCATTCATGAGATGATCCCTACATTCAAACTGGCCATTTGACTATCAACTTGGATTAAAAAATGTTTATGTTCAACATATGTGCACCACATCCAGCTTTCCATATATAGTCTGTTTGTTCAAATCGGGTAATAACTTTTCGAGTTATTGAAGAAAACAATAAACTTGGAAGCGCCAAACTCCATAATTACTGGGTCACAGTGACCTAAAAAGTAGGTCACCAAGTACAGTTTTATGCATTATGCTATCAAATTCAATTTTGATCTGGAGGCTGAATTCTCTTTGCCATTGATTTTCAAGCTACACCCTGCCATTACAAAATCACCTTTTCAACTTTACAGGCACAGTAACCTCACAAAAATAAGTCAAGGTCACTGATATTATATAACATTTTAGCAGTAGACATGGTCTATATATCCTATAAATTCGGCAAATCTAATCAACTGCTCTTTCAAACATGGAATTTTATATCTTAAAACACATTTTAGCTCACAATTTCCATCAAATTATAGGTGGTGCCACTAGTATCACTACTAACTTAGACTTTGACCTCCCACACAATCCCACCAAATTTGGCGAGGATCCATTAAAAATTAAAGGAACCTAGATTTTCATACACCCTGTAAGTCCTGAAAGATATACTGGGCTAACATCAAAACTTTCAAACACACAAACCAAAAGTATACTGACGGACATCTCTAGTATGATACACTTATGTAGAAAAAAAAAGACCAATGGATGGATGGACATGAGTGATGCTATAAACTTTGGACAGCAGAGCTTAAAAAAACAAAAACAAAAAAAAAAAACAATAGGACTATGACAGTCCTGAGCTCAGCTGACACATACCATTGTGATTTTTTAAGATCTGCCCAAAATAGAACAAAGAAATTCATAAAAAATTAAAAAATCAATGGAATGTGACCACTTGAACAAATCTGGTAGAGACCCATCCAAGGTACATCACCACCACGTTTGAAGTCAATTTGACTGACGGCTTCCAAGAGGAAGTCAAAAATGTGAATTACCATTAGAATACCCATTGACTTACATAGTAATCAATAGGAAAGGTGCACATACCAGTAAGTACCCGAATTAAAAAAATCGTTAAAAATCAGACATAAAAAAATTAGAAAAAATCACAGCACCACATGATGAATAATTAAGAACTAGGAGCCCGAAGGAGTGTTCCAGTGTGATATCAAAGCAATAGGGTCAGCGGTTTCAGAGAATTTTTTTTTTTTTTAAGATTTGCCCCAAAAAGAAAAATAAAAAATCTAAAAATCACTGGACCGTTATCAATTGAACAAACTTGGTAGAGACCCACCCAAGGTACATTGCCACCAAGTTTGAAGTGAATCTGGCGGACAGTTTTTGAGAAGTCGAACATGTGAATTCTGGACATACGGGCGACAGATGACCAACCGTCCTAAAAGCTCAGCTGACTTTTCAGCTGAGCTGAAAAAAGGTACACCATAAAATCACATTATCATGTTACCAGTATTGCAAGGTCAATAGTATAAATAGTTTATTACATGTAACTTTGATAATCTGCATATTCTGAAATTAAACATTTTACGTGGCTCATCCAGAGTATGTCTACACTCCATAATCCAGCTACCAGAATGGAAAAACTATATAGCTGTGGAGGGTTTTCTTCATTCTAAAGGCAAAACTGTATGGTAAAAAGTAACCATACCCAAACAGATTACATAAACATTGTTTTATCAAATAAAAGTAGCAGTAATATAATCATGCAGGACCAAAGGTGGAGGGAGGAATAACTATTAATACTTGTACAACAAGCACTTAGTTCTCCCATTAAACTTCAAGGGTGTGAACTGTTACTAATCCCTAATAACATGAATAAGCAGCCTTTAAAATTGATGTGCCTAACCACCTAGGACAACATCCAGTCAGAACTGACTGAAACTAGAAGCCGAGCAGTAACAGCAAACCCCTGGGCCACGACGGACAGTCAGACAGACCGACGAAACCATAGGCGACGACAATACCCCAGACAGGTCAAAGTTACTGATGTTTGACCTAATGATAAAGCTTTCATGCAAATGCAATGAGCAGAGATATGTCAAGGCCATTTTTTTTCAATGCAGCACTATGACCTTAATATGTGACTCAATGACCTAGTTTCATTAGGTGTCTGAGGCATCCTTAGGATCAACTGTCATAAGTAATTGGTGCAGCTACAATGAGTAATTTAATATTTGAAAATACCATGGTATGGGCATTTATCTTCAATGCAGCACTGTGACCTAATTATGTGACCCAGTGACCTAGTTCTCACTAGGTCTCTGAGGCACCCTTAGGACCAACTGTCATAAATAATTGGTATAGCGACAATGAGTAATTTAATATGTGAAGATATCAAGGGATGGCCACTTTTCTTCAATGCAGCACTGTGACCCAGTGACCTAGTTTTTCATACACATCTGAGGCATTCTTAGGACCAACTCTCATAAGTAATCCATGAAGCTCCATCCAATATTTTCTAAGATATTGTGTTTATGCTGTTTTTTCTACAATGTAGCAGTATGACCTAAATATGAGACCTAGTGACCTACTTTTCAATAGGCACCTGAAGAACTTCAATGGCCCTCCGTACTAAAAAATTTGGTCTCTGTAAAGCAAGTACTTTTGGACATATGGCTTTAACAAGGCATGGACAAATGGACGTCTCTAGTACGTTAATGGACGGACGCATATGTGGCAACAATTCCCCTCCAGCCTGATGGGCCGGGGGGTAAAAATTAAGCTGTCTTGTTTGTGAGGTATAAATTAATAGCAGATTTGCACTAAGCAATGAACTGTGGGAACATTTTGAGACCCATCATGGCAGTCTTCATGAAGATTGCCGTTTGAATCTTTGTTCAAGGCTAAATAGTTGTGATTTTATGCTCAACTTTCCAAACTAATCAAGACACACTCGCTGGTTAAAGTTAATGAGCTCTTGCATGCTATTTAAATAACCAGTAAAGACATCTTCTACTCACTTTAAATCTTTAGAATGATGATTGTTACCTAGTAACAGGAGTGAAATCCCAAAACACAGCAGCAGCATCTACCACCCTTCCAGATTTACCAGTTTGTTTTTTTAATCTTATGCTGAAATTCTTGAAAAATTTTATTTTTTTGACAAGTTTTAGCAACCTTTCCTGAATTTCATCAACACTTCCTACTGTTATCATATTCACTTAACAATCTGCCTGAATTTTACTTCCCATCCCTTGGGTTTTAAGTTTGGCAGGCTGGCAACACTGACACAGCAAGAACTACAGTATCAAATGAAATCAGATTTGATTAATTTTAAAGATAAAAGGGTCACATTTTGTCATACATTGTGCCAATCATAGACAATATGACAGATTACTTTGAAAACTTATTACGTCACAGCATGTTTACCACAGTGAATCTTGGGGGATTACCAGGGACAAGGTCAAAGCTGCGCGTATAGTATAACACGGTTGTGGTCGCAATATGGCTGATGTCTTCATAATATTAGGTGAAGACAGCGTCCCTGATGCAAAACTACCTTCTGCAATAGCAGAAGACAACTCCAAGGAAGAGCTACAATGATGGCTCAACCTCAACCTTGAGCTTTTTGTTTCTGATCAGTATGATCCAGGTTTTCCTGTTTTGTTGGATGGCAACAGGTAAAAGTTGAGTCCAGGTGTCCTCCTCTAAGTTAGAACTTATGCATTTCAGCACACAACAGTTAACATAGACCATTTTCTTTCTCTGACTGGAACTTGATTATACGTGTATCACACCGGCAAGAGTGTACACTGCATCTAACGTACTACTCCACTGTGAGTCTCAACTGCTGGCTGAGTTTGTCCCTGCCTATTTTCCATGATGCACTGCGCTAAACACGCTGTGATGTAATAAGATGACAGAATAACTGGCAGCTGCAGGGAGCACCCACAGAAATAACACCACTGCCGTGGCTCACAGTTGTGGCACCTTAGGCTTAGCAGTTACTGCAATGAGTACACAGTATTCAAAGGGGTGAATGCACTGTTTTTATTGCACTTGCCCATCTGTATATTGAGATCAATGGCGGTAAAACACATCTTATATTTGAAGTTTCCCTGTTAATTCAATTCTCCATAGTCTAGTTTATTGACTGAAAGGAGTCAATGAGAACTCCCTTATTTGTCATACTTACAACTAACACTGAAATAAGATTTATATATAAACTTAAAAATCTGTCCTGATCCATGATCAGGTTGTTAGGGGTCCCCTTATTAAAGCAGTGTTTCCGTTAGGATATTTTGAGGGGGTCACAAGAAGGGGAAATTCAGGTGAGAAGACTAGATTTTTACCAATTTTACATGTAAACAAACAAGTCTTGTGACCCTTTAGAATTTTCGCAGAGGGTACTTGAGGTTTTGAAAGGGTAATATATCCCCAATTTGGTGGTTAACGGAAACCCTGGTTAAAGGGGAGAGCCTTTAATGATGGTATGGTAGCTACTGGTACATGCAACACTTAACTACATTGAGTATCCCAGAGCAAAACAAAAACAAAAAACAAACCAAAAACACAAAAATTGAGTTCATACATTGGCCAGTGATAGCACTGCCACTGTCAGCAGCTTGAAGTATGCTGGTCCACACTTGCCTTGTGTCTATGTACCCACTACATGTATGGATACAATGCAAAGTGCTACAAAAGATTGTCGGAAATAATCAACCACATCTTTTCATTTTGAATTTAGAAGAATATTAAAGTGGGCTGTCCACGTAGAAGAGTAGTTCAAATGGCCTGGCATCACTATGGATTGCCGCTCTGCCACGTGGAATGGGAAAAAACCTTCACGGTAGATTCAGGTTCATTCTATTTGAAACGACTCAAGTCATTTAACATACCTCATTACTCATACTAGTCCTACCACGAACGAAGCAAGCAGATGGTTCTTCCATCCTCACGCACAATACTCCTCCAGTGCATTGCTACTAGAGTCGATTAAATTTCGCTGAACAATCTTGTCTGACCATACAGTAATCAGTATTTTTAATATTGAATCACTGATCAAAGACTGAAAGACACTTCACAAAAACTGCAGGATGCTCAACACTATAAAAATCACAAAACGACATGTACAACCAGAACGCATCACAAACTGGATTTCAGCCAAAAGAGATACTGAAGACATCCTCCTAGTTTTGTAACGGCTCCAATAATCGATTGACCGCTTGTGTCTTTTTAATTTTAATCATGTTAATATCACGTACTGTGTGTGGTCTTATTCCTACTTGTCTTAGCCACACGCAGGTTGGGATTGAGTGATCATCCATTCATACATGGACATGGTCAGTATTCCTTGTAACTTGTATGGACATTTATGGCATAACTCAGTCTTCCCTTCTAAAGTTTGTAGTGCACAGGAGTAGTTTTTCTTTCTTTTCCTTCCTTTGTTTCTTTCTTTTTGCAATTCACAATGCATGCAATATGTTGCTGTGACTTCTTTCTTTCCCCGTCTCACCTGCTACGCTGTCCTCTCTCTGTGGTCTGTTGTGAACTATGAATGAAGAGGGCGCTGTGGAACTTGCAGGGCGCATGTTCAAGCTCTGCGGTACATATTTTGAGAACACGAATATGATTGGCTATCTCTGGAACCGCAATGTCAATGTGTCCACATTTTGTACGTCATTTAAGTAAAATTACCAGGTACAGTTCTGTCTTTATGACCCATAATCAGAGGAGTAATGGTCATATTTTCCTATTTGTTTCACATTAAAGGACCAGTATGGCAATTTACATCATACGTTACAGAAATTAATTACACCAATCAACGGGTATGTCTTAACAAAGGAAAGAAACTCGTTACCGCACACGCTTAAGACGTCGAAAAGCACCGCAGAATACTGTCTAGCACCGTAAACGCAATCGCGCACGCTTTATTTCTCGCGTAGGTACCCGTATTCATACCTTTTACTTGAACATGAATCAATAAATTTCATATACGCCTATTAAACGGGCAAATGTCATTCTATTTATAATTTATTCAATGGCGAAACATTCCGAATTTATTGTAAATTGTGAGTTATTTCAATAATTATCTGTACTGTGTACTGAAATATTATTTCCTGCCAAGAAAAAAAAGTGCAAGACTTAAACTGTGTAGGCCTACCAAGACACCTTCTTACCCTTCCCACCCCCTTGCGTCAGAAGGGTCCAGGTACCTTACCACCTTAACGGAAATGTAACCTGAAATAAACACCAAAAGCCATATATACAGAAATCGATAAGCAAGCACAGAGATATTTTACACTGGATGACTGGAGTCCATCAGAGTCTTTACAGTTAATTATGATCTGCTGTATGTAGCCTAAGAGTCTTACAGAGAGTCTGATGGTCTTAATAAGACTGTTTTTCTTAAAGCCAGTCTGGTTTTGTGGATTAACATGATTTTTTTTATAAAGAAATTATATAATCTACACTTACAGTACGTACTAGGCCTATACGGAGTTGACTACCATGGCAATTTGCTATTAAAAAAAATAAAAAATCCCACTCATGCAGATACTTTATGATCTTTATTTGGTGTAAAGATGCATGATGCATATATGGTGGGAAGCCTTTTCATGAGCTGCAAGATGACATCTTAGTTTATTTTCATTTTGACAGTTTGGAGAGAAGCCTCACTATAGAATTAATGGGGGAAGTCAAAGGGCTAAAATGCCTTTAAAAGTAAAGTTTGTGCTTGAATTCGATGATCTTTTGAAAATATAATACGCTACTAGTAAGATAATACATCCTAGGATTTTTATGCCAAATTGTACTATTTTACTCATCAAATGCACCCACTATCAAAAGTTGATGTACCACTGGTTTACCATAGGCTAATTTATACACAAACTGAGTGGTGCTCAGGCCTTGATCCACTGACTGATATGCCTATCTGCAATCAGGTGTCAACTTCGGAATGTTAGTTGTAGTAAAAGGAACTGCCGAAAATTTTCTTACATTTGATGGAAAAGTCCGACGACTTTTTTTTTGGGGGGGGGGGGTGTTTGTTTTCTTTTGAGAGCTGATTTAATTTAAAAATTAGAAAAAAAGATGCGGTTGTCAGCAAATCGGTCTGTGTGCCTAGAAAACTTTTAAAGGTTGCCTATTCAGTATTTATCGAACTCCAGCAACAATAAGCTATAAATTGAAGTTGGAGTTGCACCTATATCTATAATAGTTTTGAAGTTCTTTAAGATTTAAATTTTGTGTATTTACCTAATGCGCATCAACAAAAATGCTACAACTTTGGTTTATGGTTCACTGGATGCAGCTATATCACAAAGGTATAAATTGAGGTTGGATTGGTACCTTTATTTATATTAGTTTTGCAGATTTTCAACTACAAACTTTTAAATTGTTCTAATTAGCATCATTTAAAATCCTACAGCTTTTCTTCATAAACCATAAAATTGGCAGGTGTCACAAACTGTATGTACAACTTGAAATTTTGGGTCTAATTGTAACAGGTTTGTAGATATGGAGCTTTTTGAAATTTTGATTGTCCCTAATTTGCATAATTTTTAACATCATGACTGTTCCAAATAATATGCACAGCTTTACTGCTGGGTCAAGCACCATGCCAAGTGGTTACTTTTCGGAACAACAGTGTCGGAGAAAAACTGATGACAAAAGTCAAAACTTACACGGAAATAAATAAAATATATGTAGAAGAAAAATTATTTGACAGCAAATCTGTATGGGTGCTTTCAGAATTCAAACGATTGGGGTATCAGCCTAATTTGCATAAATTAAACTCTATAATACTGGTTTATGGTTCATCGGATATAGTAATATCCCAAACCTGTAGGCTCAACATGGAACAGCAGCTGTATCTCGGGCTATTAATAGCTCTGGGGCTATTATAAGATTTAAATCGTGCGTTTTCACCTAATTTTCATAAATTTAAAACAACTTTGTTTTTACGCTTCATTTGATTCGCCACTGGCACAAACCTATAAATTGAAATTCGTATGGTATCCCTATCATAATCGGTTTGGAGATATTCAAGATTTGAATTTTAAGTACCCGCAAATTAGCATAAATTAAAGTGTTACAACTTTTGTTTACTGTTCATTGAATTTGCCTTTGGTACAAACCAATAGATCCAAATTGTAATGACACCTCTATGTCTAATAATTTTGAAGATTTTCATTTTAAAATTTCTCGAGTGCCCCTAATTAGCATATTTCAAAATACTACAGTTTTCTTTCATTCGTATTCCATTTGATTGGCAAGTATCCCAAACCTACATGTGCGAGGTAGAATATGCGTCTATATACGATAGTCTTGAAGATATGGAGCTTAACAAATTAAATGCCTCTTATTCACATAATGAACATCATGATAATTCCAAACAATATGCTCAATTTTACTAGTGGGTCAGTCACCTTTGCCAAGTTTGGCGGTTTTTGGAAAAATGGCGTCCTAGAAAAGCTCCGGTCAAAATTTGTGCATGAAAAATAGAGAAACAAAAGAGACATGGACTGAAAAAGAAAATTTGCTTTCAAGCAAATCTGTCTATGCGTCTTCAAAACTTGGATAAATTCAAAGGCTACAGCTTTTGTCTGTGGTCTGGCACCCAGACATAAGAAGCTGTGACACAAGCCTGTAAATTGTAGTTGGCGTGGCACTTCTATTCATAATAGTTTGGCTATTCTAGACTTACATTTTGCATATTTGCCTAATTGCATAACCAAACTGCTAAAACTTTAATTTATGGTTCGTTGGATGCAATACCCTCACAAACCTATCAGTTCGAGTTAGAATGGCTCCTCAATCTATAATTATAGCTTTAAAGTTATTCCAGTTTAATTCGTGAATTTGCCTAATGTGCATAAATTTCAAGGCTACATTTTTGGTTCATATTCCAGTAGCCACACCTATGTCACCAACCTATCAGTTGAAATTGGAATAGGACCTCAATCTGTAATAATGTAGTTTTAAAATTATTTGAAATTGTACTTTTTGTATCAATAGATTTAAAGATATTCAATGTTTAAAATTTCAAATGGCCCTAATTTGCATAATTTTTTCAACAAATTAAATATTCCAAACCAAAGGATTCATTTTACTTATAGTTTAATCACCATGCCAATTAAGTTTAGTACTTTTCGGAACAATAGTGTCATAAATAAATAAAGAATAAAGTATTTCAGGGAAAACAGAGTCTGTATTGGCTCACAGACTTCACTGGAAAAGATGAAAATCCTTCAACTTTGGTTAATGATTTATTGGATGCAGCTGTGTAAATTGCAGTACAAATGTGTAAATTGAAGTTGGAATGGCATGTCTATCTATAATATAATTTAGGAGATCTTCAACTTTTAAATTTGTCAAATGCCCCAAATTAACATAATTTAAAATTCTACGATTTTTTGTTGACTGTCCATTAGGTTGGCAGATGTCACAAACCTATGTGTACTATTTAGAAATTTGGTGCCTAATAGTTTTGAAGATATCGTGATCTTAAAATTTGAATTGCCTATAATTTGGACAATTATGAATATCATGAACATTCCAAACCAGACGCACAACTTAACTACTAGATCAGTTACACTGGCAAGCTTGGTGCATTTTGGAGATATAGTGAAGAGTTCCAGAAAATATGGCTGCAAGGAAGTAATAAATAGACTAAAAGAAAATTTAAAAGAAGATTTGCTTCAGAGCAAATTAATCTGTCTGTGTACCCTGAAAATGAATAAAATTTAATATGTTATAAAGGTTGTTTAATGATAATCAAAAGTATCTTGACCACGTCTTTTGAATCGAAACTGCGCTTCATCTTTAATAGGTCTAAAGTGGTCAATATTAAAATCTACAAGGGCCACATGGGGATAAAAAAGCTTGTATGATGTCAATGAAAACAAACTGCATTACACACAGGGGTCAGAGTCAAAATTATATAGGATTTGTCAATACTATCAAAAATTGGCTTTTGAACGATACCACTCTCAGCTGTATTTATGAATGACTAGTATACGCATTTATGATGCCAACAGGATAACCAAAATAACTAAAGCGAAATTTATATATTTTAAATGGTATTGGTACGGAAATACATACTTCATCGCTAAAGCAAAGAGTGTAGTAGACTACCTCCTAACAAATTTTAGAGATTTAGAAAGTTTAGAACAATTTCGGATATGGCCCAAGAGAATTTCATCTAATCACTGCATACTGAATTTTGACCTAAACACAAATAACTATACAGGAAAGAACTAAATGCGAAAGATGTGATACGTGACGAATTTTATAAGCACAAATGGGATAAAACAAAAGTCCCTTCGTATCTAAACAACCTCAAACAGTATGGAGTCTAAAGATATGACGGCCGAATTTATTAACAGTCTGACACAATTTAGTAAAGTTGGAGATGTGTCTGCAAAATTTTATAATTACCTTGAACATGCCCTAGATCCAAATTTTAAAAAGGTGCGAGTTGGTAAACAAAATAGCACCAGGTTCCCATGTAATGCACGGTTTGATAAGAATGTAAAGGGCTAACATCAAATTTAAACAATTTTGCCAAACAAAACGATCTTTTTCACCTGTACAATGGAAAGATTACCACGATATGGAAGATATTATAAAAGGGTTATGCAGAGTATGGAAAGAAATTTTAAACATCAGCAAATGTTAAACCTACAGACCATGTTAAGTAATGACCCAAATGAGTACTGAAAGTTTTGTAAAAGGCTGAAGGGAAACGTTCATAACAATACGGTAATATTGATCTGGGGTCTTATGTTGAATACTTTAAAGCACAAAATTACCCTCCCCACCATGATGATGATGATGATGATGATGATGATGATGATGATGATGATTTTATGATAGAGGTAAAACAGTTCGTAGACAAAGTTAGGCGTGCTAGATAGTCACAATACTGTAATAAGTGATGTTGTAAATCAAGTAATAACAACTGACGAGGTTTATTGTCAACTCCACAGGTTAAAATCTTGAAGGAGTGTGGCCTTGATGGTATAGGTATGGATTTTTTAAAAAATGTGCTACCAAGGAACTAGCGCCAAACATTACTGCTTTATTCAACTGTGTATTAAAACACGGAGAGTACCCTGAACAATCCTGCACGGGATTTTTTTTTAACCCAATTCATCAAGCTGGCTCAAAAGAACACACGGATAACTATCGCAAAATGACAATAATGAATGCAGCGGGGAAACGTTTTGAAGCTGCTCTGAACAACAGATTGATATATAAAAATGACGTTTTTGATGAAAATGACCCCTTCCAATTTGGTTTCAAGAATGAATGCAGAACAACAGATAGTATATTTAATGTTTCCAGTAATATCGAGAAACAGAAAATGAAAAGGGAATCACTGTGCACATGCTTTGTTGACTTAACTAAAGCATTTGATTGTGTAAATCGTCATGCTGTCATGTATGACTTCAATGTGGAGTTGATGGAAAAATTTTAGTAAACTGCTCCTTTATAATAGTATGTTTAAGACAGCAAATCGCTGCATAAGATGGGAAAATAACTTAAGGGGACCATTTAGCGTAGCATCTGGTGTATTACAAGAAGGGTTGATCAGTCCTAAATTATTCACAGAATATCTGTATGACTTGGGGAGTTACTTAGACAGCTCAAGTAGAGTAGTGCTAAATGAACTGCTATTATCCTATCTTCTCTATGCAGATGATCTTGTGCTGTGTTCTGATAAGTCTGACGGGTTGCAGAAACAATTAAATGAACTCTTTAATTTCTGTCAACACTGGCATTTATCACTAAACCTGGCAAAAACTAATGTCCTGGTGTTTAACAGCAGAAATTAATCAACAAAGCTTTATTATAATGGACACCAGATTGAACAGAGTGACAAATACAAATGTCCAGGAGTGTGGTTTAATACTACAAGGTATGACTACTTAGCCACCACCAAAGAGTACTTGGTGAAGAGGGCAAACATGGCACTCTTTCAGATTTATAAATCGAGTTGTCTGATAGCAGGCACGCTTAGTCCTCAAGTAGCAATCAAGGTTTTTGACAACTAAATACTACCTATCTTAGAGCACGGTTTGGAAGTATGCAACATTCAAATCTACCTTTACCAGCTTACGTACCAAGGTTTTAGGACCAGGTGGACATGTCCCTGCCATTACCTGACCAATCGGTTTCGATCGTATATTATCGTCAATCAGTACAAAGAAAAAAGAAAGAAATAATATGTGCGTAAGCTGCAGATTGAAGTCAAACGTATGACATTCAAATCTACCTACACCGGCTTACATGCCAAGGTTTAAGGACCAGGGGGACATGTCCGCACTATTGCCACACCAATTGGTTTCGCTCGTATATTATCGAAAATCAATACAAAGAAAAAAGAAGGAAATACTACGTTCGAAAGCTGCAGTTTGAAGTCAAAGGTAGGACATTCAAATCTACCTTTACCGGCTTACGTACCTATAAGGTTAAGGACAAGGGGGACATGTCCCCACCATTACCACACCAATCGGTTTTATTATATTATCGTAAATCAATACAAAGAAAAAAGAAGGAAATACTACCTGCATAAGCTGCAGATTGAAGTCAAAGTTATGACATTCAAATGTACCTTTACCGGCTTGCATACCAAGGTTTTAGGACCAGGCGAACATGTTGGCACCATTAGCACACCAATCGGATTCGATCCTATATTATTGTAAATCAATACAAAGAAAAAAGAAGGAAACAATATGTGCTTAAGCTGCAGATTGAAGTCAAAGGTCTGACATTCATATCTACCTTTACCGGCTTATGTACCAAGGTTTAAGGACCAGGGGGACATGTCCCCACCATTACCTGACCAATCGGTTTCGATCGTGTATTATCGCAAATCAATACACAGAAAAAAGAAGGAAATACTACGCGTGTAAGCTGCAGATTGAAGTAAATGTTAAGACATTCAAATCTACCTTTACCGGCTTATGTACCAAGGTTTTAGGACCAGGGGGACATGTCTGCACCTTTACCATACCAATTGGTTTCGATCGTATGTTATCATAAACCAATATAAGAAAAAAGAAGGAAATAATATGTGCGTAAGCTGGAGATTGAAGTCAAAGTAATTACATTCAAATCTACCTTTACCAGCTTATGCATCAAGGTTTAAGGACTAGTTGAACATGTTGGCACTATTACCACACCAATCGGTTTCGATCGTATGTTATCGTAAATCAATACAAAGAAAAAAAGAAGGAAATACTACATGTGTAAGCTACAGATTGAAGTAAAAGGTCTGATATTCAAATCTACCTTTACCGGCTTACGTACCAAGGTTTTAGGACCGGGCCAACATGACCACACTATTACCAAACCAATCAGTTTCGATCGTATATTATCGTAAATCAATACAAAGAAAAAAAAAGGGGAAATTCTACGTGCATAAGCTGCAGATTGAAGTCAAAGGTTTGACATTCAAATCTACCTTTACCGGCTTACGTACCAAGGTTTAAGGACCAGCGGGACCTGTCCGCAGCATTACCACACCAATCGGTTTTGATAAAATATTATCATAAATCGATACAAAGAAAAAAAAGAATGAAATACTACGTTCAAAAGCTGCAGATTAAAGTCAAAGTTGTGACATTCAAATCTACCTTTACCGGCTTATGTACCAAGGTTTCATGACCAGGTGAACATGTCTGCACCATTACCATACCAAACCGTTTCGATCGTATATTATCGTAAATCAATACAAAGATAAAGAAGGAAATACTACGTTCGAAATCTGCAGATTGAAGTCAAAGGTAGGACATTAAAATTTACCTTCACTGCCCTTAATACCAAGGTTTTAGGACCAGGGGGACATGTCCACACCATTACCACACCAATCGGTTTCGGTCTTATATTATAGTAAATCAGTACAAAGAAAAAAGAAGGAAATTCTACGTGTGTATGCTGCAGATTCAAGTAAAAGGTCTGACATTCAAATCTACCTTTACCGGCTTAAGTACCAAGGTTTTAGGACCAGGCAAATATGTTGGCACCATTAGCAAACCAATTGGTTTCGATCGTATATTATCGTAAATCAATACAACGAATAAAAAAGGAAATACTACGTGCCTAAGCTGCAGATGGAAGTCAAAGGTTTGATATTCAAGTCTACCTTTACCAGCTTACGTAAAAGGTTTTAGGACCAGGGGGACATGTCCACACCATTCCCACACATATCAGTTTCGATCGTATATTATCATAAATCAATATAAGAAAAAAGAAGGAAATAATATGTGCGTAAGCTGGAGATTGAAGTCAAAGTTATTACATTCAAATCTACCTTTACAAGCTCACGTACCAAGGTTTTAGGATCAGGGAAACATGTCAGCACCATTCCCACACCTATCAGTTTCAATCGTTTATTATCGTAAATCAATACAAAGAAAAAAGAAGGAAATACTGTGTGCATAAGCTGTAGATTGGAGTCAAAGGTATAACATTGAAATCTACCTTTACTGGCATATGTACCAAGGTTTTTGGACCAGGGACACATGTCGTGACCATTACCACACCAATCGGTTTCGATCGAATATTATCATAAATCAATACAAAGCAAAAAGAAGGAAATACTAAGTGTGTAAGGTTCAGATTGAAGTCAAAGTTATTACATTCAAATATACCTTTACCAGCTGACGTACCAAGCTTTTACGACCCGGGGGACATGTCTCCACCATTACCACACCAATTGGTTTCGACTAATATTATAGTAAATCAATACGAAGAAAAAAGAAGGAAATACTAAGTGTGTAAGCTTCAGAATGAAGTCAAAGTTATTACATTCAAATCTACCTTTACCAGCTGACGTACCAAGCTTTTACGACCCGGGGGACATGTCTCCACCATTACCACACCAATTGGTTTCGACTAATATTATAGTAAATCAATACGAAGAAAAAAGAAGGAAATACTAAGTGTGTAAGCTTCAGATTGAAGTCAAAGCTACTACATTCAAATCTACCTTTACCGGCGTATGTACCAAGGTTTTATGACCAGGCAAATATGTCCGCACCACTACCATACCAAACCGTTTCCATGGTATATTATCGTAAATAAATACAAAGAAAATAAAAGGAAATACTACGTGCGTAAGGTGCAGATTGAAGTTAAAGGTTTGACATTCAAATCTACCTTTACCGGCTTATGTACCAAGGTTTTAGAACCAGGGGGACATGTCTGCACCAATACCACACCTATCAGTTTCGATCGAATATTATTGTAAATCAATACAAAGAAAAACGAAGGAAATACTACGTGTGTGCTGCAGATTGAAGTCAAAGTTATTACATTCAAATCTACCTTTACCAGCTTACTTACCAAGGTTTTAGCACCAGCTGGACATGTCTGCACCATTACCACACCAATCGGTTTCGCTCGTATATTATCGTAAGTCAATACACAGAAAAAAGAGAGAAATACTACGTGCGTAAGCTGCAGATTGAAGTAAAAGGTCTGACATTCGAATCTATCTTTACCGGCTTACGTACCAAGGTTTGAACTTTTAGGATCAGGCGAACATGTTGGCACCATTACAAAACCAATCGGTTTCGATCCTATATTATAGTTAATCAGTGCAAAGAATAAAAAAGGAAATACTACGTGCGTCAGCTGCAGATTAAAGTCAAAGTTATGACATTCAAATCTACCTTTGCCGGTTTACATACCAAGGTTTTATGACCAGGGGGACATGTCCACACCATTACCACACTAATCGGTTTCGCTCGTATATTATCGTAAGTCAATACACAGAAAAAAGAGAGAAATACTATGTGCGTAAGGTGCAGATTGAAGTAAAAGGTCTGACATTCGAATCTGTCTTTACCGGCTTACGCACCAAGGTTTTTGGATCAGGCGAACATGTTGGCACCATAACAAAACCAATCGGTTTCGATCCTATATTATAGTTAATCAATACAAAGGATTTAAAAAGGAAATACTACGTGCGTAAGGTGCAGATTGAAGTCAAAGGTTTGACATTCAAATCTACGGCATTACTCATAAAACCAGGAACAGTGATTCATTGTTTTTGTTTGTTTGTTTGTTTGTTTTTTTTACATTATTTACAAATTAATCTTCAGTATGATTATAATTTTACAGCTTGCATAACAGCAAAGTATAGTTCCAGTAACTCTATACGACTGTTACAATGTATCATATAATTATCAATCGAATGTCACAGTGACAACGCTGGTCTAGGGTGTTGTTACAAAGTAACATTGTAACCAAACTTCAGTGTGTTTAACCATTTTGATTCAATTGATGGAAAAAAAAATGGGTGGAAAACATGGACAAACAAGGACAGACTAGTTCCATACCCAGGTCTAGGGTTGAACAGTGTATAACAGGTTGAGTTAGCTGACCACCATTATGTGTACTACTGTATATTGCGAGGTGTTTTTAATCCAGATAACATTTGTTTGGATAGCTACCACATTCATGCCTCGATCGTCTGCACATCTGCCAAGACCAGTGGGCGGCTGGCCTCTCATCTTTTTCAGTCATGTGCCAGTGTTTGTGACAGTCCACAGCTCCCAATAATCGGGTGTACAAAATTCCAAAATAAGTCAGTCACAGGAAAATATTTACCATTGTTACATATGGATACGATCTGAAATAAAGGATATCATAAACACCTGCACTAATGACAATGAATACGGAAACGCAAATTACTGCCCTCCAAGTGTCGTGAGGTTACTGCCGTGCAGGAGTTATACTGATACTGAATGCTATATTCATAAATACAAACTTATGTTTAATCATCCATAGACCACACATATGGGAAGGCCTAGGGAAAACTAACTATTTGTTTAGACTTGTATATACCGTAGGCGTAGGCCGTAGCTGTTTCCGTGAATGCTTGAATTTGAAACAGTACAAGACCTGGCCTTTCCTGACGCAAATTCCAATTTATTGCATTCATGCTTGTTCTTGTTAAATGGAATTTCATAAGCTTTGAAATTTGATAGGAAATATCTCTTTTGCAACGAATTATCATTTCCCAGACGGCAAGTTGGGATCGTCTGGCTGTACCACGGCTGCACTCCATGCATGCAGACTGCAGTCTGCATGCATGGAGTAGGCCTACTGCATTGCAGCACTGGTGACGGTAGGGCTCTGGGGCGTCCCCTCGTGCGTGTAAGCATAGACCTCGATATATTTTCGGGGGCGGGGTCAATATATCGAGGTCTATGGTGTAAGGCGGAATGATCTTTTCCTCTGCTGCTTCAGCTTTTCTTATTAATTCTTCTTCATCGTCAGACCGCGTACATAAAAAAAACTCCGTTCATACTCTCGGAATCACTATGCCCTGCTGTATCTGCCATAACTCTTGGCAAACTGATGCCGTGAAGGTACTGTGGCTAGAGTTACCATGGCCAGCGGGTTGCGTGTGTGAATGTGACGTCAGTAAGGCTGTCCCACATCGGGCCATGATCGGAGAAAATTAGCGCGCTTTCTGTCGCAATTGTGATGCACTTTTGTTGCTTAAAAAACATTACTAAAAATGAAATTTAACATTTTGGTTTTCAGATATCCTTTCTAACGACCCTAAACATCAACTTTCTTATTTGTGGTACCCATTCAATCGATAGGACCTTTTAGGTATGGCCATGTCATAATGATGTTGATTACCAGAATTATACATATTAGCAGGTAAAGGTCACCAATACATATTTCCGGAAATTATTTCTCACTGACTCATTTTTTCCTTTGTTCATTTTATGTGAATTTGAATCAGATATAGGCCTACATGGCGGAATTAGATTTGTGGAGCCCAGTTAGTGAAGTTTGCATCCCTGAAAATCCAAATGGTTTTTATGAAAATGCAGTTGCAAATGCCAGGAAAAGGCATCTGACAGCATCTATTTTGAAAAATTTCTAGGGAAGCCCTACCCTCACCCCCCCCACCCCCCCCCCACCCCCCGCCGTAAGCTTCGTGCTTTCGGTACTCGCATTCGGGCTTCGTCCTCAAGTCGTTGACCCCCGGCCGTCTGGAAAAAAATCCTGGATCCACCCTTGCAGCTAATGGTACCTTTGTAAATGTGACACTGTACATTTGATTTTTAGTAATTACACTGGGCTCTTGGATGCGGGTTACATAGTACTATCAATTTATGGTGTGGTGTGTATGCAGGCTCAATTATTCAGTCAGTGACCAGCTGAGAAGGAAGTCACACCGGCGGATCGGGGGTGTGGGGGGGGGGGGAGTGTCGATCGACCCCGCCCCCCGCGATGTATAGGGTAAGTGTAGATAAAGTGGGACATCAGGTAAAGTGGGACTTAAACGTAGATTCAACTCCAGTCGTTTAAATAACCGCTCCCTACTCACAAACCAATATGTACATGAATTGTCGGTTGCTATATTTTTCCCTTTTCGCAAAAGTTCTCCAGCGTCGTCTGCTGCCAGTGTTATAGCACTCGTCAAAAACAACTACTCGAAGCAAGGTAAGCCTTTTAGAGAGTGACATAGTAAAGCAGGTAATTTTTTGCTAAGATCCTGGTTCAAAATTTATAAACAGGTTAAGAGTTCTCTTTGTGTAAACGTTTTTATTCAATGATAAAGTTTCATTTTTCATGCTTATCATTTCCAGTGTGGGGGCGCTACTTGCACATGTCACGTGATTTTGTGTGTCCCACCCTACTCGAAAATTGTCATATAAAGTGGGACAGGCTATTTCAGATAAAGCGGGACACATATTAGGCCTATAATTTGAACGATTTAAATATATGAAAAACTATAATTCTAACCACACATTAAAATTACGTTGGTTGAAAAAATAAAATAAAAATAAAGTAATGATAAAATTATAATTAAGGGTTGGATTGGGGTATCATATATATAATTGAGCTACTTATTAGACCCTAAACACAGTTTTTTCTCACTTTTTAGGGCGGTATGCCATCTGTTAAAGGCAGAAAGTTGAACAGATGGTCCGAGGACCGCATGAAAGGTGCAATAGAAGAATTCAAAGAAGGAAAGTTAGGCCTCAGACACATTGCCAGAGCCTGGTGTGTTCCAAAGAGCACCCTGCAGAAAAGAGTCAAGGGACTAGTGAGGGGTCATAAGTACCAGCTCGGGAAAAAAACAACATTCACCTATGTTCAGGAGGCAGAATTGGCAGATCTAATCAAGATTTTGGCTGTGAGAGGGTTTCCCCTAAGGCGACAAAATGTTCAGTCGCTTGCCTACCAGTATGCACAGAATAACAATATTACTGGCTTCAACAGTTCAAAACACATGGCAGGGTACTACTGGTTTAAAGGATTTATGCGGCGACATCCCGAAATAAGACTACGGAAACCGGAACCACTATCGCTTGCCCATGCTGCTGGCCTAAACAAGGAAGTGGTGCAAGATTGGTTTCAAATGTATGAAAGTCTGCTTACAAAACTGGGTATCAAGGAAGTTCCATCGCATATATGGAATGTGGATGAAAGCGGGCTACAGGATTATTTTGAGAGTGGAAAAGTGTTAGGCGTGAAAGGTCTGCCATGCTACCAAATCCAACCGGGTGAAAAGGGTCAAACCACAACTATTCTTGCATGTTTTAATGCTGTCGGTAACTACATGCCACCGATGGTTATCTTCAAAGCAAAAAGAGTCAAGGCAGAATGGAGTGTAAGTTCCCCCATCGGAACCCTTATCAGAGCTTCTGAAAATGGGTGGATAAATTCAGAATTATTCTTTGAATGGTCACAAGCATTTGTAACCAACATACCTAAAGCCACAGGTAATCTGGATTTGCCACATGTACTGTTATTAGATGGACATGGGTCCCATGTATATAACTTAAAGTTCTTGGAACTCATGAAGGCCAACAATATGGAAGTGTGCTGTTTCCCAAGCCACACAACACACTACTTACAGCCAGCAGACAAGTGCTTTTTCAAAAGCTTAAAAGCTCGCTGGAATACTGGTGGCTTCGAATTTATGCGTATAACATCAGGACGTCGACCAGGAAAAGCTGATTTTTTTCATCTTTTTACTCCTGCCTGGAAAGGCGCAACACAAGTTGCTATAGCCCAGTCTGGTTTCCGTGCCTCTGGGATGTTCCCTGTGGATAGCCAAGTAATACCACAGGAAGCCTTTGCACCTAGTCTTACTACAGAAAGAGCAGAACCAGGCAGCAGCGGCAGCGACACTGTTCCAGTAAATCTTGAAAATGAGCAAAGCCTTGCAAATGATGCCAGCCTTGCAGAGGTCCCAGGCCCATCAGTGTCAATAGGCAATGTAGACCCTACAGAGGTCCCCGACCCACAACCAACAGGCTCTGTACACCAAGCAGATGTCCCAGACACACAGCTGGCTACGTCAATGAGCAATATACGCCCAGGAGGGGTTCCAGACCCAGAGCCGTCAACGTTAACGGCCAATGTATGTCCCCTTGAGGTGCAAGAACCTACTGATGGCGATGCTGACACTACAGGCAAAGGCACGTCATCTGTTACCTGGAAATCATTATGCCCAATTCCCAAACGTGAACGAAGTACCAGAAAACGCAAGAAGCTGCCAGCTAATGTCCTTACAAGTAAAGTGCATATAGATTTTGTGAAAGAAAAGCAATGTAAAAAAGGGGCTAAAGCCACGAAATCTACAAATGCTTCACAAACATCAACTAATCGCAATACATCATTAACAGCAGTGAGTGTGTGCACTGGCTGCGGTTTCAAATGGTGTGATCCTACTGATCCAAAGCGATTTGATGACTGGCTGGAATGTAAAACATGTAAAAATTGGTATCACGAATCGTGTGCTGAAACAGATGGAATACTGGATGACCTTTACTTTACATGTAATAGCTGCTGTTAATGCCACTTTACAAAATTACATATATTGAATCAGCCAATGTGTGTATTGCACATATATACTTTCTAGTGAAACCAAATATCCTCATTTTTGAGGTATAGTGGTCAACTTTTGAGAGGGATCACTCTGAATGATAATATTATTCAGAGTAATCTATTATTATTCAGACGGTGATTCCTATCAAAAGTTCACCACTGTTATAATCATACCTAGATTGTGCAAGTCAACTTTGTGTTAACTACTGGTTAATTTTCACAAAATCTATGTGCACTTTACTCACTTTTTAAAAGTACTTTTTCATCAAGTTACTGAACATTAGCTTTGCATAACAGGAAAAAAATCATGTTTAACAATTTGTTCAACATGATATGTCAAGGTTTTCTGTGTGTACGTTTCGCAGTTTACATAACATGTTTAATATTAGGTGGTTTTGTAAGCTTGCATGCATGTGTTACACGTGTGCATGTAAGTGGCAATTCAATCGTCCTCTTTGAAGGGCTGTCAGTTAGTGTTCACTAGTTGTATGTCTACATCGATTCATGTGAACATATTTAGCATGTAAAGTTGAAAGTATTGAAAAGATTTCAAATAAAACTGATTATACAGGCTAGTTGCGTAGCTTTCAATTTTTCATGCTGGAAAACAACTTTAATGTCCCACTTTGTATGGAATATACTTTATAAAGCCTTTGCATGACTTAAGTTAGTTGTGTATTACCCTTTCATGTGATACTGAATGCTGTTCATAATTTGATGAACTGAAGATAGTAGTCTTATCTATGTTTTGGTACACTTTGCACTTCAAACCTCAACAAAACGTCCAATCTTTACTGAAAAAAGGGTCATGTGTCCCACTTTGACTGAACAAATGTCCCTCTTTATATAAAATGTAATATAAAGTGGGACACTAGATTTAAGATTTTATTTTTGAAATTTCAACAAATATATAAGATGTTAATAATTTATTTTTCATGCACCAGATAGAATAACAGTTGGTGGACATTAACGTCAGCAAGATGTTTTATTGAACTCATGTATATCACAAAGCCAGGTAATTTTCCCAAAAGTGTCCCACTTTACCTCAACTCGCCCTAATAATAATAATAATAATAATAATAATAATAATAATAATAATAATAATAATAATAATAATAATAATAATAATAATAATAAAACAAATGGAGAATAGAATAAAATAAAACATTGGAAGATAAACTCAAACAGCTTGGCCTCTTACCGGCGCTTTTAAATTAAAATTACTGTCTGGAGGTATATCGAAACATCTATGGCCTTGAAACTGTTCATACTTTCACACATAATCGTCACGCTTCAATATAGATTCTCCGCATTTTTTTTTTTTTTTTTTTTGGTTAAAATGCTATAGGCCTATATTAGGCTACATCAAAAGCTACGTCTACGCAATATTGTATCTCATGCTACTGATGTTGCCACTATGATTATGACTTTTGTCTATTTTATTTTGAAAGCAGCGACAGATTTTTCAGGTCACTAGTTCAGTCATAGGAGGCGAGTCATTTCGCCTCTAAACGTATCCTGATACGAATCCGTGTAGTTTCACTTGGTACAACTTCAGATCTGTCTTTCTCTTCATATTTTCTTTTTAGTTTATGAAAGTATAATTTTGGGAATTGTCTAGTCTTAAGCTGTCAGTTTCGGCACATGTCAAAGAATCACTGTGCTAAGTTTTAAGTACAATGAAATATAGGCAAGTGCCTTTCCTTTTTAATTTGGTGCATTTAATATTAGCACCCTATGGAAAAACAGGGAAAACAAGATACATGTCTTCAAAATACTATGACTTAACAATGTCCCTGAATTTTTTCTTATCTGCGTCAGGTGAAAAGCTATCAGAGAGCAAAATTAAAATTTGCTAATTTGCATATATAAAAACATTAATTTTCAAAATTGTTGACTTATATCCCGATATGGGCCTGATACTGATAGGAACAATTTGGAGGACACTTTTTAGCTTCATGGTGTTTGGAACAAAAGAGCATCATTTTTATAACTTCGGACTGGATTTTACCCAGAAAGGAATTTAAAATAGGTGTCCTCCTATCCTATATCTAGTTCTTTTATGTTGGTATATTCATTTTATTCAATCAGCACAATATCTCGTTGATCTGTATGTGAATCCATTGATAGAGCAAGACTGCAACTTCAACCCTGTATACCTAACAGCAAAAACGTAGGCCTAGATGTATACATTTATATCTCGATACCTTAAGTTACTTAGGAACTCGAATTTTGACTTTCAGAAGTCTAAATGAGAGTATAGGCTATACAGTATTTGTAAAATTATTAGATCTTTGTAGTTCCTTTCTGCTTCGGTGTATCGATTCTAGGCCTATATGGTTTGGATTTCAATAGGCCTCCATAATTTAATGCTGAAGGGAGTAGGCCTACAAGGAATCAAACGGGAAAAATATTATTTTCATAGATGATATTTGTTATTTTGTATCCACTGACATCTAAAGTTTAAGAAACAGAGCTCGCCAAAATGTAGACTTACACTGTATTGTTTTGAAATGTGTGATGAACCAAATTGAACGGAACAACTACATTCATTATGTTGTCGCAGTCACATTAGTATAGGGTCTTTTACATGGATGGCGAAACAGGCCAAGCCTATATTAATCACTCTCCATGGCACAGATCATGGCGTATACTTCCTACCTACATGTTTGGTGGAGGAAACCGAAAGACGCGGAGAAAACCACCGTGCACAGTCAGAGTGGTAGGCACTCTTTCCATGCTCCCCCGGCCGTGAATCGAGCCCGGGCCGCAGAGGTGAACGGCGAGCGTGTTGCAGCTCGGCCAACCGTTCACCCGCATTAAATGTGCTCACCGGCATGATTGGGGGCAAACTAGGACCACTGGAAATTTTGAAGCAGAGGCCCTGCCATCCTGTAAAAAGTTGGGAACTTGTCTAACCCTGTAGGCCTATGCCATACTCTGAAAGGAAATATGACAGCTAACGGGAAGGCCCAGTTTATAGTGAACTTTGTGTGTCTCGCATATCAGATTTTCCATGGATGTGAAAATAGAGTCTCAGATGCTAGGATTCAAACATGTCTGTGAATATCGATTTTTCAAACTCCCCGCACCCCCTGCTGTCAGCTTCGTGCCTTCGGCCCCTGGAAGATATTCGTGATTTCTTCTCCAGGTAGACAAATTCTGTGTCTGTACATTAAGCCAGCTATGCACATGATGACCATGATGGCACATAATGTTAAATTAATTGTGAATAAAAACATGCAACAACATAAGTAAATATGTCTAATTTTTGTGTCAGACAAATGTGTCAAACTTGGCATCAAATACTCTCAGAATACATGATTTAGCACAGCTTGTGTTCAAATTATTTCTGCGGGAGCATGCCCCGGACCCCCCTACTTAGGCTGTGTTCGCCTTGTCCATTTTGCAACCCTGGCTACGGCCCTGCCTATGCAAAGTTTCATAGTTGCCAGCAATGAAGAAGGAAAAAAGAGGTAGATTACTATGAGAGGTGAAGCTGGACATGCCGAAGGCGCCTCCTCTGCTGGAGGGGGGGGGGGGGTCGGGGGGCATGCCCCCGGAAAATTTTGAAAATCTAGAAGCTCTGTGGTGCATTTTGGGGGCCTTTTGGGGAGGGAGGATATTGGACCACTTTTAGGGTGTGAAATTAACACTAGTCACCAGCCAAATGATGGTAAAATACCCTGGTTGGCCAGCGCAAATTGCTAAATGACCTGCACACTTAAGAGCATGCAAGATTTTTTTTCCGCAGGAAGCTGTGTCAAAAGTAAGTTGGCTTTTAATTATGCCCCCCTTCGAAGAAGGTGGGGCATATAGCTTTGCACATGTCGGTCGGTCGGTCGGTCGGTAGTTCGGTCTGTTGGTCAGTCGACTGTGGTTTCTGCACAATAACTCAAGAAGTTTTTGAGCTAGGACTTTGATAATGTACAGGTGTATCATTCTAGTCAAAAGCTAGGCAAGTTTGAAGATGGGTGACCTTGACCTAATTACCAAGGTCACAGTGGTACCTGAGTAAACTTTGGTTTCCACCCAATAACTGAGGAGGCTTTTAAGAAAGAACTGCAAGAGATGCTGAACATAACAGGGGAATACGGGAATAAATGGAGGTTAGAATTTAGTAAGGATAAAAGTAAAGCGATGACTCTTGGGAAGAAACCAGATGGAAATAAAAAATGGAGAATTGGGCAGTTCCAAATTCCAGAAGGTAGGGAACAGTTAATTGAAATTGGGGAGGTTGATGAGTATGAATACCTAGGTGTTAAGATTAAAGCAACGGGTAAAGGCATGTTCAGGTATCAGGTGGAGAAGATTAAACAGAAAGTGAATCGCACAAAAGGAATGATTAAAGCTACTGCATTGAACAGTTTCAACAGAGCATACACAGCAAGAGTATTATGGGATAGAGTTTCAATACCAGGAATGATATATGGCTTAGATGTGATTTCAGTGAGTGAGGGAGATATCCAGGGAATGGAGAAAGCACAGAATGAGATGGGGAAATGGATACTAGGAGCACCACCATGTACAGCAACAGAAGCAGTCCTAGGAGCGTTAGGATGGAATAAAATCACAGATAGAATTACCAAAGCTAAGTTAAAGTACTGGGGTTATTTACAAGGAATAAGTGAAGACAGGTGGTGCAGGAAAGTTTACAATCAGGTAGCCAAGGAAAAAACAAGATGGGTCAAAGACATAGACGGGTTAGCAGAGAAATATGAACTAAAAGGATATGATGAGGTGGATGATTGGAAAGTATATGTAGGTAAGACTGTTACAGAGGGTTGGAAAGAAGACTGGAAAAGAGAAGTCAGGGAAAAAGTACATTGAAGGCATACAAGGTATTAGAAAAGCCACAGAAAAGTGTGTGTTGGGATGGAGGGAAGGGATCCAAACTTCTGTTTCAAAGTAGGGTAGGAGTAATCAATCTCGAAGAGAGAAATCAAAAGTGGACAACAGGGAGTAATGGAAAGTGTAAGTCATGTAGACAAGAGGCAGATGAGACAGTGGACCATTGGCTGTTGTGGTGTGATGCATATAGAGAGATAAGGGAAGATTTTTTTTCAGAAAGTGGCACAGAGAAGATTACAATTACAAGGGTTTAGAAGAGGTTCAGGGTTTAGAGGAGAGGAACGTATAGCATGGATTTTAGGTATGAAAGGTGGCTTTCTGGGAGGCAGGAAAGGTAATAAAAATGTACAGGACTACCTGGTAGGATGCTGGGAGAAAAGGAATGAAATAATAGGGGTAGAAGGCAACAGGTTAAATTAGAATTCCAGAGTGCAGGGAGGGGAAGGAATGGGAATGGTGGTATAGCCCTTATAAGGGCTCCCATGGGGGCTCCCATGGGAAAAGCCTGAGCCTTAGAGGCGGGGATAGGGTGTGAGAGGGATGGATTTTTTTTCCCTAGGCCACCTGTGTCACAGAGTGACACAGGACCGCGGCAGACAAGCGGAGAGCGGGTCAATGTCATTTTTCCGAAGGTCCACGAGTCCGAAGGGCCATAAGTCCGAAGGTCAACATGTCCGAAGTACCGCAGTCCGAAGGTTCACAAGTCGGAAGGTCCACAAGTCCGAAGGTTCATAAGTGCGAAAGTCCAGATAGATACAGTACGTTCCTCCAAGAGTGTTAATTACAATGGCAGCAACATAGGCCGCACATGCATGCATACAAGCAGACGGAAGATGAAAGGCTTTGCCCCACAAACTAAATTGAATTCGTGAGCGACTTGCGCTACACATGAATGAATTCCACGGAAAATGGTCCATGAGGGTGAATTTTCGAACTATAGATACACACTAGGAATTTTGGGTTTACGCATTTCTCCAGACCCATAGTTTCTCTAAATCTAGCTAAGTTTTTAATTTTCAATTCCTATTTTTAACCCTCTTTTTACACCTAACGCATGGTCATGTCATAGATCAATGTCACCTCAATGCATTGCGTTAAAACGCAGCAATTAGGCCTATTAGCGTATTTCAACTCTGTTCTTCGAATTCTTAACCATATAGATGAAAGTTGATATAATTCAAAAGTATAATATATGCTTTTTTTAGAAACACATGCAAGTCACCATATTTGAGAATGGTATGCTTTGCGGGAAACAACGGTGTGATGCAAGTCTAGAGAAAGATGAAAGTGGCCAAATAAGAATCTGTCACGCTGCGAAGATGATTTTAATCTTGCTATTAAAATATTCATACTATGTGGTTAATAGAAATTTTTTATCAATGGTGCAACCCAACAAATAAATATTACACAGACAATTTTTCATACGATGCTTAATATTTAAGAAATCTGCGTGATAGATTCAAAGTTTCATGTGACGGATTTACATATTCACGTGACGGATTCACGCGTGAGTGAAATTATGAAATGAATCCGTCACTGATTAAAACGTCCGCTTCATAATTAATCTGTATTCTGCAAAGACAAACGTTTGGTTTGCATAAACATTTGACTCTGCAATTTTTAGGTAAGGATAGCTGTGACAAAATCCTTGATTTTCTTTTCCAAATTGGCATCAAAGATTTGTGTGGTTGATTCACAGTCCTTGCTCACCTGACCTATACATGTAGTAGGTAAAGCTGTCACTTTTTCACAAGAAATTCCGGATAAAACACTAATTAAGATGTTAAGAAATCTTTACGTAGGTCATGAAGATAGGCGGATGTTGTTGGATTTAAATTGGAAGATATTGAATAATGAGGTGATGTCTTGTATCAATGATCGGGAAGCAAAGGGCTTTATCTGTATTGGAAATAACTGGTTACGTGCCAAATCTTACATGGTGTTGTGAGTCTGTCACGCAAAGTTTACATTTTCATTGTTTCTAACTTGACATCTAAAGTAGTCCACATATTTCAGAAAATCGGAAAGTGAGTTAACTGTACATTTTCAAATATATAGGGTTATCATATGTAAGGAATGAAAAAAGCAATGTTTTTGGTGTAAATTCCTTGGGGAACCAAAATTACTGTATAAAATGGTGAATCCGTCATAGGTTAACTCCCTACGTCAAATGGTAGATTGGGCAAGTCCATGTAATGAATAAATTGGCCGTAAAGGCTTGGATAGACCAAATTTGTTGAATTTGGGTACCACTGTTTTCACAACACTTGATTATTTTTCAATATGTTCAGACTGCTTAGTCACTGTGTTCGCCTGCATTTGTATTGAAATAAATTGGTGCACGGGTGAATCCGTCATGAGTTTGGTGAGTCCGTCAAGCAAAAAATATTTCAGCCAGATTTTTATTTACATCCACGTTATTAAACGTGCCTTGTGTCATCGCAAAGGGTAGAATCCACAGATTTTAAACATGTATAGGTCGATCATGTTCGTGGAAATGGAGAGCAGAGTTTCTCCAATGTTTCTCTAATGTTTCTCTCTTGCGAGAAACACGTGTCCAAAATTCTGGTGAATCCGTCAGGCAATTAAATTCTTTCCCAAATTTAAAAAATAACAGTCACACATTGATACATTTCAGAATATTATGCGTGTTCTTAATTAGTGAATTGACTTAGGCGAAAATATTGGAACCGGGTACCCGACTCGGGTACCCGTCAGGAAAACACCGCATCGGGTACCGATAATAAGATGATAGACATAAGATACTTGCTATTCAAAACCCGTGGTGACAACAATTTTGATGTGTTTGGCAAGGTTTTTCACTCATGTGTTTGTCCGGTAGGCGGCAAACACGCAGCACAAACCGATTAGCTCCCATTGTTCATTTAATCCATAAAGAGTGACAGCCATTTATCCATCGTTAACACTTTCCAGTCTGAGTCCGCATATATACGGACTCACACAGATGAGATAATATCAATATAACGATTTCATATTTGTATTCCTCATGAAAAGACGTTTCCAACGAATACCAACATGTCACACATGTATATACCATTAGCGGTAAGTCAACAGCTTTCCTCGGCGCCCAGAGCGCGAGGAAAGCTGTTGACTCAGACTGGAAAGTGTTATAAGGCGCAAAAGAAAAACACAGACTCTGTCACGCTTGCAATGGAACCTCAAACAAGATTCATGTCTACGACACTTGAACGGAAAAACACGTTGTTTATTTTACAAGTAACCGGGTCCAAGAAACTGGAATCGGGTACACGATTTATACCACTAAACCGGGAGGGTAGCCGGCTACCCGGCTACCCGGGTACCCGATCAATTCACTATTCTTAATAGAACAGTATTTTATGATAAACTTGCGTGAGCAAGTGAAATTTTCGGGAACAACTAGGTGAACGCTGTAAATTTAGTCAAACGTGTGAATTCGAATTGGAATTAATGAGGTAGGTAGGTAGGTAGGTAAGTTGTATATATACATGTATATACAGATACCAACATATGTACATCGATTTATTTGTTGATTATTTATAAAGTGGCTGTTTGAGAAGTTTGTTGGTTGAATAGCCCAGTTAAGAAACCGACGCAGCCAAACACAAATCAGGTTTAATTCCTTACGGTTCGGAAATTCGTTCATTCCTTCCTCTATTCAACTATGGAACGATCTCCCCGACGACATAAGACATTCTGCAACTTTATCCAAATTTAAATCTACTTTGAAAAACACTTTATTGTCTGTAGATCCTGTTCATGTTTATTACTCACACGGCAGTCGATTTTCAAATATTATACACACTCGTTTACGCTTGGGCTTATCCGGACTAAATTCCCACCTACACAGATTTAATATAATACCGTCTCCTGCTTGTAAATGTCTAAATCCTGACGAAAGTATTCTTCATTTTTTCCTAGAATGTCCCTATTATTCAGTTCCCAGGAAATCCCTTTTAAAAACGGTTTGTTACATTCTAGCTCCAGGTGTGAATTCTAGTCTTGTAGTCTATCTAGCAAGTGATATACTTATCCGGTATCTTGCACATGGTAACATTGACCTTTCTGCAAACCTTAACATTAAATTCTTTGATGCTGTCCAAAAATTTATTTCGGACTCCAAACGATTCATATTTTGATTACCAGTTGATCCTGTCCATAGACAGTTTATGGCTAAGACTATCATCACTTCTTTGGTTACCGAGCTGGTGACATAGTGGATCTTTCTGGATCAATAACTTGTACTCATTCTTTAATCGACATGTGTCTGGTTGTGGGTATTTATTTCATAGCATTCAGGAAAGTGTATTTTTCAATAATTTTGTAACAATGAGTGGTACATACAACGCATTTCGTGAATTGTATTGTCCTGTGTGTGTTGTATATATTCTGTGTGTCTCTCTATGTCTGGAGAGCCTGTTTTTTAGTATCTCGATGTATACTATTAGGTGATCCAGAATAAATAAATATGTTTAAATTAAATTAAAATTAATAACAAATTGACTGGCTCGCCAACAAATTCATCCGCATTATGTATATTGTGAAACAAAAGGTGTGATTAGGTAGGGCCTATACAGACATGCAGATGAATAATTTTTCATAAATAGGCCGATGGAATAAACCATTGTCAAGTTTCATAATCTATGTGAGACCAATTAAAGACTGAACAACCGTTGTCTAGTGGCACTTCGGACGTACGGACCTTCGGATTCGTGAACCTTCGGAAAAATGGGTCGACCCCGCGGAGAGCCACCGTATTATTATTATTATTATTATTATTATTATTATTATTATTATTATTATTATTATTATTATTATTATTATTACTTCACTGGACAGAAGTAAACTACAGCCAATCAAATTAGGCTTTATATAACATGTTCGGAGTTACCATTTGTGGGAGTTCCCAACTGCTGTAAATAAATGCTGTAAACACTATACAGCCATGGCCTAGCAAAAAGTCAAGGTACATGTCAGCTTTATAGCTGTAGCACGGCCATTAATTTATCATGCTGACTGATGTACAAAATACGGTAGAATAGCTGTTTTACGTGACAAGTGTGCGGTAGACGGTATATATAGCTGCTTCAAAAACGGCAGACAACCGCCCAAAACGGTACAGTTGGCAACTATGAAGTTTAACTGGAAATAACATAAACAAAACACCCCCAAGTGTGGATCCATTTTGGGTCTGCTATCCTGCTCAACTTGCAGTAGAACCCTGGAGACAGCGCACGTGCAGCGCGTTCCTGCCGTCACATCAAGGGATGCTCGATCCTTGTCAATTTCACCTCATGCAGCATGCTGTTGACGTCACTGCACCCTTCCCGGCCTATTATTGGACTATCGCATCTTCATTAATAGTAAATATTCCTTTCAATGGTTTTACATGACACTTGATAATGAGCAGTCTCGCAGAGTAACCAATTTTTGATATCATAATTATAATTATGAATGCCTGAAGTTGCAGCGCTTTGTTTTATGAAGACACCAACGTCTTCTGTTGAGCGTAACTTGTCAACACATTAAAGCATGTATTTTCTTAGATCCAGTTCTCTTGGCAGTTGTCCGTTGTATTTTCAGTTTAAAAAAAAAGAGTTAAGCTACGCCCTTTTTCTTAGGGCCCACAGGGGCGTGACTTAAACTGTGGAATATCGGTAAATATGCCACACTTTTATCAAAGAGAAACTGTACAGTTTCAGTTGACCCATGCCATTCTCTTGTTAAACACTAGGGTCACAGACATGTTTACAAACATTACAGCTGGACATGTTTTCTCTCATACACAAGACTTGCGCTTTATACATTTAACTGTACGGCTTTCAGAATCTTACCATGTACAACATAATACTATGATTCTGCTTTCTGGAGACATACAGAAAAATCCAGGACCTGTGAGGCGACCCTGTGCAAAGTGCTACAGAGCCATAGCCAGAACACATAGGGCAGTAAGATGCATTGGCTGCTTCCAGGAATTCCACATCCGTTGTGGTGAAGTAAAACCACAATATTACAATTACCTTATGGAGACAAACACTCCATGGATCTGCTTACACTGTGATCTGCCAGCTCATTGTTTTACAGATAGCTTTTTTGACACTACAGGTGGCCCACAGCAAACTGATCTTAGTAGATCTTCTCCTAAATGTTCACTGCCAAACTTTTCCGACTCCTTCTTTGAGGAACTGGTAAACGAGATTATATATGAGCCACAGCAAACTGAGCCTAACAATGGCAACCTACTTGAAGAGCTAGCAAATATAAAGGGAATACAAATCGGCCATTTAAATATTTGCAGTTTATATCCAAAAATTGACCAGCTCAGGATTATGTTATTCAACAAAGCACTAGATATTTTACTCATATCCGAAACCTGGCTAAATGATACCTACCTTGACGCTGAAGTTGCCATCCCTGGGTACAACCTTATGAGACAGGACCGATTACACAAAAAAGGAGGAGGTTTATGCTTTTACGTTTCTGAAAAATTCTCATATGAGAGAATTGAACCTGACCAGGATTTTACTTCTGAATCTGCTTTAGAGTTCCTAGGGGTGTCGCTGAAAATACCGAAATCCAAACCTGTATCACTATGTGGCATATACAGACACCCCCCCCCCCAGTCCTCTATACCAGACAGTGTAAATGATCTTGAGACTGCCATTGATCATTTCAGTCCGTGTGGTGAGACAATAATCCTGGGAGATTTTAACATGGACTATAGTCCTAATAAAGACACTGCACGCACGTTACATTCTAGACTTGTGAAAAATAGACAATTTTCTCAACTCATAAATGAACCAACCAGAGTCACTGAACTCTAAGACAATAATTGACCTTATATTTACAAATTCTACCAACATGATAAATCACTCTGGTGTAATAAGATGTGGGCTAAGTGACCACTCACTCACCTATCTTTCTAGAAAAGGTGTAAGACCAAAAGGCAAAGTAAAAATAATTCAAGCTAGAACATACCGTCATTTCAGTGACACTGCTTTTGAAAATGACATAATAAACTCAAATTGGACACCAGTTTTAAATGAACTAAACCCAACAAAAGCTTGGGATAATTTTATGAATATCTTTTTACCAATTTGTGACAAACATGCTCCTATTGTTAACATCAAAGTGAGAGACGGTGAACCACCGTGGGTTACTACTGAATTAAGGTCCCTATGTTGTGATAGAGACCATTTCAGAATGAAAGCGGAAGACTCTGGAGCACCAGAAGACTGGGCTAAGTTTAAAAACCTGAGAAATAAGGTAAACAACATGGTATGTAATTTGAAAAAAGAATATGTGAAAGATGCTATAAACAACAGTGGCAAAAATCATAAAGATCTGTGGAAAGTTATTAAGAAAATTATCCCATCAAATGCTTCAAAGTCTTCCAACTTTCCTTCAAAACTGGTGAATAACGACACAGAAGTCACTGACGCTGAGGAAATGGCTGAGACTTTCAACAGCTTTTTAGCCAGTATTGGTGATCAACTAGCTTCTAAATACCCCAACAATACCCCCCCCCCTAATATTGGTAACAAAACTGAAGCCACATTCCACTTTTCCCCCATATCTGCAGATTTTGTGTCACAACAGTTAAGACACCTAACAATTGGAAAAGCAACGGGCCTTGATAACTTAAGTTCACGTTTGCTAAAAGCAGGCGCCAATAGTTTATCTCTGCCCCTTACTCATATTTTCAACAAATCACTTGTTACTGGCATAGTCCCCGATAAGTGGAAGGTGGCCAAAATTACCCCCATTTTTAAGGATGGTCAACATAGTGATGTGAACAACTACCGTCTGATTTCAGTTTTACCAGTATCAATGAAAATTCTTGAACGTGCTGTGCATGATCAGTTTTACTCTTTCCTAACTAGTCATAATCTTATTCATGAGTCCCAGTCAGGTTTCAGAAAGGGACACTCCACGGCAACGGCCCTTGCCCACTTTGTAGATGTTCTACAGAATGACATTGATCAGGACCGTTGTTGTGGAGTTCTCTTTCTGGATCTGAAAAAGGCGTTCGACACTGTTAACCATCCTATTCTACTTCATAAGCTCAAGAGCTATGGTATCTCTAATGTCGAGCACGAGTGGTTTAAATCATATTTGTCCAACCGAAACCAACATACGGTCATAGATGGTAAAATCTCCAAACCACAGAAGGTCACCTGCGGAGTTCCCCAAGGTTCAATTCTGGGCCCGCTCCTCTTTGTACTCTACATAAATGACCTTCCCACTACTATGACCAATTGTAGCATTTCATTATATGCGGATGACACTGCTCTTTATTTTTCAGCAAAAAACACCGTCCAAATTGAAAACGTTCTGAACAATGAAATTGCCCTGGTTTCTGAATGGTTTGGAAGGAACAAATTGACCCTGAACACCAAAAAGACAAAAGTCATGCTCTTTGGGACTCCATAAAAGTTAAACATGCAAACCCTGTTGAAATTAAGGTTAATAATGAAACCATTGAACAAGTTCATGAATTCAAATATCTTGGTGTTATACTTGACAGCTCACTCAAATTTGCTAAACATACTGACTACATCACTCACAAAGTAAATGCTAAAATAGCTGCTCTGGGTCGAGTGAGAAACTACCTTCCTAATGTTCTGATGTTTACATTATACAAATCCCTCATTCGTCCACATTTTGACTACTGTGATATCGTTTGGGGGTGTTGCCCCAAGTACCTGCAAGACAGACTCCAAATTCTACAGAACAGAGCACTCAGAATCATAAACAAAATGGACCGATATACTTCAATAGATGACCTACACAATATGAGTCATATTCCCACCCTAAAAGAAAGACGCAAAATCCATCTCCAAATTTTCATGTACAAAGTTTTTCACAATTTGGCCCCAAATACTATCACTTCAAAATTTAAACGAACTAACGATGCCTACTCTCACTCTACCCGAGCAGCCGCCTCAAACTCCTTCTGTATTCCTTCCATAGATAAAGATTATGGCAAAAATAGCTTATTGTACAGAGGAGCTATTTGCTGGAACTCTATTTCCCCTGAAAATAGAAAACTACCCTCCCTTCCCCAATTCAAAAGAGCTGCCAAGTAGTTCTTGACTATCTTGTGATAGCTGTATAACTTTTTATCAAATTTTATTTGCCCAGATATAGTTCATATTGTCTGATTGATCTACATTATTTGTGGTTATGTCCTCCTGCTATTTTATGTTTACTTCTATACTTTTAATTGTCTTTCAAAGCTTTTATCACATTGTATTTAACTGAGTTGTGTTTATTTTAGTCATCATCTCATATTGTCATTTTATGTATCTTCATTGTACCATCCAGGGCCTGGTGGGAGATCAGTGTCTGGTACACTGAACCAGTCCCCCTGGTAAAATAATAAATAAATCAAATCAAATCAAATGTACCGCCTATGGTGTAAATCAAGGATTTGACATGTAGATTTAACTGTTTTAACTGACACTAGTGCCGTGCTGGTGCACGCGGTTTTATTTTTCCACGTAAAGCGGACGAAAGATGACGGGGGGAAACGTAAGTATACCTATCGGTCTTTATTTATGTCTGGGTGCCAACCCAGACATTTTGTTTTCCCAGGAATTCTTTCTTTCTTCTTTACGACCAGATTTGTCCGGAGTTTTTCTCAGACCCTACTATTCCGAAAAACCACCAAACTTGCCATGGTGTCTGACCTACCAGTGAAATTAGGCACCTGACTTGGAATAGTCATGATGTTCAAAATAATGCAAATTAGGGGCACTTAAAATTTTAAAAGCTCCAGATCTTCCAAACTATTGCAGATAGATACAAAGTTCTAACTTACACATATAGGTTTGAGACAACTGACAAATCCAATACAATAGCACACACACACACAGTGACACACACACACACACACACACACACACACACACACACACACACACACACACACTTGGAAAATTTTAATGCATGCTAAATTCACCAATTTTCTCCCCAATCCACATGCGGGCTTTCAACTGCCTTCTGTATGACCTATTGCTTGACCTCTATGGTGCCAGGCAACCATTTTGCATTCATAATTAATTGGCTTGAACCTGCCTCACAACTTTCTGTCAATGCAAGCTAAGTGTACGCTTTGGAAGGTTTGGGTCTTGTAGCAAATTGTGGTGTGCGGTGGGGTAGGGGTGGAAGACTCACAACAAGTATGTGATGAGGTTCTCAATAAAATACAGAGAATCTCTTTCTGTTCATGCAAGAAACATATCTGCTCCATGTTCACACTAATGCTGGGCAGAGCTGTAAGTACACCATGACTGAGACTGACCAGTGTGGTGTCTGGTAGCTGGTCTGTTTTTGCCTGAGGCTAGGAGTCTGCGGGGCTTATCAGTCCCAAGGGATCAGATGGACTGGACTTCTAGGCAGAACAAGCCTGGCAGAGTGTACTCTCTGTTAAAAACAGACTACATACAGAGCTAACAGTCCCCAGCGACTGTTTTCACATTTTGGTGAATTTTGAAAAAGTGTGTGGATTTGTGTCATCTCACTGGACACTTTCATGTCTTTGTTTTCTTGTAACCAGTGAGATGAAGCCTGTTCTTCATAGCCATTCACTGAGTCAGTATAGTGCATGTCTCAGTTCACAGGTACATGTACATTTAGTTTTGTGACAGCATCTGTTTAAATTTGTTTATGTAATAAAGGAACAAAGACAGTTTTGTATTGCATGTATACACATCCCTCTGAATTATAATATGCATACACTGTACATGCATGCACAAATACTTATCAATACTCTCCAGAAAGGCTGACCCTCTCAGGAGTGGGCACTTTTCTCGGGTCACGAGGGTGCTCACTGTAGAGAGGTTTCACTATACAGTGGTACCTGCAATTTGAGACCAGCCCTAATGCCAGACAAAAGTGGTCACATAGGACAGGTTGTCTTTCATGTCAGATAAATAAACAAAGAAATAAAAGGCCAATTTCTTTCTTTCTTTCTCTCTTTCTCTCTCTCTCTCTCTCTCTCTCTCTCTCTCTCTCTCTCTCTCTCTCTCTCTCTCTCTCTCTCTCTCTCTCTCTCTCTCTCTCTTTCTTTACGACCAAGTTGGTCCAGAGGTTTTTCAGACACTGTTTTTCCCAAAACCACCAAATTTGCCAGGGCGACTGACATAACCAGTGAAATTGTGCATCTCTTTTGGAAAAGTCATGATGTTTAAAATTATGCAAATTTTAGAGGCAACAAAATGTTAAAAGCACCTTATCTTCCAAAGTATTGCAGATGGACTCAAAATTTCATTGTGCATGTATGCCACTATAATTGACAGTATAGTTGTAGAATTTCAAATTATGCTAATAAGGGGCATTGAAAAATCTAAAAGTTGAATAACTCAAAAACTATTGTACATTGAAATGCCATTCCAACTTCAATTTATACGTTTGTGGCAAAGCCGCATCCAATGAACTATGAACCAAAGTTGTAAGATTTCAAATAAATGCAAATTAGGTTGTATATACAAAATGTAAATCTTTAATAGCTCCAAAACTATGACTTCAATTTATATGTTTGTGGCATAGCCCCATCCAATGAACAATGAACCAAAGTTCTTCTAGGCTTATAATTCATGCAAATTAGGCAAATACACAAAGTTAAAATGTTGAATAGCTTCAAAACTATTATAGATAGTAGTTTAATTCAAACTTCACTTTATTAGTTTGGGACATGGCCACATCCCTTGAACCAAGAACCAAAGCTGAGCATTTTATTTTATAAAAATCAAGCTAATACGCGAAATTTCGATTGTGTTGAACAGTGGCAAAGTGTTTCATTTCAACTGTTCTCATTTTGAAGGCGTCCAAACAGATTTGCTGTGAAGCAAATCTTGTTTTCTAGTTTCCCTTTAAATTCAATGTATAGAAACAGAAAACATGACACAAGTTCAATCTTTTAATGTAACTTTCATGATATCCCCGAATTACCGGCACCGGAGAACCCGCTATTAATGATCCGGTGTTGACACGTCGTATGCGAAATGGGGTCAAAGGTCAACCCATGTGACTGAAGTAGATTCGTGGGAACCAGTTGGTATTTTGTTCATCTGAATTGTCCTCAATGTGACAGTGAAATCTTTGCTCTTATATGGAAGTGAAATGAGACCATAAATAAATAAAAATAGCCATGTAAACAATTTAATAATAATAATAATAATAATAATAATAATAATAATAATAATAATAATAATAATAATAATAATAATAATAATAATAATAATAATAATAATTTTCTAGAATTAGGGTGTTCACTTTATTGGTGTTATAAAAGTGAGGCAATGACAATAAAAATGAGAGTTAATAATAATTTCTTAAATATATAAACATATAATAACAAGAGCAATAATTCTATAATTACTATTTCTTAATTATCATGCAGATACCACAGAAAGTGTCAAGTCAAAGCAGTTACACAAGGCGAAATTAACAAGTCGGCGATAGCAGAACACTGTCTTCGCTGTGGAAAACAAATATGTTGGAAAGAATGCAAACCTTTAACCTTTGAGCCCAATTATTGGAAAAGGAAAATACGCGAATCTACAAAATTTAAAATGTACAAGACAGGTCCTGAAACTGGTATGATTCGGGATAATGGATTAGAGATAGGATTCGTCTGGAACTCCATTGTGAAGCAAAATAATTGAATAATTCCTTAGTAGGCCTAGGCTGTATTTTCAGCGCGTAATGAAAAGTTCTACGCCATTTTATTATTATAAGTACAAATATGTTGTTCACCTTCGTTTCTAGGTAAATGACGTCAAAAATTACATATAATTACGTGCTAGGCCTTACTGACCAGTCTAACGTTCAAATAACATATTAACTTCCATTGGGAAAGCTGGGGACATCACTGGGGACTTCACCGGCAAATTATCTGGATATCAGAAATATTATCACGTGGATTAAAAGTCCAATATGAACTTCAATGTATGATGTTCCCTACCTTCTGGAATTTGGAGCCGCCCAATTCTCCATTTTTATTCCCATCTGGTTTCTTCCCAAGAGTCAGCACTTTAGGCTTATCTTTACTAAGGGATGTTTCAACTTCATCATCATTTTTGAATTGGTACTTTGGGTACTAATTTCATAACCTCCCTCCCTCCCCCCAAATTAGTACTTTAAAAATGATTTTCCCAAAAAATCATAGTAAAATTGCACAAAACAGGCCAAACATTGACCAGCATTTTCCATAATATGTGACAGTGTTCACACCCATTTAACCCCCCCCCCCGCTGTATACTGTAAGTACTAATTCAAAAATAATGCAAATGTTGAACTATCCCTAAATTCTAACCTCCATTCGTTCCCGTATTCCCCTGTTATGTTCAGCATCTCTTGTAGTTCTTTCTGGGACTCTGCCATGAGTACAATGTCATCTGCAAAAAATAGACCTGGGATTTTTAGGTTACCTGCCTTTGTTCCCTTATTACACTCCATTAACTGGTCCCCCAACTCCTTAATATACATGGCAAACAAAATCGGGGACAGCACACATCCCTGCTTTAGGCCTATATCCAGACGTGCATTTTCTACTTCTACCTTTCCCAATGAGAGTGTACAATCTATATCTTTATGCAAGGCTTTCAGAATTTCGAGAAAGTCCCCACCAAATCTTAGTTTTTCCCACAGGGCATCTCTCCACACCTACCGCTGTCATAAGCTTTCCTCACACCTAAGAAACCCATTTATGTCTTTATAAAGACTTTCTTCCGCTTCTGCCTTGCCAATTCTAACACCTGGGTCAATGTGAAGATGTGATCACCTACCCTTCTGCAATAATATTGATAACAATGCAACACAAAGTACACGTACAGGTAGCGTACCTGTAAATGCACTTTCAGTAATATAGTTTACGATTCATGCACATTTATTTTTGTATTTTGGGATCCAGGATCCAACATTATCAACAGATCGGATCAACTGTGTTTGCCACGTCTTAAAACCAGATCACTCGAGTGGACTTAATGAAAAAAAAAAGAAAAATTGGCCATGGTTTAGATTTTTTACTGCCAAAAAAAATAAAACACTCCTACAGTGTAATACATCCTCTTCCCTGAGACCGCTAGGCGCTACCGCTGTCTTGACGTTGGATCGTTCACCATCAATTATCTTGCATGGAGCCATTAACTGAACAACTCTTACAGATCAAGGCCTAAGATTGTCCTAATGGTAAAACTTTTATGTGGGATCACTGGTCAGTGCTTCGCCTTGTTGGGTACTGTGCTGGTAACCCTGGATACGTTATAACCAGTTAGCCCATACATGACCCGACGGGAGATCGGCATTTCGGTAGTGGGCCGGCAACCCTTATGAATGAATGAATGAATGAATGAATGTGCCACCAGAAAACAAGGGGAAAGTTTTGTTATGTACTTTGAACGAAACTATTGAAATGATTATCTATAATCATTTCTATAGTTTGCGAGGCTCAGTGCTATGCCTCTGAAATCAACCCGAAAGTGTACCCCGATCTGAGATGCAGCTCAAGCATACGGCCTTACGCAGCCCAGTCACAGGGCACAAAGTTCCACTTTCGGTGTTGTATGACCACTTTCAACATCTGGATGTATCATGGCAGTGTATCTGACACACAGGGATTGATGCATATTAATGCGTTACCGTTAGGCTAGAAATGGTTTAGTTATACAAAACTCGTTTGCCAGTCCAAGTTGCCATAGGCTTTGTATGACCATTATTTATCATCAGTAAATTTGACAAGCCAAAAAAAAAAAACAAAAACAAAAAAAAACCAAAACATTCACACTCTCTCTCTCTGCAATTCATTTGTCATGGATTCCATTGGATCAGTACAATACATTTGTTAAACTCAAAGATTGATGCATTTGCGTTTCACTTTAATATGATGTATTCATATTTAAATGCGGTCCTACTCTAACGCCTATTTAGCTTTAGAGGGAGCCACCTGCATCAGGGCAGATCCATGTATTTAGCATGGTCAAAAGTACTTTCTCAATAAAAGAAGCAACACGAACACAGAATAATCTTAAGAAAATATATTAACATATATTTGAAACATAAAGCATGCCTAAATTGATTAGAAATTGGCTCTGTTTTGGTTGGAAAGGTGCTATTTATGGATGTTTATATAGTATATAATACAAATCTGCCCTGATCATGGTGGAAGCATCAGTCTGTTGCCCCGGTAACACAGGAAGTGAGCAGGATCACAGTTAAATATGAATGTCTCCTATTGTATTTGTGTCTTTTTGTCCAGAACCACTTCCTAGTAGTCATTACCCTATCACGCAGTCCGAACTCTTTACTCTCCATAAGCTAACCTGTCACTGTCTACCCTATATAAAGTGATCACAGTTATATGTGTACCATTGTTGGTAATAACGTGTAAGACTCCGGTACTGCAATCTGGTATTTTAGCTGCAATCCGGTACAATCCTTTATTATTAAGTTCTATCAAAGTAAAAATAATAATAACAGAAAAAAATGCAAAACAAAAAACAGTAAGATGTGGAATTTATTTCGGAGGGACAGGGAAACAGTTAAAGTTATGTGTAATTTTCTTTAAATGTGGCAAGAAAAACAAAAAAGTAAACTTCTATAACAACAACAACAACAACAACAACAACAACAACAACAACAACAACAACAACAAAATGTGTATATGTATCAATGTAAGATGTAAGAAAGGGTGTGTTACATTCTATTAATTTAGAAAAAGGAAAAAAAATGAGAAAAATTGTGTCTTGTGCTTAAAACAAACCCTAAAAGTTGTTTCTGTTTTGTTTTTGTTTGTTTGTTTGTTTGTTTGGTTGTTTTTTTTGTGTTTGTTTTTGTTTTTGTTTTGTTTTTTAAATATTATGGCATGTTCTAAGAATGAATTAGAAAGAACTGCAGTACTGCAATCCGGTATTTTAAATGTAATCTTGTACTGCAATTTGGCATGTTAAGTAATCCGTTACTGCAATCAGGTATTATAAATGCAATCCGGTGCCATCCTTTATTATTAAGTTCTATCAAAGTAAAAATAATTTAAACATAAAAAAAAAAATAAATACAAAAACAAAAAACAATAAGATGTGAAATTCAGTTCTGAGGGGGAAGGATACAGTTTAAGTTATGTGTAACTTTCTTTAAATGTGACAAAAGAAAACCGAAAAAAGTAAACCTACATAACATCAGCAAGAACAAAATTGTGAATATGTATCAATTTAAGTTATAAGAAAGGGTGTGTTACATTCTATCAAGTTAGAAAAAAAAAACGCAATTGTGAAAAGTTGTGTTTTGTGTTTAAAACAAACCCTTAAAGTTGTTTAAGCTCTATCAAAGTAAAAAAAAAAGTGTAGGTTTTTTTTGTTTGTTTGTTTTTTGTTTGTTTGTTTTGTTTTGTTTTTTTTTTGTTTTTGTTTTTTTGTTTTTGTAATGGTGTATAATGTTCTTGGAATGAAGAGAAAGAACTGCAGTACTGCAATCCGGTATTTTAAGTGCAATCTTGTACTGCAATTTGGCATATTAAATAATCTGTTACTGCAATCCGGTATTTTAAGTGTAATCTGCTACTGCTACTGCAATCCGGTATTTTAGCTGCAATTCGGTGTTTAGTACTACCCGTCCATGACCCTCCCATGATGCACTGCTTCCATAATGGCCGACAAAAAATGAATGAACTGGCAAGTTGCAGATGTATTTTTATGTGCTGGTGCTATTCTGGTGTCTCAACATGAATTATCTACCATGGATACACCGCTTGGCACGTCGATACATTCTCAGCTTCGAAGGATTCGTGTTGTTGACTTTCTTTGTGTTAATATACTGGTATTTCTACCATGGACAGACCATTTGGTTCTTCTTTGAACGCATCAAAATAAAAATACTACTTCGTTTACGTGGAGAGTATGACCGCGTTCCAACAGAGGGCGTGAGATCAGTAGCATCAGAAAAATCCAAGGCGTCATGGGAATTAAAGAAAGGGGCCGTCGGCGTGTATGCTATCCAAGGCAGGCGACCTCACATGGAAGATCGCTTCAATGTCGTCAATGATTTGGATCACACAGACACATCTATTTTTGGAATATTTGATGGGCACGGGGGCGAGGTGATGCATCACACCATTCACAGCATGTTCTTGTTTGACACTCGGCAATGCCTGCGCAACTTACACTTCTTGCTAGTTTACAAGATGTTTACATGTTTATTCAACAGTGTGTATCTGTGTTTGGGCCACAGGGCGAACTGAAAAGTCTGTGTGCGATGTGTGTTCCCTTGTGTGTATGTAGTATTGAACAAGGCATCCCACTCACCATGTCATTGTCAACATTCAACAGCACCTTCGCATTTGCTTGAATAAAGTTAACATATTCTCATAGCTGTGGTAAAACCACTTATAACCTAATCTATAAGACAACATTTTAACCTTCTACCTCACACGAAACATGTTCAAATACAGGTCGAAACTCACAAACAGCTTTTCGTCAGCGTACGCCACGGAAGTTGCGTGGTTTCAACATACAGAAACTGTGTAAAATGGCAAAATTGTCACCCAGTACAACCATATGTACTACGACTGATGGAGTGGTGCATCAAATGAGCCACCAGACGTCAAGTGCGGTCTAATCTGGCAAGTGCACACCCAGCGGAATTGTGAGAACGACAGGGAAATGTGGTTGTATCGGGTGACAATTTTGCCATTTTATGCTTTCGTGGAGTATGCTGACGAAAAGCTGTTTGTGAGTTTCGGCCCATATTTAAACATGTTTAGTGTGAGGTAGAAGGTTAAAATGTTGTTTGTCCTATAGATTAGGTTATAAGGAACACAGACACATATTGTTTTAACACAGCTATGAGGATATGTTAACTTTATTCAAGCAAATGTGAAGGTGCTGTTGAATGTTGACATGGTGAGTGGGATGCCTTGTGTATTACTATATATGCACACGGGAATGCGCACAGCAAACAAACTTTTCAGTTCGTCTGTGGTTTGGGCCGTTGTTTAGAATCCGCCACCCCCTTTACTGTTATATAAATATGGTAAACTGTACACTAGGAATGCATGAGTGAACTGAAAAATGCTTCAGCAATCGATGTTTCTTGATACATTTAGTGATACCAGAAGGTAATTAATTATGTCCATTTTGTACGGTGGGGTACCATGGTCCGTGTTCAGTGAACGCCATGTTGCTATAGTAGTATTTCTGGTTCTCACTAGATGGGGCTCCTCACAATGCCTAGGCACTCGAGCTTTCAAGTGGGGCATGAATGGCACGGATCACCAACAGTCCTCACCAGCTCAGGTGGTAAGAGAGGAGGGATACAGGTTCCATGTGTTGGTTTGACTCCCATACAGGGTAGCAGAAGAGGAAGAGTCCAAGGGAGGTGGGGGGGGGGGTACTCCCCACATACGAAAAGGGGGTGGGGGGACCCCCCATCAAAGAAAAGCGTAGTTTTTAGCAGTCTCCTCACCAACCAAATGGGGTGGTGGATTCTAAACAACCTCACAGGTGTTTGTGTAATTACTAATGCATGTATTGCGTGTCACCCATAGTGCCATATAAAAGATGATTGCATTTAATATGGCTTGACATGCTCGCTTGTCCATGATGGGGTGGATGTTTCCTTAATTAGTTTAGATTAAACATACTTTATTTCGCAAGATAAAAGGATTAAAGTCATTGACAATGCTTATGTGAACACCTCTCCATGTTTACGCAAGTCTTTGTTCTGCTGCATTGTACATTTTAAACCAGCATTTGATTCTTTACATAGTCTTTAGAGAGCATTTATCAACAACCTGTTGAAACTGGGCATTGGAGGGTGTTTCTGAAATTTACCCAGTAATTATCAATCTCTGTTATGCCTACATCATAAAGACACAGTGCCGTTTACCAACACTAATAAGTTTGTGCAATTTCTAGCCAACAGTTTGTAATTAAAAAGTCTGTGGTTATCCAGCAATTATAGCTGTAATAGCCTCACAACAGTAAATACCGTGTGGAAGATAACCTGGCATATCCTCCAAGTAAAAACCCATGTCCACCTGGTAAATTCTTGGAACTACTTTCAGTCCCTTTTTGGAATGGTCTCACATTGCCCTGGCAGGCTGTCGTTTTCCCTGAAGTTGACCTCCTTTCCAAACACAGGATCAGCATAGTTTCCTTACAATATTATAATATGCGGTGGTCTGTTAATCCTTGCGATTTGTTCACAGTTCAATTAGTGTTGTTTGCCCAAAGTTATAGTGATAACTTATTATAAGTAGCTGTTTCTCTTATATGCTATATGTTCTTATGTGTGACGGTTCCAACCAATTGCAGAAAATGAATGTGAACAGTTTGAATGGGATCTTCACATGACTGTTGGACACTTTACCGCCAATAGAATTTCAAATTTTTCTTACGTGCATAAAGTAGTGCGCAATAATGTTGTGCAGTGGTAGTAATAAAATGAGCATGCTATTGCCATTTGTGATTTTTGCCTTTGATTCGTTAGTTGTTTACTATATGCAGCTATAATCACTGGATGAAGGTAAAACCAACCTCGCAGCGAATACTGCTGCCAGCAAATGCCTCTTTCAAGACCAGCCATACTTTTACTGGTCCACATCGTGGACTCGTAATTTACAGGCTGGTCATGAACTCAACATTTCCTGGCAGCAGCATTCACTACTCGGTTAGTTTTTCTTTTGTAATTGAAAGCATGTATGCTGAGGCATCATTGTCAATTAAAATGTGAAACAAGTTGTGGAAACAGCTTCAGGTCATCTGCTAGTCTGTAAACAGCGGTGTTTCCATCAGGAATTTTTTCAGGGGGTCACAAGAAGTGAAATTTAGGGGAGAAGACTAGCTTTTTACCAATTTTACATGTGAATAAACAAGACTTGTGACCCTTTAGAATTTTCTCAGAGGGCATGTAAGGTTTCGAAAAGGTGATATATACCCCAATTTGTGGGTTAACAGAAACACTGCAACAGGGTTGTGTCCTAAGCCTATCATTCTTCAATCTTTTCACAAATGACTTTCCATCAATTTTCACCCTGACCTCTGACCCTGTAACCCTTCATGATGCAGAATGAAAGTGCCTTAATATATAAGCAGATGATGTGATGACTTTTTTCCAAATCATATTCTGGTTTACAGACTGCTCTTGATAGACTTTCCGCAGATGTGAGAAATGGAACCCAGCTGTTTATTCATAGAAAACTAAGGTTATGATATGAATAAGGTTATAATATGAATGGGAGGCTTATGAAAAATAACTTTAATTTTTTTTTTTAGTTTAAACATATTTATTTTCACTGGATTACCCAATAGTACATGAAATATGACTAATCTAGGGGTTCTCCAGACACGGAGACGCACAACATGGTATATACAAGACGCATAGGACAATACAATGTACAAACATGTGACTATGTACTCTGGTAGACATGCTGTAATACAATTAAACAACAAAAACAATATCAAACATTCCAGTCCAATTAAGAAAACATGCATATATACACGAATATGCTTAGTAGCAAGCTAATTCGTCCTCAGCACAGGGAGCGACTGAAGGGGAGGTTATAGCTTGCTGGGCGCGGCCGAAGCACCCTGGCTGCAAACTCACACTGCCACTGTGGAGCCGCCAGTGCGCCCAGTAGCTCGGATGTTCCTTCCCGCCTTGTCATTGTCGACCCTCCTGTGGAGACACGATAGAGAACATGGTAGTATTAAAGGTATATACGTTGAACATACAAATACACTGCAATGGTATATGCTGGTTTCGGGATTCATATATATGATAAGATACTACACGGTTACAATATAAATCGGCGTGTTTCAACAACAAAATTTTGCATTGCTCTGAAAATTACTGTATTGCATTCTTCTGAAAGTTCTTTACTCCCGAACAATAAAATACTACATAGTCTGTCACTTGCAACATGCATTATCAGGTTTGGATTAACACCAGGGGCTAACAAAGGAGTGATGGTAAGCAGGAGCTTCTTTCTCTCTTGGACATATTTAGGGCAGTAGAGACAAAAATGTTTGAAATCCTCAGTTGGGTGGGAGCAGGCACAGGTTGGCTGTTGAATGATATTTACTTTATGGAGATCGGAATTAAGTCTAGAGAATCCTAATCGTAACTGGGTATGACAGATGTTAGCAAATCGCTGACCATGGGAGTAGAAATCTGGAGCAATGTCGGCTGCTAGCAGAGTGGCTTTGAGTTTCGACTTAAAGATTTGAAGGGAAAGGGAGTTACGGATATCAGTGGGGAGATTATTCCATAGTTTGGTGGCATCAGGGAGAAAGGAATTTTCAAACCGCTGGGTTCGGCATTTGATGAGGCGAAGGTTGCTGATAGGCCTATGGCGGAGCGTATGATGAGCCATGGCGGGGTTGCGAGGTATAAGGTTGGATAGGTAGGAAGGAGTTAAGTTAAAATACATTTTGTAGAAAAGGATTAATTTGAAATATTTGCGTCTACTGGCTAGTGTAGGCCAACCAAGTTCATCTAAGAGTTTGTTATGGGATGTGTGCCTTAGTGCGCCAGTGCATATTTTAGCTGCCTCGTACTGAATCGACTCAAGTAAATCACTCAGACCTTGCCCACAATTATCAAAGATAACGCAACCATATTCAAGAATTGGCCGAACCATTGAAAAATATAATCTTTCCAGTGTTTTTCGGGATAACTTAAATTTGAATCTTCGAAGAAGTCCAATACGCTGGTTGGCTTTGTTTGTGATGCGTGTGACATGCGCACGCCAGGAAAGATTGTTGGCTAGAGTAATTCCAAGGTGAGTGTGGGTGTCTTCCTCTGGTATGACTGTACCACCTAGAAGGACAGGGGGGTGATAAGGTTTATTGATTTTGGCCGAGAAAATAACTGAAATGGATTTTAAGGCATTAAAAACCATGCGCCATAATTTACCCCAGTGGTAAATAAATGAGAGATTTGTGTTCAAGTGGTGTGCCGAATCGGTAGGATTTTGAACTATCTCAAGTAGACTAGTGTCGTCGGCGAAGATGCGGACATCACAGGTCAAGTCATCTACAATATCATTTATATAGACAAGAAACAATAAGGGACCCAGAATTGATCCCTGAGGTACGCCGGCCTGAACAGGAAGCCAAGAGGAGGTACGCCCGTGGATAATAACACGTTGAAAGCGGTTTGACAGGTAACAGTTTATCCACATAAGAAGTCCTTCAGATAACCCCAGTTGTCGTAGTTTGAAGAGGAGGCCTACATGCCACACTTTGTCAAAGGCTTTCGAGATATCTAAGAATACCATTCTGGCCTCCTTGGAATTTTCAAGCCCATTGTAGATATTGTGGAGAATACTTATTAGTTGGTTGGTAGTTGAATCATTAGCTTTAAACCCAGAGTTCTTATCAGTTAGTAGCTTGTTGCCTATTAGATATTCATAAAGAAAATTAAAGACCAGTCGCTCGAAAACTTTCGATACGTTGCACAGCAGGGAAATTGGACGATAGTTACTCTTGATTTGTTTATTCGATTTCTTAAACACAGGGCAGATATTAGAGCGTTTCCAAGAGTCGGGAAATTGAGAGACACTGAGAGACAGGTTGAAAATTTTTGTTAAGGGCTTGGAGATCGAGTCAGCAGTATTTTTTAGGAGAGTGTTGCCAATATTGTCGGGTCCTGAGGCAGAAGTTAATCTCAAGGAGAGCAAAACTTTCCTGACACTTTCTTCATTGAGCGTGAAATCACTCATGCGTGCCTCAGTACGATAGGTAAAGTTTGGCAGGGGAGGTGCATCATTATCGGCATGGGTAACGCATTGACTAGCGAAGTAAGTATTAAATACTTCACACTTTTCGGTGATGCTAGAGATAATTTTACTGTCTTCAACAATAGGAGGTATGTCTTCATGGATTTTGCATCCTAGTAAGGACTTAGATAAGTTCCACCATTGTTTGGGATTCATATCATCTTTATCTAATTGTGTACGTAATTTAGAAAAGTAGGAGTTTATTGACACTTTTATTGCATTGACAACCTTATTGCGTCGCTTTTTGTAGAACTGATAAAACCTGTCAATGTTGGCACAGACTTCAAGAGTGAAAGGGCGAGGAGTTTGAGTTAATGTCTTAAAACGTTTCCATGCACAATTACGCTGACGCATAAGTTTTTTAATTTCAGCTGTTATCCAAGGTTTATCCTTTGGTCGTATGGTAACTTCTTTGTATGGGATAAACTCTTTGGCAGTTTTTAGGAAGAGGTCAGACCAGTAAGATACCACGTCATCAATGGAATCGAAGACGTTGAAGGCAGTGTTCCAGGGAGCAGAAGATAGGGTATTATTAAGACCTCGAAAATCAGCTTTTTTGAAATTCCAAACACCTCTTTTAAACGAACGGTCTCTGTGGTAGGAGAGTGAAAAGGAGCAGAAAATAACCGAGTGATCAGAGTTTGAAATAGGAGCTAAGACTCCACTGTCCAGGATAAGTCCAGGCGAGTCAGTGATCAGAAGGTCCAACAGACTAGTTGAGTATTCGTTTATTCTGGTAGGTTCGTCTATTATCTGAAAAAGATTTAATTGAGCTACGAGATTGAAGAGAGACATGCCAAGTTCACTATTTTGATGATTGGAGTTCCAATCAACACACCTGTCATTGAAGTCACCTGTGAGTATCAATATATGCGGGTTACTTTCGATTGCGGATGAGATGGAATTAAACAGAGACTCAAGAAAAGTATCACGGATCTCTGCTGGTTGACCGGGAGGTCGATAGTAATTACCTATCAGAACTGGCCCACGTTGGGTCGGGTAATATAGGTGGTACCCTCACTGACATTGCCCCCTCACACTGTTACCTTGCCGGTTTTTTTTTTTTTAGTGACTGGAAGCTTCAACCTGGCTTTTAAAAGGCTTGTTGATCATGCCAAACAGGCAATCTTTAAGTTAAAACAACTTAAGATTTTGAACAATGTATCTTTAGACTTCAAACTATTTTTAAATGAATTATCCCAAGTACTCAACCATTTAAGGAATTGTATTCACAAATTATATGAAAGTGACTGGTTAGTACACATTAACTGTGAAAAAGGAAGCATAAGTGGCCAATACTCGTAAATGAAAACCTATAAAGTATTTAAGAATGACTTATCGAGGGAAAATAACACTCTTGAGGCTGAAACATGGTGAAAAGAAAGAAGTTACAACATTGCATGCACATGCTCATTGTAAATTGAACTAGGAGGGTGGACCATGCCTAAACCTCTGCTTCACAAAGATACTGTAACCTGTGTAATAATTCCAACACTGAAGATAGGAAACATGTTATACTGGACTGCCCAAGCTTTGTGCCAGAACATGATGTTCTGTTTTAACAACGGTCTAGCTTACTTGCTTTGGCTCACTTTCTCATCAGGAAAAATTTTTTATTCATTATATCTTGCAACAAGGAGACTCCAAGTTTTGAAGCATGTATTGGATTTTGTTGATTTGATTGTAGCTAAATGTATCCAGTTATTAATTTCTGTGTGTGAACACAAACTTCTTGTTTTTCCTCAAATACTTTGTTCTTCCTTGATTCATTTAGTTGTGTGTGCCAGTTTTGTGGTCAGCTTTACTGAGACACTATTGTTCCAAGAAGTACCAAACTTGGCATGATAATAGACCTAAAAGCAAAGTTTTTGCATATTGTTTAGAACAGTCAGGGTGTTGAAAATTATGCAAAGTAGAGGCATATTTGTGGAAATTTTAAATCGTCCATATCTTCAAAAGTTTTTTAGATAGAGTTGCCATTCCAAGCGTCTATTACTAAAGCAAAATCCTATAGCGTGCAAACAAAGTTGAGAAGTTACATTATGTTAAATTCACTGAATTTCCTCTGAATAAACGTGCACATGACATATTCCTGGCCCCACCACTGTGCCCACAAGCTGGTAACTGTTTCCACAGGACAGGCTGTTATGCAGCCAAAGGTAATTGAATTGTGATAGCCTGGTCTCCATACCTATCAGTTACACAGGCAGTGGTGGCCAGTGCTGTGGCTTACTCTTCAGTCCTTAGGGAGACTGGCTGTGCTGGTAGAATAAGCTTTTCTGCCTTGTGTAAACAAGAAGGCTATATATAGTTTGAATCCTCCTTGGTGTGACTCCCCATCACAATAAGCTAGTGCTAACTGAGAGGTTTCTGATAGGTTAGTGTCATAGCAGCGTCCAATGAAATATGAACCAAAGTTTAGCCTGTCTTTGTATCTTGAGATTCAGATCAACTGCCAGAAATCACTCAAACACAGATCCAAACTGCATGTAGTGACCAAACGTTATATGGAACGATTTTGGTGAGGGCAGTAGGTACATTGGGGCATGCAGGCAGAGCTCCCATAGGCATAGCGGTTGTATTTTTGGACCCAGCAGTGACACTTGCTCATCAGTTAAATATATATACATTGTTTCATAACCTTTGTAAACACTGCTCACTTCCAACAAAGATTCATCTTATTTCATCTTCCAACCTATGGACACAAAATTTGTTACACCTGTGAATCTAATGGACAGTGAACAAAAACTGATGCATTTGAAATTATGCAGCCCTTGAAATATGTAAAAGTTGCATTTATCTCCAAAACTGTTATAAACAGAGGTGCCAATCCAACTTCATTTTATAGGTTTGTGACATAGCAGATCCAATAAATCATGAACCAAAGTTGTAGCATTTTGATTTATGCAAATTAGACACACTTAATTTAAATCTTGAATAGCTTGAATCTTGAAAACTATTATATAATAGATTGAGGTGCCTTTGAGATTTCAAATTCAATATTCAGGTTTTTGACATATTTGCATGAAAAAAAATGTTGTTGCAGGAGTTAAATAAATACTGAATAGGCAATCCATAAAAGTTTTCTAGACAAACAGACTGATTTGCTGACAAGCAAATCAATTTCCTAGTTGTCAAGATGCTCTTAAAAGACTGGTGCAACTAATGGAAGTCTATTCCTTGCATTACAAGTTTGTGTAGTTCTACCTGCTGACACAAGAGGGCAGTAGCTTCAAATATGCTTTTTACTTTCCATGTGTAGGTTTCATTGCTCTCTCTTCATCAATCCGGCAGTAACTTTCTTCTCTGGAAGTCGACCCGCAGGTATTCAAGTTAGAAATGCTTTGTTGCTTCTTTGGTATAGCCACAAGTACACATGGGACCATCAACAAGGTTGTGTTTAAAATGATGATAGTTTAACAAACTTGATTCAGAGTGAAGTCATACATGGCATATAGTATTTGACCTCGTCATGAGCTGCAAGTGGTGTGTGTGCTGCAGTGCAAATATTTCTCTTGAATGAACTCCAAGTTGGAGAAGACCTGAGTACATGGGGTAATGAATTCCACAATGTAATCAGGGTTCGCACAGGTCCTTGAAGTGCTTGAAAGTACTTGTATTTGCTACATTCATTTTCAAGGCCTTGAAAACCTTGAAAATCCAGAATTTTGGACAAAGGTCCTGGAAAAGTCCTTGAATTTTATTTTTAAGCATCACACAATGAGGCAAGTTGCCAAGAAATATGAATATTTTTCACAAAATTTAGCATTTATGAACTTGAATCATATTCAGATGAACACAATCTGCTGTCATTTTCCGTTAAAGTGGCATGCAAATTCCATTTGTCAAAATGTAACACTGCAAATTACAAAGTATCTTTTTGCTTTAAACCCCCTTTTAACCCATGTGGGTTTGAAAGTTCTTATCAAATCAGGCCTAACCAATTATGTGTGCCTTTTTTTACATGTACACCCTACTTTCAGGGACAAATACACTGTATCAAACATACAGGTAACAAAGTGCATCACCTTCTTAGAAAAGAAACTTTGGCATTTTTGTGTAAAATGTGCACGGGGCAGGTACATGATACATCTCCAGCTCTAATTTTACCCATATGTAGTTGTAGCAATTTTATAGAGTAGATAGAGTCAATTTCAGAAGTACAACCCATACTGGCTGTAGGCCCACATAAGTCACAGTAAACTCATAAAATAATCCATATTGAATTTATCTTTCAAAAGGACTTTTGGTAATATGATCCACATATAGGCTTCTTTGTAAGTTGGTGGAAAGTCTACTGCTGACTTAAAAAATTGAGTCTGATTCATATATGGTTGGTTAAATAATAAATGTGGAATAATATGCATTGATCTTATTAGTAAAGGGTTGAAAAGTGATGATTTAAACAACTTGTCTGTTGTGTTCTATTGCTGGATCTGGTCCTTGAAAACTTGACTTAAGTGCTTAAAAAAGTACTTGAAAGTCCTTGAATTTACTTTTCACGAACCTGTATGAACCCTGTGTAATGATTGATGGAAAGAAAGAATATTTTTTCATGGTTCTGCAAGGAATGAGTGGAATATTATTTTCATTTCTGGGGTCATGTCCTGAAGGGAAGGGGCTCAGGGAGGTGGGATCTGTATCTGAATGTAAAGAAGGGCAAGTCCATTAACTTGTTTGTATATCAACCAGTTTGTATATTTCTTCAGGAGCTTGAAGTGTTTTCCATGTAGTTTCTTCATAAATAAGTCTCTTAGGAGAATGTTTGTGTGTACCCATTACCACACTTGGAGCTGCTAGTTGCTTGGATTCAAGATGAACTGACTGCTCTATAGAGTGCAAGTGTGCCACAGGGCATTAGCCTCTTCCACTATGGGTCTCGTGTGAGACATACATGTAGAGGGTATTTTTAATGACTGCCTACCCAAAATGATATAAAATTTTGTAGACAATCCACTTGTTTCAAGTGTATACAGAGCCAACATATTCATGCCAGAAACCTCAGTTATTCAGGATTACCCCTAAATGGCAATGATTATGCAGTTCTTCTGTTCTTCATCCGTTAAGGTATACAAGAACATAGGAGATAATATTCAGCTCAGCTGACTTGTCAGTCAGCTGAGCATATAGGATAGGTCTGCGCATGCTACATTCATAGTCGGTCCATCTGTTGTTGTCCATTCATCCACAATTAACATTTTGACTTTGTGTGTTATTGCTATTTTCCACTACTTGGTGGGTATGTTCCTTGTGGAAGGGTCAAACAACGTTGTTCACCAGGTGGCGTGCTGTGGATTCCTGATTTTTAACCATTTTTTTTCCAGTTTGGGTTCTGATCGATAAATGCACCTTTCCGATTGATTACTATGTAAGTCAATGGGCATTCTAATGCTAATTCACATTTTTTACTTCTCGAAAACCGTCGGTCAGATTTACTTCAAACCTGGTGGCAGTGTATATTCGGTGGGTCTCTAGCAGGTATTTTTAAATGGTCACGCTCCATTGATTTTTGGTGGTTTTTTTGTTCTTGGGGGGAGGGGCAAATCTTAAAAAATCTTCTCTGAAACCCCTCATCTGATTGCCTTGATATCACACAGGGATACTCCTAGTTCTTAATTTGTTCACCATGTGGTGCTGCAATTTTCAGCTCAGCTGACTTTCTAGTAAGACTGATCTTCTTAAGAGGCTCAGTCATCCATCTTAGAAATACTTCTCAATGCCATATGCACTTGGCTAAAGCTCAATACAGGTCTGTTCAGTTTCAACATTGATTTTGTGGGACAAGTCTAGGTCAGCTGAGCACAGGCTGTTCACACCTCTAGTTAATGATTTCTTTGGGTACATTTTTGGGGGCAAAATCTTAAAATATCTTCTTTTCTGAAACTACCATGCCAATCGTTTCGACACTTCTGAGACCTTAATTTGTTCAACAGGTGGCACTGCATTTTTTTCTATTTTTTAACAAATTTTTGTGTCTGAAAGACATTTTTGACTTTTCCAAAACTGTCAGTCAGATTGATCTGAAACTTAGTGGAAGTGTTGCTTGTTGGATGGTCAAACAAAATTGTTCACAGGGTAGTGAACCTCAGGATTCCTGATTTTTAAGTCATCAGAGGTTATTTGGTGGTTGGACAAATGCAAAATCCTGTATATGGAATGTATGTAACGAAGTCTGCTATAGCCAGATAATGACTGAACTGCAGTGTTTTAATGATTGAAAACCAGGGTACCTTATGTAGTTGTTTTTAGTTTTCAAAGTGCAACATTTTATGTTGCTTGGCAAGCGGGGCACATGATGGTAGTGTTCATTATTCATGATAGAAATCACAGGAAGGTTGTCAATGCATTGCCTCACACAAGATATCAAGTGCTGCAAGTTGGTTCCAATACTAATAGCATAATATGGTTGCTGCAATACAAAACTATGGATACATTACAATATCTAGCACAAAGTTTTAATTATAAACAACAGAATCACATCATTTAAGTATGATAAAAGTTAAAAATCGGTATCAGTTCATCATGATAAATAGTTGACAATCTATTGAACATATTGATTGACTGTTTACACCATGCATACATGTAAATCTGATGTCAGGGCAGCGCGATTGTTTGATAGGTGTGATTGGAGCAAATAAAGGATCCATTATGTGCACAGCATGATTGGTCAATTGCAGATTGGTTGATGGCGCGTAACAGCAATACTACGACATATCAGAACTTCAAGGCAAAAAAGGTGTGCCAACTGTCTGTCTGGCAGAGTTGCAGCTTTGACCAGTCTTGTGGTTTTTGAACTCTTCAGCACCAATCACCACTAAAGTCCACCTGCTTAAGGCAAACTAGTCTAAATTATCGTTAGGATCCCAGATTCGTATTCCACGTAAAAAGACCTTTCATTCAAGTACCAGTAAGCCTACCGTTCCAGAGAGAATACCCCAGCTCAGCATCCTTTCTTGGCCCAATGCAGGCCGAGAAAATGTGTTGACTCAATCCTAAATTTGGCACTGAAAGGGGGAAAGTACATGTGATGGATTTACTATTTAGTAGTCTGTCTTGTATAACAAAATATTGCATGCACAAAATCTGGTAAATATGAAAGATTCATAGTGTATGTGTGCTGGTGTGAAAAGGAAAGTGCCAATTACAATGTTGATCTCTAAACATCAGGGCAAAGCTCAAAACCAGTGAAAACTAGAAAAGATTTCCTTCACAGCAAATCTGTCAGGGCACCTTCAAAATGAGAACAGTTTTGAAGCTATTCGAGATTTAAGTTTTGTGGATTCACTATATGTGCATATATGTAACTTAAAATGGTACAGCTTTGGTTCTTGGTTCATTGGGTGCAGCTATGTCAAAAACCTATGAATTGAAATTGGATTGGCACCTCTATCTTCAATAGTTTTGGAGATGTTCAAGAATTAAATTTTGTGTACTCACCAAATTTGCATAAATTTATTCACTTGGACTTTGGGTCATGGTGCATGGGATGCCACTGTGTTACAAACCAAAATTGAAGGTGGAATGGCACCTCTACCTATAATAATTTTGGAGATCTAAAACTTTAAAGTTGTTCAAGTGTTCCTAATTAGCATAATTTTGAATTCTACAACTTTTGTTCCCTGTCCATTAGATTGACAGTTGTCTCAAAACTTATATGTATAAGTTAGAATTTTGTGTCTATCTTATTCTATGGTATTTATGAAGAGGGCTTTTAAAACTTTAATTGCCCTTAATTTGCATAATTTCAAACATAATGACTTTTCCAAACAAAATACACCATTTCACTGGTCAGCAGTCAGTCACAATGACAAGTTGAGTGGTTTTAGGGATAACTGGTCCAAGAGAAATTTTGGTCTAAAGAAGAAAGAAAGAAAACTAGAGAAGAAGATTTGCTTTACAGCAAATCTGGGTGCCTTCATCTTGAGAACAGTTTGAAATGCTACACTTTGCCATTATTGAACATAATCTGAATTTTGTGTATTAGCCTAATTTGTATCAATTCAAATGCTACAACTTTGGTTCTTGCTGTATTGGATGTGGTGTCACAAACCTATATACTGAAGTTAGAGTGACACCACGATCCACAATAGTTTTGAAGCTATTCAACCTTTTAAATTTTTGTGCTTTTGTCTAATTTGCATAAATTAAAAGCCTGCAACTTTGGTTCATGGTTCATTATATGTGGATATGTCACAAACCTACAAACTGAAGTTGCAATGGTACAGGTGTATAATAGTTTTGAAGCTATTCAAGATTTACATTTTGTGTATTCTCCTTATTCACAGAAATTAAAATCCTACAGGTTAGGGTCATGGTTCATTGGATGCACCTAATATTGTCACAAACATAGAGAGTGAAGTTGAAATGGCAGCTCTTTCTATGATAGTTCTGAAGCTATTCAAGATTTAAATTTTGTGTATTCACCTGATTTGTTAAAATTAAAATTCCACATTGTTGGTTCATGGTTCATTAGATGCACCTATGCCACAAATCTACAAATTGAAGTTGGAATAGCACCTCTGTGTTTAATAAGTTTGAAGTTTGTTTAAGATTCAATTGTTGTGTATTCACCTAATTTACATCAATTAAAATCTAACAGTTTTGTTTCATTGGATGCATCATTGCTACAAACCTTTAAATTGAAGTTGGGATGACACTTTTATCTATGATAGTTTTGAAGTTGTTCAAAAAGTGTTAAATTTTGTGAATTCACCTTGTTTGCATAAATTAAAATTGTACAACTTTGGTTTGTGGTTCATTGGATGCGGCTTTGCAACAAACCTTCAAATTGCAGTTGGAATGACACCTCTACCTATAATAGTTTTCAAGCTATTAAAGATTTAAATTTTGCATATTCACCTAATTTGCATAAATTAAAATTCTACAACTTTGGTTCATTGGATGTGGCTTTGCCACAAACCTATAAATTGAAGTTGGAATGGCATATGTATGTATAATAGTTTTGGTAATATTTTTAAATATTTCAATGCCCCTAATAAGCATAATTTGAAATTCTACAGTTTTCATTTACTGTCTGTTATATTGGAAGGTGTCACTAACATATGTATGCACATTGAAATTTTGTGTCTATCTGCAATAGTTTGGAAGATATTGAGCTTTTAAAATTTTGCTTGTCCCTAATTTGCATAATTTTAAACGTCATGACTATTCCAAACGGTATGCACAATTTCATTGGTAGGTTAGTCACCATGGCAAGTTTGGTAGTTTTGGGTATAATATTGTCTGAGAAAAAGTCCGGACAAATTTGTGTGCCATGGAAAGAAAGAAATCAAGAACCTGAGAAAAAACAATATGTCAGGGTAGGCATGCATGCGCACTCAGACATAATTAACCTATTATAGAATTGGTACCATACTATCAACGCCATGTGACTTTTCATGACCACACTCGTTTATTGGTTACACGACATGCACAAAACACACACACACAGAGTCTGTCTGGGATTCAACATTCCGTAATGTGTCGGCCTGGAACAAAACAGCTTCTTTTGCCACTACACAGCACCTGTCGTGAATAAATTAAGCAGAGGCCTTGAATCAAAGCAGCAAAGATATGTTTCGGTGTCTTGTTTGATGGTACAGAATAAGTGATTTGTCCAAGTCAGTGTGGTTCATGTGTTGAAATCAGGTTAGCTGTGACAGTGTCTCAACATACTCATGCCATACAAAATCTTGTGAATATTCTGGAAAACAGATTGAGAAATCAATGATATCTGAGCCATAAAGCCACTATTGAAGCCTGTATCTGTCATATAGTCATCAGTTCAAGAGCTGTTTTTAACTTGTCATTCACACAATTTCTGCAATAAGTTAAGCCGTCTTTGCATCTGATATCCCTTTTGCCCACGGCTGTTCATATTCGATGCCTTAGCACAGACGCAAAAGTGTACACACAACCTTGTCCATGAAGGCAGGGTAACATAAAAGAAAAACAAAATTTTCTTATTTTAACATCACATAATTTCAAAATTTATCAAGATATCTCACCCAAGTTTGCAAACTAGAAATATTCGTAGTTCCAAAATAACTGAGGAGAGTTTTGAATAATCTTGCTATTAAGGCATTCTGGAGAAAAATTCTAAAACTAACAAAACTCCCTAACACTCATAAAACATTGGAAAATAACTGCAGGAACACCCCTTGTACAAATAAGGTCTAAGGGTCCTCAGAAGGGTGCCTATGCAATTTTAAAGTAACTGGATTGGTAGTTTCTGACAGTCAGATGTTTAGCTAAGCTGACTTGTCGGTCAGCTGACATTTTGTGAGGGTCTGTTGTCCGTCTGTCATCTGTCCACAATTCACATTTTCAACTTCTTCTCAAAAACCGTTGGCCAAATTTACTTCCAACTTGGTGGGGGTATGCTTTGGGTGGATCTCTACCAAGTTTCTTCAAATGGTATTGGTCCAGTGACTTTTTTAAAAAAAAAATTATGAATTTATTTGTTAATTTTTTTGGGGGAAACCTTAAAAAATCTTCTCCAAAACCGCTCACCCAATTGCTGTGATATCACACGGGAATACTCCTAGGGACTCCTAGTTCTTAATTTGTTCATCAGGTGGTGCTGAATTTAAAAAAAAAAAAAATTTTTAGCCCAGCTGACTTATCAGTCAACTGAGCTTTTAGAATGGTCTGTCATCAGTCATCTGTGTGTCTGCGCATCCGTCCACAATTACATTTTCAACGTATTCTCCAAAGCTATTCATTACATTCACTTCAAACTTAATGGCAATATACCTGGGGTGGGTTTCTACCAAGCTTGTACAAGTGGTCACGCTCCAGTGATTTTTGGATTTTTGATGATTTTTTATGCTTTTTTGGGGGAAACCTTAAAAAATCTGTGAAACTGCTCACCCAATTGCCTTGATATCACACAGAAATACTCCAATGGACTCCTAGTTCTGAATTGTTCACCAGGTGGCGCTGCAATTTTTTTTATAATTTTTTGTGTGTTTTTGCTGTTTTCAACTTTTCCAGAACCGTCACTCAAATTAAGCTTAAACTTGGTGGATATGTTCCTTGTGGCAGGGTCAAACGAAGGTGTTCACTAGGAGGCAATAATGCGGATTCCTGAGTTTGATAGATTTTTTTTTTTTTTTCAATTTGGGTACTTATCAATAAATGCACCTTTCCTGTTGATTACTATGTAAGTTAATGGGCATTCTAATGACTTGCTCTATGAAACCATCAGTCAGAAGGACTTCAAACCTGGTAGCAATTGTAAAGCAATCGGCTGAGCAGCTTCAGAGAAGTTTTTTTTTTTAAAGATTAAGCTACACTGCCTCAAAGTTTTCAAAACAATCTGAAAAACCATTTTGGAGAATTTGAAAATAGCACTAACACACCATAATTTAAATTTTAAAAAAAAAATACAGCACCACCTGTTGAACAAATTAAAGTCTGGTAGTCTCCAAAAGTGTTCCTATGGAATTTTGAAGTAATTGGACGAGTGGTCTTGCTAAGAGTTTTTATTTAGTGTCCTCATCCTCCATTTACAATTCACATTTAAAGCTCAGCTGGCTTGTCAGCAAGCAGAGCTTATGCCATCACTCTACACCCATCCTCCTTTCACAATTCACATTTTTGACTTCCATTGATTATATATTGAGGAATTTTTGCTAAAATGTAGCTGAGATGAGATGGACCCAAATGATTACTCATTAGAATGGGCCATAGCACCAAATGAATCCAGAGTTACATACATGTATAGGTTGAGCTATTTGTGTTACCCTGGCAAGCTGAGCCAGGGAAAGGTATGCAGTAACAGTGCTATAGGTACTGTTATGTTGTCCCATGGGACCTCTGGGGACCTCATTGGAGTTGGGGGGGGGGGGGGGGGAAGTGAGCTGTCTGCCAGCAGACCAGATGGTGCCAGGGCTCAATGACTGCTTATCCCTCACAGGGCTTAATGGTGCCCTGGCTAATGACTGCTTAGCCCTCTCAGGGCTAAGGGCAAGTGTATAAGGTCTTGGACCTGTAACCTAGCCTAATGCATTTACATGTTCAAATGCTGACATTTGCATATTTCTCCTATTTGAAACGTAAAACCACATCTTCCTTTGCATTCTACTTCAAGTTTATACCGATAACAGCAAGTTAAAACCAAGAAAATGGGGGTCATGTGATTAGAATACCATCCACAGTTTTCAAGTTAGCCTTTATATTTTTCAGGATTTATATAGTGTATAAAAATCTAGGATCGTTTTGATATTGTTGGTGCCACTTAGTGTACTTTGCAATATAGGGGTCCAATGTGAAAATCTTGTGAACACTCTAGCAGCTTTAATTTTTGGCCATCTGCACCAAATTTGGTGGGATTGTTGGGGAGGTCAAAGTCTAAGTTGCTAGTGATACTTGTGGTGCCACCTATAATTTGATGGAAATTATGAAATAAAACGTGTTTTAAGATATAAAATTCCATATCTTGAAAAGTAATTGGATTAGACTTGCCAAATGTATAAGATACAAAGACAATGTCCAAAGCTAGAATTCTATATAATATCAGGGAAATTGACTTATTTTTGTGAGGTCACCATACCTGTAAAGTTGAAAGAGATGATTTTGTAATGACAGGGTGTAGTTTGGACATCAATGAGCACAGCACCAGGCAGGCCCATGGGCTTCTTGTATTACATAATCTGGGTGACCTTGATCTTCTGTTAAAAGGTCACTGAGGACATAAAGTTAAGGACTCCGTCATTGTTGTAGTGGTACATGCAACAATATCCATCACAGGAATTGCACAAATAAGGTATGATTACATGTGGAGTGAATAACCATCTAGTGGACATTCTATACACAGAATTTACATAAGCTTCATATGTTCAGAAGCCACCTGAGGACTCCCAATTTTGAAACGAAGAGGTGCAATATAGGCATGGTTCCAGCTGAGCTTGAGGCCCATGGGCCTCTTGTTGTGAATTTTTTTGTTTTGTTCCCTTTTTTTTTGGCAAATGTAAAAAAAAAATCTCTGAAAGCGATTGCTTTGATATCACACAAGAACAGTCCTACAGGCTTCTAATTTTTAATTGTTCACCAGGTGTTCTGCAATTTTTGAAAAAAATTATGATTTTTTTGTTTGCTTCCGCTATTTCGACTTCCTCACCAAAACCTCACTTAGATTAGGCTGAAGCATGGTGGATATGTTCCTTGTGAAAGGATTAGACAAACTTGTTCACTAAAGGGCACTACGGTGGATTCCTGATTTGTAATGATTTTATTCAATTCGGGTACTGGGTGACCTTGTTGAAAGAGGTAATTAATTTTGTAATGGCAGTGTGTAGCTTGGACATCAATGGCAAAGAATATGGAGCCTCCAGAACAAAACTGTATTTGAGTACATTGTACATAAAGCTGTACTTGGTGACCTACTTTTTGGGTAACTGTGACCCAATGGTTATGGCATTTGGCAGTCGTCCAAGTTTATTGTTAACTCTTCGATAACTCAAAAAGTTTCTACCCAATTCTACTCAATTTGAGCAAACAGACCATGTATGGAAAGGTGGATGTGAGGTGCACGTTTTGAACCTAGGCAATTTTTTAATGCAAGTTAAAGGTCAAGGTTAAATGTCCAGTCAGAAACACGCATCATCTTGTGAATGCTCTGCATCGCTCAGTATTTGAGTTAGACCCATATAACTATTTGGACGTCTGAAGTGTATGAAAATCTATGTTGATGTCTATGTTGGTGGTGCCACCTGTAGTATTATGTAAAATGTGGGTCAAAATGTGAAAATGTTGTGACCATTCCAGTATCCTGATCTCTTATGGAAATTATGAAATTTAGTGGGATTGTCTAAGAGGACAAAATCTTGGTTGCTTATGATACGTAGTGACACCACCTAAAATATGATGGAAATTACGAGGTAAAATGTCTTGAAAGATACAAAAATTCCGTTTGTCCAAAAATAATTGAATTAGACATGGCAAATTCATAGCATATATAGATCATGTTTGATGCTAACATGTTTTGTAAGATCAGTGGCCTTGGCTTATTTTTGTTAGGTGACCAGACCTGTAAAGTTGGAAGAGGTAATTTCATAATGGCAGGTTGTGATTTGGATATCAATAGCAAGGAGAATTGAGCCTCCAGATCAAAATTGCACTTGAGTACATTGTGTATAAAACTGCTTGGTGACCTACTTATTGGGTCACCTTCACCCATTGATTGTGTGACCTTGACCTATTTTTCGTGGTCATTAATCACTTAAGAAAAATATGTTTAATTCAATACCTTGATAAAGAATAAGGGGAACGATACCAAATGTACCACAAATGTGTATCATGTGGTAGTTTGATATTGGATTAAATATAGATGATCTTAATTAATTTTTCAAGGTCGTAGTGGGATTACATTTCAAAAAATGATTTTTTAGTGATGATAGTCAGCAGAGCATTAGGCCCATGGGCGTCTTGTTTAGCTCTAACTGCCCTGCTCTGGTGAAAAGCTGCAGAGACAACTGCCACAGTGACTGTGGTCATGTACATAAGTGTATGGAAAATGTTGATAAAGAGCGTTACAAAGATATTTGGTTTTGAACAGTAGACATTTATCTATGTTCTTTAAGAAAATATACTGAGTAAAAGGCTGCTGCTTAAAGGGAAGGAGCTGCGAAGAGGGATTATATGGTAACATGCACCAAAATTAACCTCTCATGAGCTTAACAAGTTCAATCTAACATGGAGCCATGTAACTTCATTTGCTTACCCATTCTTTTTTTATTTGCAGTTTGCAGCAGATTTTACAGAGAAGACACTGTTCAAGACAATAATGGTTCGACTGCTGAAGGGAGCCCTCTCTGGGGAAGAACAAGATCTGGGGATCATCCTCACTGAAGAAATACTAAGTGTAGACAAACAACTCCTGCAAGTTGAGAAACTCACCAGTGAAGTTTCAGGTAAAGTTTAGTGTGCTATTTATCCTGTCTTGGAGTTTTGTTTTGTGTGTAAATGTTGAGTGGGCCCTTGGTCATAGTCAGTTTTTCTGAAACTATCTGTACAGCTCATCAGCATTCAGGGGTCTCTGCACAAAGCTCAGCCCCAGAGAATAAGTTGGCCAATACAAATTTCCCATGATAAAATAATAAAAACTTATTGTCCAAGTCAACCTGAGCAAAGTATATGTACATACGTTTTTGGAGGGGCATGCTTCATAGAGTATGAAAATAGGGCAAGACTTTTATTTAAGGACAGGTAAGAAACCAAAAACTTTTGCTTGGCCGATTTTGAGATTTTAACAGTTTTTAGAAGATGAATGTCCTTTCTATAAGTTGTCAAAATTTCAAGTTTTTAACTAAAATACAAATATGAGAAAAACGCAAAAAAATACACAGGTATGTGGACATCTGGACGTCCATGTGTCATTCTTTTGGTTTTCAGCAGCCAAATGGAACAATGCCACTCGTCAGTCATACTAAATAGCTTGTCACGTAGCTACAGGTAGCAACTACCCATGGCAAAATGAGAGTGGTATCACGGCGGCACCGCGAAATCAGGCGGCATGCCGAAAATATGTTTGTGGGCAGGAAAAAGATGCAAACATGCTAACATATCATAGCCTTAGTTGTTAACTTTATAGTTATCTGCTTGTTTTGCGTAATGAAGGAAGACTTAAAATGTTAAGGAAGAGCCAGAATCGTCAGACGATGTCCCTTAAAAGGCCGTGCCACGATGGATTACCCCAGTGGTCCTACACACCAAAGACAGGCATGGAAAAAAAAACCTGGCACTTTAATCAACAATACCCACGTACACAATAATATTTTATCGAAACCCAGGGATGAGGAAATAAAAATACAAATAAACACATCGAAATAAGCATAAATGTGAACAGAAGAGAAAACACACAAAATAGCGATAAAAACTCAGGTTGGAAAGAGAAATGAAGCTCATGGAGAAAATAACTACAAAATAATGACAAGCTAACTAAGTAAAGTGTACAGACAAGTCTAACAGTCTAACTACATAAAGTATATATATAGGAGTAAATACAATAAAACACTATCCCTAAAAATGGGATGAAGAGGTAGGGGGCGGAAGACCAAACCTGCCATCCATCCACTGACGACGGGCGGTCATTGGCCACCCCACTGAAGTAAGGCAACAAAACTTTCGTTGCCAGGCTTAAGGTCATGGGTCTGGAAGAGCCGCCTCCATGACGTCAAACTTTGAAACCAGATTATCACTGTCGCCGTTTGACAGATCACTGAACAATGTTTTCCGTACTTCAAAGGCTCTTTTATTCATGTGATTGGCCAATAATTGATTGACAACCTCACCAAATGTTAAGGGACGATGTTTACTACGTTTTGTACAAATATCAGCTCAACTTGAGCAAACAGTATTGTTTCAGAGGCAAATGATCAACATCAAAGGCCTTTGAAGATTGTTTTCTCAGAAAGAATAATAGAATGAGAGCCCCGCCTAAGAATGGTTATTCCAAGAAAATGGCTTGGCGAAATTTAGTCCGGTTAACGGCTTTTGATTCTATAATGTCTGCACTGCAAAAGCGATTCAGCAATTTTCAAAATTTTGTTTCATTCTTTTGCTATGAAATGAAGTATATGACCTGGAAATCAAAGGGAAAATTGAAACATCAGACTTTGAAGATGGGTAACAGAAAAACTAAACCAAACATAAAAAATCGCAGGATAGTTTTTTATTGCCAATGTGTCAGGATTAAGATGCAAGTGTAATTATGATTTTATCACAAATAATTAGTGACTTATATCGACATTTATGGGGTGGATGCTTTGCGGTCAACTTTCAATTGTTTATTCAGCAATTAACATCAGACACCCAAATACAGGACATATAAATTCTATGGAGTATGACGATCACACACATATATGATTTGTTATCCTAACGCAAATACATTTTGAGCTGGATTGAATAAAATGGGATTTGTTTTTGGTGTCTTACCTGTCCTTAATATCTACATTCCCACAGAGGTAGTGAATACTGAAAATCTCTAGGTCACTTGTAGAAAAAAAGAAAAAAAAAACTAGTAGCCAATGTGCGTTATTGTTTTTAACATATACAAACTGGACTCCCATATTTATATCTGTGTAATACACACATATTGTGATGTCTGGGTACATGCACAGATGTCCTGTTTCCTCAAAATTCTTTCTTTTTTTCTGCCACCTATGTTTTGTCTGCAACTTTTCTCAGAGATGGCTATTGCAAGAAATATGAGCTGTTGCATGAACATAGCTCCTTTACTAAGTTTTGTTTTTGCTCAAATATCTTTATCTATGTAGTTATTTGTCTGTCTGTCTATCTATCTATCTGTCTATCTATCTATCTATCTATCTATCTATCTATCTATCTATCTATCTATCTATCTATCTATCTATCTATCTATCTATCTATCTATCTATCGACACTGTTGTTCTGAAAAGGACCAAACCTGGCATGGTGATTGACCTAGTACATATACTTCTAGCTAATACCTTAGCACACTTTACCTCATAACACCTTTTATGAAACTTTTAATGTATGGTGTCAACCCTGACAACATCACCGTGATATCTCAAAAAATAGTGACCACAGCTTTACCAAATTTTTGTCAGAGACACTATCTTATGATGGACTTAAAACCAGCTTCCTGTGATTATTTTTAAAGTTTTGATGAAACTTTTAATGTATTTTTTTGAAGAACCCTGATGACATTGCTGCGATTTCTCAAAAATATTGACCACAGCTTTCCCGAATATTTGTCAGAGATGCATTTGATGATGGACCAGGTTCCTATGTAAAACTAGCTTCCTCTTTGTATTTATAAACGTTTTATGAAATTTTAAAGTAACCATCTTTTAGGCTGTCTGAGACATGCACAAGGGGACGACAGTACCATAATATCTCAAGAAGGATCCAACCCTGCTGCCCCATTTTTTTTTCAGAGATGCACATCATGGTAGACCACATTGCTATTGAAAACCAGCTTCTTCTTCGTCTTATTTTTAAACTTGTTATGAAACTTTTGAAATGTTTATTTGATGGCCGACTGACTGACGCACAGTACAGTGGGTTTGTCACCAGAGCTTGCCCCAAGAACACATCCAAAAGTGCTCCTTCATTTCATAGACAACAATATGGAAATTGTATGTAAAGTATTCTACTGGGAAGTCTAAAAAAATGCATAATTGAGGAAAAACAGATTGTGGGCGCTGAGGGTAATGGTTCTCTGAATGCTATTTTTCGAAATCTGATATCCATTTGACCATTGAACTTGGTGGTGTATATACAAAACATATCAGAATTGCCTTTGCATTAGGAGGAAGGATTTCCAACCGTGACCTTATCGTGTCACATTCAAGATTTTGGCGACGAGCAAATGATACATCTTTTGATACATAAGTTACAATGCCACCACCTTTTTTTTAGTGAATCCTGTCTTTTCAAACCGTGTGATAACCATTTATGGTTATGAAATCATCATTCACATCACCATTCTAAAAAGTTTCACTTACCCCAAATATATTAACTTCCTTAACCTATTTCTCTAAAAGAACCCTTAACTGATCAATCTTTGGTAATAAGTGGCATATGTTTAAGTGTGAAATCCTTAGACCTGGAAAGTCAAAGAATGATTGTTTATGTATATCACTGAGACATAAGCAGTGTTTGCAAACACCACAACTACTGAGAAACATTGTAACATCAAAGAATTCCTGACAACCTGTAGGTTTCACTAGCTTTAAGTCACAGCTTGTGAGTCATTTCAGGCTGGGAAAACTAACACCTTGTACTGGTTTTTCATGCAAACATACATCCAGTATTGGATTAAAAGAGGAAATAACACCTTGAATTGGCTTTGCATGAAAGTTTACGCCTTGTGGTGGTTTTGTGTTAGGGTTTTCACATAATAGACCTGTTCATACCGAGTTGTACCGAACTTTTCCGGACCATAATTAATTATGCATTACATTGTTGGCCTTATTGTTCAATCAGCAAGTGGCCTAGTCTGGCCCATGCCTTCATGTTTACAATGGATGGCACGGCTTACACTGGTAATTACAGCATGGATTGTGCTGAGCAGTGCAAATGTTTTACCTAAAATGTCACATCCTTGGTGAAATGTGCATTTTTAGTTTGCTGACAGTTTGATTTTCCATTAAATCCAACCACATTCTGTGTTTGACTTTGTGATCCTTCCACATGTAATCCGGCCAGCATGGTCAAGCACAAAACGTAAATATAGTGACTGTGGTGTACTTCCCGAAATGAACTGAATAAACCCGAGTCCTATGAACTGGTCTTTTGTTTTCCATCATGAACAGAAGTGATGTTTTCTCAGCATCCATACTTAAACTTCAATCCCTAAGTTTGTATAATTCCTCACCTCAGTCCATGCATCTGTCTGAGTCATACAGCGTTTACTGCTCCTATGTGGTACATTTACTGGCATTGTACTCTCATGTTTATCATGTCCTACAGCGCTGTCCAGTGATTTGTTGTATGATGTACAGAAACACATCAAAGATTCAAACCTGTTGTTATATCTATCAGTAAGTCCGGCATAGACTTCTTTGTCTTCGTCCTAGATATTAGTTGCAGTAAATCTGTGGCATAGCTTGACCTGGCCTGTGCCCCCACAGCCATTGCTATAGACAGCCTTTTTGTATCGGCACCTTACCGTCAGGTGATTCGACTCACCACAGTGAACAGGTGAAAGCAAACCTCGCTTTGCTGATGGCAGGGTCATGGAGAGTAAGCTGGGATTCCTGTGGTATTGACTGCAGCCAGATGATGACCAGTTACGACTTCTGTCTTGGCTCCATCACTGATCGACACATTTGGTGATGGTCTGCAGGCAGGTCCAGTATCATCAGGCCTTCACGTTTGAGGAGTGTGATTTTTCACTCGAATTAAAAGCTCGCCTAAAATAACTGAGGTGAGCTCCTAAACGCACTTACCAATCTTGCATTTGAGTACTCTGACTATAGCAATAGCTCACCTAGAATGATTTCAGGGGAGCTTTTTTCAGCTCGCCAACAATTTTTAGGTGTAAAGGCCTGTATCATGTGATCCACCTGTATCATAAGCCTGGGCTAGGAGTGGCACACATTGGTAGATCGTTGTCAAGAGGACGCTGGTGCCAGCTCTTTTCCCCCATTTGAGCCCTTATAAGGGCTACCACCATTCCCTTTCCTCCCTCTACTGTTGAATTCTAATTTAACCTGTTGCTTTCTAACTCTATTAATTCATTTCTTTTCTTCCAGCTTCCTACCAGGTAGTCTTGTACACTTTTAGTACCTTACCTGCCTCCCAGAAAGCCACCTATCAAACCTAAAACTCACGCTACATGTTCTTCTTCCTCTAAACACCGAATCTCTTCTAAAACCTTGTAATTGTAATCCTCTGTGTGCCACTTTCTGAAAAAAATGTTCCCTTTTCTCTCTATATGCATCGCACCACAACAGCCAATGATCCACCTTCTCCTCTGCCTCTTGTCTGCACATCTTACACTTTCCATAACTACCTGTTGTCCACTTCTGTTTTCTCTTTTCTAGTTTGATTACTGCTTTCCTCACATGTAAGAAACCCCCTGAAGACTTTCTTCCACTTCTGTTGCCAATTCTAACACCTGGGTCAATGTGAAGATGTGGTCACCTACCCTTCTACCTAGTCTGAATCCATTCTGAATTTCCCCCAGAAGACCAAGCCTATCAATTATTCTACTTAGTCTTTGGTACATTATCCTACTGAATAGTTTGCCCACATTTGATGAAATCCCGATGCCCCTACACTGATCCAATTGGCCTCCTGGGCCCTTCTTTGGAATACATGGAATCCTAAGTCTATACCATTCCTTTGGTACTTGTCTTTTCTCACTGACCCTATTGAAAAGCAACTTTAAACAATCTTCCAATTTCTTCTGGCCCTCTTTTTATGAATTCTGTCAAAATATCATCTGGTCCTGGAGCTTTGCATAACCCTATCTGCTCAATTGCCATTTTGACTTCTATACTTCTGGTCCTGTAACACATCTCTGGATCCCATTGATCCTGTGTGTACTCTGCTTGACCCACTGGTACTGTTTCCTGACGCCACTGTTGGTTATTGCCTTCTTCCCAATACTCCCTTAAGGCTTCCTGTATTTCTTCCTTGTTATCTGTCCTTTTCCCTCTGTGTGTGATTTCCTGTGCTTTATTCTGTTTTTGCCAATTAACCTGTTTGCAAAAGGCAATTAGCACCCTTCTTAATAAAAAAAACCTTCCTCCTCCTCCTTTTCCTTGTCCGCCTTTTTCTCCCTCTGTCTATCAGCCTATACCCCTCTGGGCATGTTACTATACTAATCTTTTCCTTTCTGATATGCCTGTCTGCTAGGGCTACAATGTCCATTCCCTCACTCTCTGTAACATCTCCTATCTCTGCCACTTTGTTTTTATATCCCCTGCAATTAACATCCTATTTTCATGGTCTTTGTTTTTCTATTACTCGTCATTCTTGCATTTTCTTTGTTCCTACTTCTAACACTTTGGCCAGGAGACCGCCTGGTAGATGCCGGGATTTCTAGTTTCCCTGCTGCACCCACTCACAAAAGGCCTGCCCTGACCTATCTCCTCCTACCAGACTGGGGTGAAGCCAACATCCCCGGCAAACAACTCCCTCCTACCAACAAACTCCTCCAAAACCTCCCTGAGTGCTATACCCCTCTCCCTGCACATCCTACTTGCTGTTTATTGATCCCACAGATCCTGCTAGCCTCCCAGCTACCCATCTTAAACCTTGGTAGTATCCCCATCACTAATGGCTCACGGTCTAACTGCCCTATGCAGTCTAAGAGCCTCCTATACCTTCCCGAAACTGTCTGAGTACCCACCCTGCCTACTCCCCCCTCCTCCCTATCAGTTAGGTCATTAGTCCCAACCTTGACTATGACCTTTGAGTCCTCTCCACTACTTGTCACTATCTCCTCTAAATGCTCTTCTACAGCTCTAATCTTTGCCCCTGGCAGACACACCCTCACCCTGTTCTCCCTGTCACTCCTACAAAAGGTCCAATCTATCCTCCTAACAATACTACTCCCCACCACAACTGCCTGTCTAATACCAACCCTCTCTCCTTCCTCTTCCCTCCTGGCCTGCATCTCCTGCTGGACTGTCTACCCTGCAATCTGTCCTTCCTCCCCTCTTCCCTCCTGTCCACTTGTCTCTGGCTCCTCGGACCCTGTCTGTCTTATTGCATGTTTCCCTCCCCCTTCCCTGCTCTGCCCCCCGACCACCCTCCTGTCCCCCTACCATGCTAACCCCCTCCCCTGCTGCCCTACTCATATCTCTGGCCTCCTCTAACTCTAACCTGAGGGCTGCTAACTGGATTTTTAAAGTCTCAGTCTTCATAAATTTCCCACACCTGTACTCAAAACTCTCCTCCCTTGCCTCCTCAAAGGTACAGAGCAGCCCAGTACAAATAAACTCCTCCCACATACAGCACCCCTCCCACTGTATGTATCCCTCCCACTCTGCCCCCTACTCTTTGTCTACCTCTCTGAACTCTGTACCCTCCCCCCTTCCCCCTGTCTCCTGCCCCTTCTTCTGCTCTCCTCTCATCCTGCCCTCCTATCGTTCCCATCCTACCTCAGTCTGTACACCCTCTGCCTGCTTCCCCCCTCTAGCACACCTCCCTCTTGCTACCTTCCTTCGTCCTGCACCTCTCCTACCCTGTGGCACACCACAACCCGACATACTGACTATAGTTTCACTGTTTATTTGTTCCTTGCTTATGTTATTCAAAATGGCAGCTCCCACGCTAACTGTCCTATTTCCAATTGCTAAAACTTTTCCAATTCAAAATTCCGAAAAATAACCCAAATTTATCACTATAAATTTCCTTGCGATATCTCTATATATTCATAAAACAAATCCCCTTCCAATTTGGTCAAACCCTGTCTAATTGCCAAAATTCCACTGAACTTATACCAGCTTCAAAAAACAAACCCTTTTTTCTCTCTCTGTATATCATATGCAGAATGTTGATGCTGCATGATTTGGCAGACTTTGACCAACCTATTCAAGGTCAAAGAAGAAATTTATTTCAATAAAAGAATTTTTGTGATTGTCATTACATGTGAACCTGCAAAATAATTAGTGACCATGACCTATTTTTCAAGGTCTTACACGCTGTACAAAAGAACACTCAATTCAACATGTTGAGAAAGAATAAGGCTAAGATTATCAAATGTGCTGCAAATGGGCATTTTGGTGCTAATTCACATTTTTGACTTCTTCTGCAAAACTGTCAGTCAGATTGACTGTAAACTTGGCGGCAATCTACCTTGTGTGGGTCTCTAGAAGATTTGCTCAAATGGTCACACTCCATTGATTGTTGAATTTTTTTTTTAGTTTTTTTTTTTCACCTCAGCTGACTTGTCAGCTGAGGTTTTGTGAGGGTCCGTTGTCCGTCCGTCGTCCGTCTGTCCACAGTTCACATTTTTGACTTCTTCTCAAAAACCGTCGGCCAGATCCACTTCAAACTTAGTGGATATGTGCCTTGGGTGGGTCTCTACCAAGTTTGTTCAAATGGTCACGGTCCAGTGATTTTTGGATTTTAAATGAATTTTTTTGTTCTTTTTTGGGGCAAATCTTAAAAAATCTTCTCCGAAAGTGCTCACCCAATTGCTTTGATATCATACAGGACCACTCCTTGGGACTCCTAGTTCTTAATTTGTTCACCAGGTGGCGCTGCAATTTTTTCCCTAATTTTTTATGAATTTTTATGTGTCATAGCTATTTTCGACTTCTTTTCCAGAACCGTCACTCAGGTTAAGCTGAACCATGGTGGATATGTTCCTTGTAGAAGGGTCAAACAAAGTTGTTCACTATGTGGGAATGCAGCGGATTCATGATTTTTAACCATTTTCTCAATTCGAGTACTTATCAGTCAATGCAGCTTTCCTATTGATTACTATGGAAGTCAATGGACATTCTAATGCTAATTCACATTTTTAACTTTTCCTCCAAAACGGTCATCCAGATTAACTTCAAACGTGATGGCAATGTACCTTGGATGGGTTTCTACCAGGTTTGTTCAAATGGTCATGCTTCAGTGATTTTTGAATTTTTAATGAATTTTTTTGTTCTTTTTTTTTGGACAAATGTTAAAAAATCTTCTTCTCTGAAATTGCTAACCCAATTGCTTTGATTTCACACAGGAAGACACCTAGGGACTCCTAGTTCCTTATATGGTCACCAGGTGGTGCTGCAAACTTTTCCTAATTTTTTATGATTGTTTTGTGTTATTTCTATTTTCGACTTCTTCGCCAGAACCGTCACACAGATTAAGCTTAAAGGTGGTGGATATGTTCCTTGTGGAAGGGTCAAACAATGTTGTTTATTATGTGGGAATGCTGCGGATTCCTGATGTTTAACGATTTTTTCAATTCGGCTCCTTTTCAGTAAATGCACCTTTCCTATTGATTACCATTTAAGTCAATGGGCATTCTAATGCTAATTTACATTTTTGATTGATGTGGATATACCTTGGGTGGGTGTCTACCATGTTTGTTCCAGTGGTCATGTTCCAATGTATTTTGAATTTTTTATGATTTTTTTTTTCAAAAATCTTTACAAAAGTTTTAATAGGAAAGTTTTACATGGGAATTTCTTGTAATGGTTGTAACTTGAATAATTTTGGCCAGATTTACTTCAAACTTGGTGGGGATGTGCCTTGGGTAGATCTCTACCAAGTTTGTTCAAGTGGTCACGCTCTATTGATTTTTGGATTTTTGATGAATTTGTTTGTTCTTTTTTGGGGCAAACCTTTAAAAAAAAACTCCTCTCCTCTGAAACCTCTCACCCAATTGCTTTGATATCGTACATAGACACTCCCAGGGACACCTAGTTCCCAATTTGTTCACCAGGTGGCGCTGCAATTTTTTTCTCATTTTTAAAAGAATTTTTTGTATGGGTTTTGCTTTTTTTCACTTGTTATATATATGGATATGTTTCTGTGGAAGGGTCAAACAAAGTTGTTTACTAGGTGGCACTGCTTTGGATTCCTGATGTTGAAGGATTTACAGTTCAGGTACTTATCGGTCAATGCAGCTTTCCCATTGATTACTATGTCAGTCAATGGGCATTCTAATGCTAATTCACAGGATAAGTGACAGGAAATTTACTGTTCACTTGATAACTTGAGATCTGTTTTGAGTTAGTACCGTGATGCTGCACATGTTAATGTTTCTGAATGAGTGTCATGCTTAGACAGTACATGAATGACCTTGACCTCGTTTGTGGGGTCACAGTGCAACTTACATGAATTTTACCTTCATTATAACTTGAGAACTACTTGAACCTTGATGTTGCACATGTAAGTGTTCTTGTATAAAGGTCAGAGTTACTCAGAACATGGGTGACCTTGATCCTTTCCCAAGTTTATAGAGCGGCAAGTGTGATGAATGTCAAGATCAGCTGAGCATGGGCTGTTCACACAGCCCTCTTGTTTATGAATTTATTTGTTCTTTTTTGGGGCCAAATTTAAAAAATGGCAAGGGTTTATACATGTACATGTCAGCTGAGCACAGGACTGTCACAGTCCTCTTGTTTGAGTTTCTGTTTGGTTATTAGGAATTATACCAAGTGCTCTGCCTTGATCATTGATCATTGGCTGCTTAGTTCCTATTTATCAGAATCATTTTGTTTTAATCATGAGTTTTATAGGTTTTTTGAATAGGTTTTTGGTGACTTTATCCCATCAATATTGCAACCTCAGGCCATGAAGTCTGACTGTGACAGTGATGCTTGTGCCCAATTTCTGTTAGTTTTGCTGATTGTATGGGTAATGTAGAGTGGAGTTCATGTTTTGTAACCCCATTGTTTTTCCAATGGATGATTGGCTCATTTGGCATCACCTGGCACCTCTGACCCCAGGTTTTGTGACAACACAAGCTGTGGCTGAGAAATATTAATGACTGCTGGCTCTGACTTCAAACACAGAGCATGGTTACTGTAATGGATTATTGTCACCTTTGCCCATCCCTCGTCAGCAAGGCCCATGTCTTGCAGATGAGTATTGATTGTAACTGGGTCACAGAATGTTTGTTTAAGATAAAAAATGGGGTCCCTTTTGAAAAAATGGTTGACCAGATAAGCAAATGTTAGTTGTACCTTGTCTGAGATTCCAAATAGGGTTGCCTGGGGCAATGGGACATTTAACTTGGTGAGACCTGTATATGGGTTAAAAAGTGAAAATCTTGTGAACTCTCTAGCATTCATAATTTTTGGTGGATCTTCTTTAGATTTACTGGGATTGTGGATGAAGTCAAAATCCCAATTGCTTATTACTAGCAAGGTCCCATTATGCAGGTGGTCACAAGCAGGTTCCAGCCCATCTACTTAAATTTGAACATCAGTTTAATGCATGACAGCAGAGCACTAGTGCAATGGGCCTCTTGTTTGATGTTATATATTTGTTACAGTGGGAGAGCATAAAGGCCGAACAGGGTGTTTTGAAATGGCAAATTTACAAACGCTTTTATAACAGTTATCTCCTTTCTGTATGTTTTGTTTGGATCTTTAATTCACTCTGATTTATTTTTTACTTGTTAAGAAACTGCTGATTTTATAATCGTTCCTTTTGTTTCAACAGGAACAACAGCATTGGTGGCCTTACTGAGACATAATCAGTTGACAGTAGCTAATGTGGGGGACTCGCGAGGGGTCATCTGTGACAAGGATGACAAGGCAGTTCCAGTGTCCTTTGACCACAAGCCACAGCAGGTCAGCAAACTCTCTTCTCTTCATAAAAGATTCATTGTTACATGCAATTTAAATAGAAACTCTGTTTTTGTGAGGTTTGGTGCCAAAAATTCAGATCTCAAGAGAAATGACAATATTTGAAACTGCCAATCCCAAAGGCAAAGGATGGCATGATTTTATGAGCAGAGTTTGAAAATTTCAAGTTAAAAACATTCAGATGAATTGTTTAACAGCATTTATGCCTCATTTCCTGTCATGTGTAAGCAGCATTAGCATCGCATACAGAAAAGTAACACTGAAGGCTCCGGGAAATTGGATGACTTATGAATTCTATACATAAGCATGTTTGTACATTGCCAGTGATGCTTAGTCAGTTGTGAATAATAGATCACCTGTAACTATTATTGTAGTTCCACAGATGTTGTAAATATTGATTCCCCTGCAACTTTTTCACATTGAAATTTACCAGCAGATATCCAGTATCATAAATTTTAAATGCAAATGTGGTGTGCATTTTCAGCTCAGCTTACTTGTCAGTAAGCTGAGCTTTTGTGAGGGTCCGTCGTCCATCCATCGTTGTCCCTTGTCCGTCGTCGGTTCACAATTCACATTTTTTACTTCCTCACCAAAACCGTCTGCCAGAATCACTTCAAACTTAGTGGGGGTGTGCCTTGGGTGGATCTCTACCAAGTTTGTTCAAATAGTCATGCTCCAGTGATTTTTGAATTGTAAATGAATTTTTAGCTAAGCTGACTTGTGAGTCAGCTGTGCCGTTATGATGGTCTGTTCATCGTCCGTTTATCCATGCTCCAGTGATTTTAGCTCTGCTGACCAGAGGTCGCAGAGCTTATGTGACCACTCATGTCTGTCAGTCAGTCCGTACATCCGTAGACTTTTGTTCATTAGCGCAATACCCTCCACAGTTTTCAAGTTAGCCCAAATTAATTTCCAGGACTTATAGGGTGTATGAAAATCTAGGCCGAGTTCGATATTTTTGCCGCCACCTACATTATTATGTAATATAAGGGTTATAATGTGAAAATCTTGTGAACCCTTTAGCATCTTTAATTTTTGGCGGATGTTCACCAAATTTGGTGGGATTGTGTGGGAGGTCAAAGTCTAAGTTGTGGCGCCACCACATATATAATTTGAAAGAAATTATGAGCCAAAATGTGTTTTAAGATGTAAAATTCCATATCTCGAAAAGTAATTGGAGTAGAGTTAGACTTGCCAAATTTATATGATATATAGACCATGGCCAAAGGTAAAATGTTATGTAATATCAGTGACCTTGACTTATGTTTGTGAGTTCACCATTCCTGTGAAGTTGGGAAGGTAATTTTGTAATGGTATGGTGTGGCTTGGACATCAGTGACAAAGAGAATTGAGCCTCCAAATCGAAATTGCACTTGATTACAAAATACATACAAGTGTACTTGGTGACCTACTTTTTGTGTCACTGTGACCCAGTAATTATGGAGTTTGGCACTTGTTAAAGTTTATTGTTTTTCCTCAATAACTCGAAAAGTTATTACCCGATTTGATCAAACAGACTATACATGGAAAGCTGGATGTTGGGCGCATATTTTGAACTGACAATTTTTTAATCTGAGTTGAAGGTCAAGGTCAAATGGCCAGTTTGAATATTCCGGTCGTCTTCTGAGTGCTCTGCACCCCACAATTCTTGAGATAGGCCCATGTAACATTTAGGAGCAAGAAAGTGTACAAAAATCTTTGTCTACATTAATGTTGGTTGTGCCACATATAGTATTATGTAATATACAGGTCAAAATGTGATAATCTTGTGACCACAGTACTGTCCATAGTTTTCAATTTTGCCCTATATAACTTTCAGAACTTATATGGGGTATAAAAATCTAGGTTATTTTCGATATTGGTGGCGCCACCTACAATATTATGCACTATAGGGGCCAAAATATGAACATCTTGTGAACACTCTAGAATCTTTAATTTTTGGGAGATCTTCACCAAATTTGGTGGGATTGTGGGGAGGTCAAAGTCTAAGTTGGTAATGGTGCTAGTGGTGCCACCTCTAATTTGATGGAAATTATGCGCCAAAATGTGTTTTAAGATATAGAATTCCATATCTCGAAAAGTAACTGGATTAGACTTGCCAAATTTATATGATATATAGACAATGTCCAAAGCTACAATTGCATATAATATCAGTGACCTTGAAGTATTTTTGTGACTTCCCCATGCCTGTAAAGTTGAAAGGTGATTTTGTAATGGCAGGGTGTAGCTTGGACATCAATGGCAATGTCAGCACAGCACCAGGCAGGCCTATGGGCCTCTTGTATTACATAATCTGGGTGTCAATGATCTTCTGTCGTAAGGTCACTGAGGACATAAAGTTAAGGACTCACTCATTGTCTTGGCACATGCAACAATATTCATCACAAGAGTTGCACAAATAAGCTATGATTACATGTGGAGCGAAGTGCCATCTTGTGGACAATTTTTGCATTAAGTTTTATATGTTGAGAAGCCACTGGAGGACTCACAACTTTGAAATGAAGAGGTGCAATATAGCCACGATGCCAGCAGAACATTAGGCCCATGGGCCTCTTGTTACTGATTTCTTTTTGTTCTTTTTTGGGCCAAAGCTCAAAAAACCTTTCTCCAAACTGCTCACCCAATTGCTTTGATATCACACAGGAACACTCCTAGGGACTCCTAGTACTGAATTTGTTCACCAAGTGGCGCTGAAATTGTTTTCTAATTTGTTGTGATTTTTTGTGTGTTTTCGCTATTTTCGACTTCTTCTCCAGAACCGTCACTCAGATTAAGCTGAAACTTGGTGGATATGTTCCTTGTAGGAGGGTCAAACAAAGTTGTGCCTAGCATCGAACTTTTCCGAGTCTTAGTCCACTGGCAGTGGACACTATGGGAAGAACTGCTCAGGCGCAGAGTACCACTTCCCCTGGACATCGGCTTTGGCAGGAGTCACCCCTGCTTCAGGTAGCCAGATGTCGGCAGCTCCACAGAAACCAGTGTGTCAGTCATTTGGCTGTGAGCTTATGATAAATCTCAGTTATGTACAATGAGGAAAACATAATTTGTGTACATTGCCACATGTCCTCCAGGCACAAGCCCCAGCATGATCGTGCAACAGCACCCGACTTCTCCTCCGATGGTGGAACCACAGCTTGGTCACCAACTAGGGTCTGAATAATAGCTTTGACATGGTCAAAGCCCTTGGCAGGGGCAAGTGCCGTGTCCATGGGAGGAGGGGCCGAACCCATTGTTGCTGGCTCTCTGCACCTGTCGAAGTGAGAACTGCATGTGCGGAGAGCCCTTGGCCTATGTGGCCATCTGCTGATGGACGAGTCCGACATTGAAAGCACATCCTCCATCTCGGTGTCTATTTCAGAGGAATCCGGACTCGGAAAGGGGGCAGTAATGCCCAAGGCCTTATCAAACGACACATTGTCTGAGGGCGATGGAGTGGCCGCCTGTGACAGCAGGGGATATGTCACAACACCCAGCAAAGGGGTAGCAAGCACATCTGCAGAAGTGGTCAACGCCACAGACGCTAGCTCGACCTGATCATACCACACGGGGACGGACAGTGGAGGCAAGGGAGGCTCATATGCCGAGTTCTCAGTGGCCCCCGACTGAGAAATCTGCTGGCCAGAGGCATCTGGCAGGTCTCCAAGAGGCCGCTATCCTGAACCTCGGCCGCCACAGACTAAGAAGTCTGCAGGCAGGAAGGGTCCGGATTGAGTTCAGAAAGCTCTCGGGCCTCATTTCTGAGTGAATGCTGGCTCAAGGAGGAAGCAACGAGCTGCTTCGCCGACAGAATCTGCTCTGACTTGGCAGCAACAGTGGTGGCCAGTGCGGAAAAAGACAAAGCCTGTTCATGCAACTGCTGATCATCAGGGAGCTCCAGTTGCACCTGCTGCTCAGGATAGTGGGGCAGGGTACCTGGCTCAAATGCGGGAACAAGCAGGATCACCAGCTGCTCGCTGTGGGGCAAAGCTGCCTGAGGAGCTGCAGAAAGGACTGCTGGTACTGCTGTTGGGGGAACAGAAAGTTCCGCCTGGACTGTAGGTGCCGACACTGCGGGGCCCCAAAACCCACTGATGGTAGAAGGTGTCCCACTGGTCTTAGTGTCTTCCTCCTACCTCCCCTTTGTCTATGCTTAGGATCCGAGCTCTCGGATTTGGGAGCTTGGGCAGTATGCAAAGGCACTGGTGCTTTGACCAGCACTCGGGACTTACAGTCTGCGTGCTTGGACAGGCCGAGGTTCCAGGTTTCCACTTCGGACGCACTGGTTTGCGTGACTGCTGCTTGTCCAAGTGCTCAGATTCTGAGGCTGAGATCTTGACAGCTGCAATGTACCCTTGGCTGACTTCTTTGGCACAGAGTCCAAAGAAGAAACCGCCTGCTGAGAGGGGGCAAGCAATGCACACAACATCTCAGCCTACATCGTCATTCTCTGTGACATAGATTCGAAGGCAAGGTGAACCTGTGGATCAGTGGCAAGAGCAGAAGTGGCAGTCGTTTGGGGCAAAGTTGGTTGTGCAAGATCCCCATGTGGTGATCCTTTGCTTCCAGACTTGCGACTCCGACGTCTCTTCACCTTCTCCCAAGGGGTACTGGGTGTTGAAATGTCTGTAATCTGGGACTGTAGACGAACTGCAGCAAGTCTAGGCTCTTTCCCATCAGACACAAGAGACTGTAGAGGAACCAAAGTAAGTACGCTTTTTCTGATTGGGAGGTCTGTGGTGAAGACTCAATGGAGTCAGTCATCTTAGCTCGGCATTTGGCAACTGCGACCTGCCGCCTATGTCTCGCATGTTTAGATTTTCTCCGGGCCTGCTCACAGAGCAGCCATATGTCTTTTCCCCAATCCTGACAGTATCTGCAAATTTGCTCAGAGAGCAAACTTGACCCAACTGCAGGCAACAACCATAGCAGTGTGGATGGTCATCCCGAGCCGCCTTGTAGTGGTTCCATGAATCCAGCTTTTATCCACGAGCCAACAAGGACGAGGATGCAGACAAAGTGGTCACTGGATCAACACCCATGGACTGCCTCCAAAAGGAGGCAATAGCCTGGTGTGCACTGCTTTCCCTCTCTCTGCTATCTGTTTGCGAAGTCGCCATCTTGAAAGTCTTAAGTACCAAGCCAAACAACCAGCTTTGCACTTACTATTTCAGTGGTATCCAAACACAGAAATCAGCTTTCTAGTTCTCAGAAGATTCCATGACCGCTAAGAAAAGATTTTCCGCAGATCAGGACTTGAGTAACGCACTATAGCAGTGAGTGTGAACAAAAGTTTATGGAGCTTCAACTCAAAAAGGCAAGCCAAAAGTGGCACCCAAACTGGAAGGACAATAATGGGGAGCATATGCACCAGGAGTCACCATCAGTTCCACATGTGGAACTGAGGGATGGCGCTACAGGACCTTCAGGTTTTCAAATCAGGTGAGTCAAACTCAACTCTATTCATGGACGTTGGACCCAGACACAGTGGTCTAGGCAAATGGTGGTCGATAGGTAATGTTAGGTAACTTACATATATATATATATATATATATATTGCATAAGATCTTCAGTGGGAGGTCTGTTGAAGGTATGTCATGCTTACAAACTGACATTGATTTTAGTCATTAACTTCATTTCTCTTTCTGTTTCAGTTAAAGGAACGAAAGAGAATCAAGAAGGCAGGAGGATTTATAAGTTTCAATGGTGTGTGGAGGGTAGCAGGGGTGTTAGCCACTTCTCGTGCCCTCGGGGATTACCCCCTGAAAGAGAGGAACTTGGTTATAGCTGAACCAGACATACTGACTCTGGACATGGACGAATTGCAGCCAAAGTTTATGATCCTGGCTACGGATGGTCTGTGGGATGCCTTTAGCAATGAAGAAGCTGTGCAATATATCAAGGAAAGACTGGACGAACCTCATTTTGGTGCCAAGAGCATAACATTACAAGCATATTACCGGGGATCACTTGACAATATTACTGTGATGGTTATTAACTTTGTGTCTAGAAACTCAACTAAGGTGGCTCGCAATGGTTTCAATGCATGACCAAGAGCCATTGCTTTCAGGGATTGTTGCAACTTACATTACAACTTTATCTTCAGTGTTGAAGTCTTGCCACAAGGTACAATAAAGATATTTATTATTTCTGTGCAAAACATGTCTACCATTTGCATAGATCTCACCCAATATTTATAGGGAACTGGACTGACAAGTGTATTTACAAATATTCATTTCATGTAAATATATAAAATTGCCAAAACTCATATTTATGGCACCAAAGGTCTGCACCCACCACAGTCTGGATAGTATCCAAGAGCCTCTTCAAGGTAGGATTGAGCAGCATCAACAGTGAAGGCACAGGGACAAAGGCTGCTTCAAGTTCATTCTGGGATTTAGGAAAAAAGTTGTCTCTAGCCCATTGTCTTGATTGTGAAGTTGGATGAGCTCTGATTTGCAAAAACTTATAAGGATCTGATTTTGGGAAATTATTAACACTGTGACCCCCATCAATTTGGTTCAGTCACATGTCCCACAATGCATCATAGCCAAGAAGAACTGCCATTTATAGCAGAAGGGGATAAAAAGCATATTTCAATGGTCAAAATTAACTTTACAATGGTTCATGGTTGTTATAATGCACAGGCAAAAGACACTTTCATATTTCATGGTAAGAAGAAAGCAGTCTGTACATTTGCTATTTACTGGAAACAAACTGTGCATTTGAAGAGCTGTAGGTGTACAGGAACTACTTAGCCTGCTTTTGCCACATTTGTAGGTCAGCTGACATGCCAGTCAGCATAGCTTATGGGACAGTCAGCCACCGGTTGTCCATCGATCCATCCATTGTCTGTCATTGTCATCGTCTCCTCACCTTTACATTCTTGACATCTGCAGAGCCGTTGGCCAGATCTTGTGCAAACTTAATAGTGATCTTTATTTTTTGTTTATTTATTTTATTTTTCCTTTTTTACTTTATTTATCTTATTTTAACAGTGGTGATGTACCTGAACTTCAATCTCCACCAAGTTTGTTCACTCTGTGATGCTGTCACTTACTTATTTTTAGGAAATTGTCTATCTTAGGACAAATTATAAAAGATTTTTGTACATGTCAGCATGGTTACCATAGGGCTAGCAGAAGTCTGACATACTGGCTGATGTGCTTACTATTAACTCATTTCATACCAGTCCCTGATTTTTCCGTATATTTACTAATATTTAATATGACAATTGAATATTTAAATTCGTCATGAAAAGAGCTTTTGTTCAAGTACCAACATGCCATTAGTCTTAAGTCAGTGGTTCTGGCACTGCGTGGCAAGTCATGCTGCAGCTGCCCTTGTGGCAGCTGCAACATGATTTGCCAGGCAGTGCCAGAACCACTGAGCAAGGCCTGTGACCATAGTATGGAATGAGTTTAACACTAATGGGAAAATATCTGTGGGTTTTCTTTTGGTGCTAAATTTGATGTTGAGTGTGCTTGAAAGGTCAAACTGAAGCTTTGCCTTATATCTCAGTAAATGGTGCATCCTAAGCCCATTGCTTTTTCTAGACGGTTATACACTCATAGAAAAATGCAAATGGGGTTTCTTTTGGTGTGTTAATTTTGATCTTGAGTGATGTTGAACAGTCAAACTGACATATTGCCTGAGATATTGGTTATGGTAGATTTTGTCACTTTTCATGTGCAGAATGACTCCACAAGTATGCAAGTGAAGGCCTTGATATTGCAAACAGTGGTGATGGTCTTGAAGAAAGGTGATCTTGATATTGTTTTGAAGGTCACTTCAGTCTGTGCATCACAGGTCAGCTGAGCACAAGACTGTCACGGTCCTCTATTTTAAGGTCATGAATAGGTTTGAAGTGAAGGTTTTGCTTAGAGAGAGGGAAGGGGTGTGGGGGAAGTTGAGTCCATAATAACACCCATCCAAACAAGGATGAAGTGGCCTGGCTATTTAAAGCTGATCTGTCTGCATCAATTTTAACACACAGAGTTTTTAAATTAAACATGTTTCTATCCATTGTCACATCCAACTCAGATGTCATTTCTGTAAAGTGGTCATGATTGAGCTTAATCCAAGATGTATCACTCTGAGGAAGCGATACATGTAGGTGTATTGTTACGAAGTTCAACTTAGTTGGCATATTTTGAGATGGACAAAAGTTACGTGCATAAATTTGATAACCATAAACATGATAAAAGTGCAGCTAGATTCTACCAAACTTCACAGTGCATCCATTAAGACAAGCTTGTTGGCACACCAATCCTGTCATTCAATTATCAGAAAACTCACCTATGCAACAATCTTGATGTCCAAAGGTTTTGTATAGATTTGCAATGAAATATGGTTTGCAAATGTTGATTGAGTGGAGTAACTCGGTGACACCTGAATACAGACAGTAGTAGTAGTAGTAGTAGTAGTAGTAGTAGTAGTAGTAGTAGTAGTAGTAGTACAGTGAAACCTCATTATAACGACACTCGGATATCCAACATATTCAATTTTTTGACACAAATTTTCATGGGAAAAGGTTTATTTTCTTTGTTATTTGACTCATTTTTATGATATATTCAGTTATCTGACATATTTCTTTGGGGACAGATGTGGTCATTATAACAAGTTTTCACTGTAGTGATAACAATTTTGGGTACTTCAGACTGAGGTAGCTGGCAGGGTACCATGTAGACACCAGTCCCAGTTTAGTTTGATTTTTCTATGATTTTATGCTGACAATGATAAAAAGGTTGCAGGGTATTTGGGCACTTGAAGATTACTGTTTGTTTCATTTCTCAATCAATTTGTTGAGAAGTTACTTTGGGGTATTTTTAGCTCTGCTGACCATAGGTTGCACAACTTCTGCAATCACTCGTGTCCAACCATTCATTACAGGTTGCTATAATGATTGTTACAAGTTCTGTAAAAAGGACCAACCTTGAAAATATAATTGTAAGATGAAGAACGAAAATGTGTGCAAAAAAAATCTGTAAACTTTTGCTTATAACTGGGAGACGGTCCATAGTTTTCAAGTTAAGCTCGTAGTATTTTTTATTCTGAAGGGTATAACGTTTGGGTTGCTTTTGATGTTGGTGTCACCACCTGTTGTATAATGGAATATATGGACCAAAATGTGAAAATTTTGAGAGTGCCGCTTTTTGAAGTTTATTTTATGAAACATCATGAAACTTGGTAGAAATATCGGTCAAGCAGAAATATTGGCCTTATTGAACTTTAGGGGATCCGAGCTGCTGTAGGTCAAATCCTATTACGATGTCTATATTCCTTCCTAAAGTGAAGATTATTTCGCTGCAGGTGGTATGGTAACATTCCTATATGTTTTTCTAGTGGAATAGATGTAGTTAAAATATAAAAAAGTCAAATTTATTCCGTGAAAGCATGGATGGAATCAATTAATGCGCCTGCCATTTGCATATGCACAGAAAGACTTTTTATGTTGATATTACTCACAATGCAACATTACAACTTGATTTTTACCAATCACTGTATGTGTACTAGATTAGCCATGTGTGCACATTTACCTTCATGAGCCAGGTGCACGTGATGCCCTGGGATATTCCCAGGGAGGGTCTCAGCATTCATTTGTGTAAATTGTTTCTTCTAAATAGTTAAGCAGTACTTTTATTATTCATGATTGCACTTGAATTATATGATATACAGTGGTACCTGCCACATGTGGCCCCCCCCTTCTGCCAAGAAAAAGTGGCCACATATAGCAGGTGACCTGTCACCACAGGTAAATTTGACAAAGAAATTGATTCCTATGTCCGAGCCTGGTGACCACAAAAAGCAATGTGGCTGCTCACAGCAGTGATTGCATACAGCAGGTACCACTGTAGTCCCAAATAGTACTTACTGCAGCCATCTTGGATCATCGGCAGACACGCTGATGCTTAATTTACATGTTACAAGCGGTTAGAAGTCCTCTCAGATGAGTGATTTGTGTTGCTAATGGTTGTTTAAAACACATCCGGAACTTTCATGAGCATTGAACCATTATTAGTCCTATAAAGGCTTGGGTCCCCTAAAGTTCAAGTTCAATTAGGCCGAAACATTAAGGTGATCTGAAATTTGGTGGTGGCTCCCACAGTGTTACCATGGTTACAGAAGATATATGGACCAAAATGCATTGAAAGCACATTAAATTCAATGTTCTTAAGAAAGAAAAAGGCTAATGATGCCAAATGTACCACAGATGTGTAGCACATGTGGAAGTTTGTGATGTTCATAACATAACATCTTAACCTATGCACATACATGTATCTCCAGAACTACAAAATAATACCAAGTATGTGGTATGCCAAACCGTGTTAAGTTTTGGGTGGCCTCAACATATAGTAATAAGGGTAACAATATCTCATGTGCCACAAATGTACATCATGTGTAGAAGTTTGATATTGCAGAACATGAATGACGGTGACCTACTTTCTCAAGGTAATGCACATCTTTTTCTTTTTTTGGTAGTGGTCATCACATCTCAACTTTTGTACGTATATCCATATAATATTACAGGAACATTATGCAGACAAAAGTCTGTGATGTTGAGTCACGATGGAACCCCAGTGGAATAAATGGAAAGTGGCATTGTGCATGCAGGCATCAAAAAAGCATAAATTTATTACTGTAATAATAAATTGAAATGAAATGGAACTACAAAATTTACACCAAGTATGCAGCAGGCCAATGGAACTGCAAAATTTGTACCATGTATGCATAAGGCCAGTGTTCAACCATGGTACTAAACATTTTTTGGTGACCTTAACCTTTTTCAAGGTCATTAATTACTTCATTAAAGAAAACTAAATATGTTGAGAAAGAATATTGCTAAAATATAATGATACTAGGTACATGTATACGAAAAATGTGTATATGTGGAAGTTCTGTTGCACAATGAATGACCTTGGTCTGTTTTCTCAAGGTCACAGAGGGATAGCCTGTCAAGAAATGAATTTTTTGTGATGGCCATATGATTATATGTCGGCATAGTATTAGGCCCACGGGCCTCTTGTATGGATTCAATATTTAACAGTATTTTGACTTATTTTAAAGTGTTCATTTGGTTGAGTTTAAGAACAAATGTGTGTGTGTGTATCCATGTGTGCATGTGTGTGTATGTGTTCAGTAGTATTAAACAGTGGTTTATTGAAAAAAGTGAAGATGTTACAGGTAACCAATAAGGGTCAGTAAGATGCTGCACAACACAAAGGCAGCAGGTATAGAGATGCTGTTTTCAGACAGTGGAGTCAGTCAAATATTGAAGTACTTGCATAAAGAAAGGTGCCAAGCTTATGTCTTAACAGGACAGACATAATTCACCAAGCGTAATTTCTGTGTAATCTGTGGAAGTTTATCACATTTGTTTATTGAAAATATTGTTTGAGCTATCATAGGTTGCAAAACTCAAGGCTAATCACTCTCTATCTATGGTAGACATATAACTAGACAGGTGCTGACTATACTGGACACTCTGTAGTTGAGGATACAGTTTCATGTGACATGTTTATTTTTAGCAGGCGTCACAGACAGTGTTCCTCTTATTCTGGCTAATACACAGATATCACAAGGAGATGTTGTAATTCTGACCAAAGTGTTCAGGAAAAAAGAAACTATTTTATTATGTGTACATGTATTTTAAATGTATACTATTACTGTATATTTTTATTTATGATATTTATCAGCTTGTCTATCTATAGACAGAATTTTCATATTCACATGTTTAACAAAGGTTGTGTTCACATAGACAATTGGGCACTTTATGTTCATGTTTTCACTTATTAATGCTACACCTGCCTGCCAGACAAGTGTAACTTATTATATCTGTACCTACCTATCAGACAAGTATGACTTATTAATGCTACAGCTGCCTGCAAGACAAGTGTGACTTGTCAATGCTACAGCTGTCTGCCAGACAAGTGTGGCTTGTAAATGCTACCCCAGCCAGCCAGAAAAGTTCTTATTGATACACCTGTCTGCCAGACAAGTGTGAATTGTAAATGGTACACCTGCCTTCCAGACAAGTGTGACTTATTAGTGCTACCTTACTTGCCTGCCTGTCAGACAAGTGTGACTTATTGATGCTACACCTGCCTGTCAGACAAGTGTGACTTATTAATGCTACACCTGCCTGCTTGACAATGTGACTTATTGATACACCTGTGTGACCGACAAGTGTGGCTTGTAAATGCTACACCTGCCTGCCAGACAAGTGTGACTTATTGATGCTACACCTTTCTGTCAGACCAGTGTGACTTATTGATACACCTGCCTGCCAGACAAGTGTGACTTATAAATGCTACAGATGTCTGCCAGACCAGCATGCACAGTTTACCTTGTGATGAAGTCCAATGTCCCAGATGTCTGCCAGGATACTGCTTTAAAAAGCAGTTTGCTTTGGACTTTTGTCTGGAATGCTGCCTCTTCAAGGGTCACATTTTGAGGGCGATAACTCAGAGTTTTTTCATTCTTTCAGAGGATCTCCCAGTAAATAAACATGTATCTCAAAGGGGGGGGGGGGTATGATTGTAGAGCATTTCACGCAAAAACTAAAGCTAAGGTAGCTGTGGACTAGGGAAGTCATGGCTGATGACTGGGTAAATGTTGTGTTTAGTTGGGAAGAATATCAATTCTAAGAGGTGTAGATAGATATTGAATAAAATCTCACAAAAACTGTGGTTCCAATTTTAGTGCAAAAATAATGTAACTTACCTTATAGATCTGTGAAAGTTCAACTGGTTTGGCAAGGGTCCACACCTGCCTGAAGTTAGGCTGCTGTCCTGACCTGAACGGGTCTTCACTTTAAAGCTCTGAAATGGTATATTGCATGTTACCTTGCTTACCAGAATCTTGAGGAAACCATGCTTTCAAGGAACTTTTTCAGGTGATCTATTATAAGTTTTCTTTTCAATGATGAGAAGGTAAAGATGGATAAAACTGAATTTGTAAATGAAGCATGCCTATGTTTTATTGCAGGGTTGAATTTAATATTTTGAATTTGTATGTCGATTGACGTAATTCAAATAGGGAATAGTGAAGGCAGAGTGTGGGCAAAAATTGCAACACAAGTCAATTGTGAGCAGCAACAACTTGTGTTTTGAATGGTGGATGGTGCTATACGGGCTTGATCAGTAATTGTGTGAATTTTGTGTCATCGTGTCACATGATGAGAAGGAAAGCGACAAATGGTACTCATTGCTGGAGGTGCCCCACTGTGACACTATTCCCTGCCGTTCCCACAAAACTATTTATGGCCACCAGTGTGTGCCATCAGCAAGCTCGTTGCTTTTTGGTATCTAGTTATACGTATTCAACAAACATACTAGATGCGCCAATCTGGTCCAATCATCAAATTTCATGCACAGTAACAAAAATCATCATTGGAAAATTTGCTGTCCTTGCTTGGGTATAGGAGACCTTTAAGTCACTGTGTCATCCTTTTTTTTTTGGGGGGGGGGGGGGGGGGGATGGGGAGGCCACTGGGAGGCTTATGTTTGAATATTTTGATCAGTGAAACAAAGCCAGTCTAAAATCCCAAAGGGGAAAATTCCTGATGTGTAAAGGTACCGGTATTGTAGGTGCTGCAGCCCAAGTAGAATTGCAGCTAACACAAAGCCCATCAAAACTTTTCCTGACAAGTTGATGTTAGTTTAAAAAAAGCCATCACCAGACATATATGACATTAGCCACTAGTCTGTCCAAACATTACCAAGGGTCTGCTTAGTTTTGTTCCTGGACAAATACCTGCAATTGACATTGTTGTGTTTTAGACGAATTGAATTGAATTTTATTCAGTGCCTATTGAACTACACATACAAATGAAAATGAGATGTACATAAATTGTACTCAAATAAAAGAGACAGGTATACATTATGAAATCATATCATTTGTCTGCCAATAAATATATTAAAATAATACAACTGAAATTTTAAAATGCAAAGCACCAAAGTAACTTTGAGATGCAGTGAGGACTTGTTGATTCATAAAAGACCAGCACCAGAATTACCCAAGAAAGCTGGCATTGTGACTTGTGTATTTGCACTGGGGTCGTGGAAATAAAAATTCAAGCAGTTAAAAATCAAAATGCATTGGTAAAACTTTGGTAGATGATGAACAATAAACATAAATATATGTAAAATCTTGAATACATAATATCTTAGACTACTGCATCATCACCACATCAATAAGCATAGAATATGCTGAGTTCAGCATGTTTGGCTTTTTCAGATAAATAATGTTTGACCTGAGTTTAATTTTTTTTCTCTTTCTGTAATTTCATGTGGTTGGGTAATTCATTTGAACCCTTGATAGCTGTGAAGTAGAATGAATTTGCAGCTGTACTATTGACTTGTGGTAAGAAGAAATTGTTCTGATTGTTTTTGGCATGATGAGTACGATGGTCGGAAATCTTCAAGAAATGATGTATGTAGGCTGGTGCAGTATTGTTGAATATTCTGAAAACATGTTTAAGTTTCAATTGCTGCACTCTGTCGCAGACATTCATATGCCAAAGTTATCAAGTTCCTTCTGACCTATATGGTCCCTGGGGTCCATGTTCAGTGTGAAGCAAACTCTCTTGTTTTGTGTAATCTGCAACTTTTTTTAAAGAGATTTTGTGAGACTGGAGAACCATGTGGAACAGCAATAGTCAAAATGGCATTGTTAATTTTAAAGAAGAAGCATGTCTATAGAGGAATTACAATCCGGTTTTTGATTTTTTGATGATGTAATGGCCATGGATTCTCCAGACAAGGAACTATCTCTGGTAGCGCCCAGGTACTTGACTGTGTCTGATTGTTTTGTGGTTGTACCATTACATTGCAGCCTAAAATCATCTGCCTTTTTAACTTTTCTTTTGGGACCAAAAAGCATTGTTTCTATTTTGCTCAAATGGAGAGACAACTTTTTAACCATGTCTCACCAGGTTCCAATTCCCTGCTTAAATTTTGGGCAATAGTTCCTGGGTACTTCCCAGAGACTAGCAGAGCACTGTCATTAGCCAATGACATGAGTTTACTGTACCATTTCTAATTAGATTTTTTGACACTGAGGGGCATATCCTTTATGTAACATAGAAACAGCAGCAGTCCTAAAATACTTCATGAGGGATGCTGCATTGTATTCTTTGGGGCTCAGACTCAACTTTGTCAAGAGATACCAGCTGTGTGCGGTTGCTGAGGTAGGATTTGAACCATCCCAGGGTTTTACACTCATGGCCTGGTGTTTTCAAAGAAGGACCGAATGATAGACTGTATCAAAAGCCTTTTGTAGATCCAACAATACAAGTCCTACATAATTACCTTTAGGCATTTATGGTTGCAAATAATCAGTGAGATGAATAAGGCAAGTGTCTGTTGAGTATGAACCCCTAAAATCTAATTAGAAATCGTACAGTATTCTATTTGTAATAAGATGAGCTTCCAGTTGAGTATATATTGGCTTTCTGTAGTATTTTAGAGACCGGTGTAAGGATACTCACTGCAAGATTGTTTACTATTCTTTTTATACAGTGGTTTGACCTTGGCAGCTTTAAATCTTCTGGAACAGAATATCTCAAAATTGATAGGTTGACAACATGGGTAATTGGTATTTTCAATTCGTCAACACCAGTTTTAAAAAATTTGACAGGAATATCGTTGAGACCAGTCCATTTGTGAGGATTAAGGTTTTTCACTTCTTCCAATACAAAAGCCTCACTTGATGAAACAAGGTAACAGCCAACTTTGATTGTAGTGCTGATGTTGAATGTTGTTTTATTAGTGGTAGATGGAACAAAGATCTGGCTGTTTTAAGAAGACTTGGCAATACAAACCAAGTTGAAGCTCATAGCAAGTCCTACAATTTTACAAATCCAGACATGTCTAGCGCACCATTTCCAGCTTACCAGTGACATCAGAGTTTTAACTGTTAATGTATATTTATGTATTATTGTGGACTGGTAATTACAGAGGCATTCGTCCAGAGAATGGGAGTGCCAGATATGCCAAATTCAAAATGCCCATAATCTGCCTTAGAAAATCCAAAGTTGTATTTACTGGGGATGTGTTGGTACTTTGTTCTTGCATATATATAAGAAACCTATGCCACCTGGACTGCATTGGTTTTAGACAAAACTCGCTGCTCATGGCCATTTGTATTTAATGTTTGTTGTTTGTTACTACATCTGTATGGAAATCATTGAACCATATTGTCCCAAGTATACATTAGCTCATAAGAGAAATCATCATAGTCAAATACACACTTTCTTGTGAAGTTTCATGTTTGTAAAACACTTCAGTGGTGCAAGTAGACCTGGCATTCAGTGAGACCTCTTGAAAGATCATCCCGACGAATCAATAGCTGGTTGTCTCTCATTGGTGTAGTCTTTCAGGATACAGACCACTCTCCAGGCAAAACAGCTACAGCAGTCGCTGGCACAGTCTAATGCTGTAACAGTCTGTAATGCTGGCACAGTGTGTAATGCTGGCACAATCTGTAATGCTGGCACAGTCTGTAATACTGTAACAAACTAATGCTGGCACAATCTGTAAAACTAACAATCTGTAATGCTGGCACAGTCTGTAATACTGTAACAAACTAATACTGGCACTATCTGTAAAACTAACAATCTGTAATGCTGGCACAGTCTGTAATACTGGAACAATCTGTAATGCTGGCACAGTCTGTAAAACTGTAACAGTCTGTAATGCTGGCACAATCTCTTATGCTGGCACAATATGTAATGCTGGCACAATCTGTAAAACTGTAACAATCTGTAATGCTGGCACAGTCTGTAATACTGTAACAATCTGTAATGCTGGCACAGTCTAATACTGTAACAAACTGTAATGCTGGCACAATCTGTAAACTGTAACAATCTGTAATGCTGGCACAATATGTAATGCTGGCACAGTCTGTAATACTGTAACAATCTGTAATGTTGGCACAGTCTATAATACTGGCCCAGGTCAAAAGTGATAAATTGCCAAGAGCAAGAAAGAAAAAATGCTGTGAGTTGCTTTAACTTTGTAGGAAGTTTGCTGTGATTTTGGGTTGGCTTAATGTTTAACAATGAAAATTACATGAATTTGGCAATAATGTGACTGGATAATGAAAAACACACACTGTTATAGCAGTGTTTATGTATTTTCATGTGTGACAGCTTTAACATGATTACTTTGTATGAACTTCACAGCAAAGAGTGGCAGCTTTGTGATAAAATTGCCCTGGAGAGAGTAATTAACAAGCTCCTTAATGGTAAACCACATTGAAGCATTAAAGTTGGTCTGAACTTTGGAACAGTGCGGTCAGAGTGACATGTTTTCTATAAATTAACTCATTCCATACCAGTCCCTGATTTTTCTGTCTTTTTACCTAGATTTAAGATGACAATTGCATATTTAAATTCTTCATGAAAAGAGCTTTTGTTCTAGTACCAACATGCCTATAGTCTTAAGTCAGTGGTTCTGGCATTGCCTGGCAAGTCATGCTGCAGCTGCCCTTGCGGTGCCAGAACCACTGACCAAGGCCTGTCACCATAGTATGGAATGAGTTAAGCGGTATACTTTGTGATAAATATTTTAGTGGGTGAAATGAAAATATGTAAATACAGTTTCTGTTGTAAATCCAACATGTTTTGACCCCTGTCAGTCCATGACAATTTGTAAATTGAAATTGGTGAAAAAAAAATCTTTTTGAAAAGTTTCATAGGCCTCTCTCTAAATGCCAGCATAATTACAGTGTTTTTCAGTTTGTATCCTTCGTATTATATAGAAACATGGAATTTTTATGTTTTTGACCTATTAGTTTACTCTTTTGTATGCCTTCATTTTGGGAGACTGCATAATAACTGTTTATTATGATATTGCTGAGGTATTTAATCTGCAGAGTCTGTACATTATGTTGTTAGTTGTTTTGTATCTGATACCAGATCACATCTTATTAGAGCCAATAAAAAATATCAATTGTAAAAAAAATCAAGATAAATGCCATTTCTTAAAAGAATACCAAAAATTACTGTGATATGTGAAGGAATTTGTCCAAAGGAAGACTTGCATGTGTGTATGCATTTACCAGTTCCACAATGTATTTGGAAAATAAAAATTTTAACACTGGCTCTTATAAAGGGGAATATGGTAGCTTCACATGTGTTGTATATTAGAGCCAGAGTCAGAATTCAATTATTTGACAGAATATACAGGTAAAATAATACCAGCAGTATATGTAATAAGTTAATACATAATATGTTTCATGCTATTGTATATGGGAATTTTAACAGAACTATCAGGGTGACCAGTTAAGGACAGCTCATCCGCTAACACTGGGGCTCTCTTAGGACACACACAATTAACCAAATATTTGCACTGCAAATGTAGTCCTAGATTTTATGCACAAAATATATGAAGAGAGGGGACTAGAAGATATACACAGGATATTGGATTTAAATTAGTAGACACATAATTAAGCATAAGCATTCAACTATTAGATAACAATTTGGTATACTGCACACATCCTGGTATTGACGTAGGAAATGAGATTTAGTATAACTCGATAAGCCATAGTATGAGTGTGTACTGCATACAGTTTTTCGGTGATGCAAGAAGGGAGGTCTCTAATTAGGTAAGGAATATAATATCGCACACAATGTTCTGAATTAACTTTGGCAGGCTTTGCAAAATGGACATTTTCTCTGTTTCTAGTTTCATAGAAGTGGGTTTGTTGTAGCATGCTTTCCTTCAAGTTTGCTGTCTTGGTGTTGACTGTTTAGGGTAATTTACACTAAAGGTACAAGTTTTATCATAATACAACAAAAATAGGGCTGCTATCTGTGACGTGGTGGTCAGCACTACATTTTTGATACATGATATGGGAATGCTCCAGTAATCATACATTTTTTTCCAAAGTGCACATTTACAGATGTCGTCATTTAGTACGTAGATTTTTATTGTCCAATTTTACATTTGGTGAAACATCAAAATGTTATTGTCCACCTGTTGGTCATAAGAAGAATTTAACTTTGAAAGCCACTCAAAATGGGAGCAATTTTACTAGTTTCAACTAAACTGACATTAACTTAGGAATTTATGTCTATTAACATTGTTGCCGTCAAAGAAACTCCTTTGTTGAATGTGTAAAATGACCAGGAGGTACACATACAGGCCCCAGATTGATTTCCAATGTGACAGCAGGTGAAAAGGACCATCACAATATCCAATCAGGCCTCAGACACTGGACTGTAAAAGACAGTATGACCAATAACAAGGTTTGATAGTGATCAAAATACCAGTAATTCTGGACCAGATGTGATCAGTTTTGGCAGAAATAAAAAAAAAAAAAAAAAAAGGTAGGGAGCATGAAATGTGTTGCAGTAGGCCAAGAACAGACTGTCATCCGAAGTTACTGGACTGAGTTTATATATGCTCCAATTTTAATGGGAAGCTGGTGGTTAGTTGCAATGGTTTTTGTTGATAATGTCCATTTGATCAAATACTTGATGCATGTTCCTCTACTGCATAAAATGCAAGCAGAGTACTTGAATGTTTGAATGGGTGTGTACACACTGGAGTGATACAACCATAATCCTTTATTTACAGTCTTTACTGACCTGGGTGTTTCATACACATGGTACAGTATTAAAAGAGAATTCAGTATAAAAAAATGTCCATGATGAAGTGTGCTGTGCAGGCCTTCAGGGGCTCACATAAAGGTAATAGTTGTGGCTTTTACATGTTAAACTAAATGCACAGGCTGTTGTCACAGACTTGTAAATTCCTTGATAGCAGAGTTTTGTATCATTTTACCTCCAGGATCTGGCTGGGTTCTCGTGTAGATAAGTGCATTCCTCATCTCTCAAAATGAGCTTGTCCCTGTTGGAACCATACACATTGCCTATCAGCCAATCACCAGCCAAATAACATGTAAATAGTCGCAGCCAAAACTCTTCATCATTTGCAAGCTGAAGAGAAAACTGTGAAGAATGTTCTGCTGTGCTGACTACAGGGCAGGTGACTGATATGTCTGGCATTTTTGTCATCGTTGCTGGATTCTGCTCCACCAATGAGCTGATTTGCCACTAGATGGCCATAAAGCAGAAAGACAATTTGTTCCATGACAAGTCACTCAGCTCTCAGCCAGAAATGTCTTATCTGGAGGAGGGGGCTAAAGCAGGATTAATAAACTCTATCAGCAAATGAGGATATGCAATTCACGATATTTTATGACTGCATGCATTGTACATAGTAGAGCTACAGAAGAATAGGATTGTTAACAAGGAATCTACTGTGTAACTAACCCAAAGTAGCTGGTTGACAACATTAAGCTTGTGGGTGCCCATAATTATGTCTTCAGACACTTTCTTTCTTTCTTTCTTTCTTTCTTTCTTTCTTTCTTTCTTTCTTTCTTTCTTTCTTTCTTTCTTTCTTTCTTTCTTTCTTTTCTTTCTTTCTTTCTTCCTTCCTTTTTAGCTCTGCTGATCTCAGGTCGCAGAGCTGATAGCATCTCTCATGTCTGTCCGTCCGTCCCTAAACTTTTGGTTTGTAAGCATGATAACTACCGGTAAAACAGTTTTGATATTAGCCCCATATAACTTTCAGGACTAATAGGGTGTATGAAAATCTAGGTTCCTTTTTATATTGGTGGTGCCACCTACAATATTATGTAATATAGGGTTCAAAATGTGAAAATCGTACGAACACTATAGCATCTTCAATTTTTGGTGGATCTTCACCAAATTTAATGGGGTTGTGCGGGAGGTCAAAGTCCAAGCTACTGGTGATACTAGTGGCGCCACCTATAATTTGACAGCAATTATGAGCTAAAATAAAATTCCATATTTGGAAAAGTTATTGGATTAGACTTGCCAAATTTATAGGATATATAGACCATATCTAATGCTAGAATTTCATGTAACATCATTGATCTTAACCTATTTTTGTAGTTCCCCATGCATGTAAAGTTGAAAGATGTGATTTCGTAATGGCAGGGTGTAGTTTGGACCTCAATAACAATGTCAGGACAGCACCAGGCCCATGGGCCTCTTGTATATAATAATCTGGGTGATCTTGATCTTCTGTCCCAAGGTCACTGAGGACATAAAATGAAGGACTTGCTGATTGTTGTCTTGGCACATGCAAAAGTATCCATCACAGGAATTGCACAAATAAGCTATGATTACATGTGGAGCCTTCCATCCTTCCTTTCTCTTATTATTTCTTACTTTTCTATCTATCTATATCTATCTATCTATCTATCTATCTATGTATCTATCTATCTGTCCACCTGAATTTTGTGTAAAACATTTTTCAGATACCAGTGTAGCAAAAATTCCAATATTTTGCATTACTGTAGCCCTATCATTGAAATTGAGTTGCTGATTTGGAGTAACATTTTCAAAAGTATCCAAGTTACGGGCAATTGAAATTTTAAATCTTCCATACCTTAAAAAGTATTCTAAATGGAAATGTCAATGCAATTCAATTCACAAGTCTGTGCTCTAGGCACATCAAATGAAATGAAATTGAAAGCTGTAAATAATTTATACTAATTATGCACAACTGCAAAACTTTACTAGTGAGGACTTTGTAAATGTTGTAGATATAAATATCAATCCAGTTTCAATTCATAGGTTTGTACTAGAGATGCATCCAATGAAATGAAAATGAAAGTTGTAGAAATTTACTTCATGCCAATGGGGTACACTCAGAAAATTTAAATGTTGAATATTTTCTACAACATTATAGGCAAAAACGCCAATCTAACTTCCCAATTCCTGGGTTTGTGCTGTAGGGGCATCCAATGAAATGAAAAGTGAAAGTTGTAACCTTTTCATTTTACTAAGATACTGTGAATACATGGGTTTTCACTAGCATTAATTTTCAGTGTTTTTGCATTTTGGACCTTTCTCTGAAATTTTAAATTCACTAATTCCTATCAATGCCATGTTAAAAGTATATTTCAGTGGGTTCTTATTTTCACTGTTTTGAAGCATCAGCAGAAAAAACGAAAATAAGAATACAGCGACATTAAATGAATTCACAGCAGGTATACTTCAGACCTTTAAATGTAGAATTTCTTTAAAGGTATTGTGGATAGTGGTGTCAATCCAACTTCAGTTCATGGGTTTGTGATATAAGCACATCCAATAAAAGGAAAATGAAGGTTTTAGAATTTAGGTTATGCTGATTAAGCAAGCACACTTGGAAGATTTAAGTGCTTAACATTTTCAGAAGTACATACATGTATGAGAGATAAAAGAGCCAGTCAAATTTCAATTCAAATGATAATGTTCAAGGTCCATTTGATTGTACTTGAACAAACGTTTAAAACTTTTCTTAAATTTTGCAAATTTTTACAGGGTACACAGAGAGATTTGATGTCAAGCAAGTTTTTTATTTTTACCTCAGCTGACTTGTCAGTCAGCTGAGGTTTTGTGAGGGTCTGTCGTTTGTCGTCCGTCCGTCCGTGGTCCGTCCGTCCGTGGTCCGTCCGTCCGTCGTCTGTCCGTCGTCCGTCCATCGTCCACAATTCACATTTTCGACTTCTTCTCAAAAACCGTCAGCCAGATTCAATTCAAACTTGGTGGGAATGTGCCTTGGATGGGTCTCTACCAAGTTTGTTCAAATGGTCGCGGTCCAGTGATTTTTCGATTTTTAATGAATTTTTTTTGTTCTTTTTTGGGTAAATCTTAAAAAATCTTTTTCTCCGAAACCGCTCATCCAATTGCTTTGATATCACACAGGAACACTCCCTGGGACTCCTAGTTCTTAATTTGTACACCAGGTGGCGCTGCAATTTTTTCCTATTTTTTTATGAATTTTTGTGTGTTATAGCTATTTTCGACTTCTTCTCCAGAACCGTCACTCAGATTAAGCTGAAACATGGTGGATATGTTCCTTGTAGAAGGGTCAAGAAAAGTTGTTCCCTATGTGGGAATGCTGCGGATTCCTGATTTTTAACGATTTTTTCAATTCGGGTACTTGTCGGTCAATGCAGCTTTCCTGTTGATTACTATGTAAGTCAATGGGCATTCTAATGCTAATTCACATTTTCTACTACTTCTCCAAAACCGTCATCCAGATTAACTTCAAACTTGGTGGCAATGTACCTTGGGTGGGTTTCTACCAATTTTGTTCAAATGTTCATGCTCCAGTGATTTTTGGATTTTTAATGAATTTTTTTGTTCTTTTTTTTAGGACAAATCTTAAAAAATCTTCTTCTCTGAAACTGCGTACCCAATTGCTGTGATATTGTACATAGACACTCCCGGGGACACCTAGTTCCCAATTTGTTCACCAGGTGGCGCTACAATTTTTTTAGGAATTTTTTGTATGGTTTTGCTATTTTTCACTTGTTGTCAGAACAGTCCCTCGGATTAAGCTGAGATGTGATGGATATGTTGTCGTGGAAGGGTCAAACAGTTGTTTACTAGGTGGCACTGCTTTGGATTCCTGATTTTTTAAGGATTTTCAATTCGGGTACTTATCGTTCAATGCAGCTTTCCTATTGATTACTATGTAAATCAATGGGCATTCTAATGCTAAATCACAGGACAACTGACACTAAATTTACTGTTTACTTGATAACTTGAGATCTGTTTTGAGTTAGCTACACGTTAATTATTGTGTATGAAGGTCATGCTGAGACAGTACATGAATGACCTTGACCTCGTTTGTGGGGTCACAGTGCAACATACATGAATTTTACTCTTCATTATAACTTGAGAACTACTTGAACTTTGATGTTGCACATGTAAGTGTTCTTCTATAAAGGTCAGACTTACTCAGAACATGGTGTCCTTGATCCTTTCCCAAGTTCATAGAGCTGCAAGTGTGATGAATGTCAAGATCAGCTGAGGCACGGGCTGTTCACACAGCCCTCTTGTTTACTGTTTATCACTGTTTTCCCTTGAGTAAAAAATGGTTGCCTGCCCTGCGTGCCCCCTCCCGCCCCCCATTTGTGAAATGAAAGAAATACACTTTCAACAGTTAAACAGTATTTTAAATTTTGATAAGGATTTTTAATTCAAAATTTACAGGAAGTTTAAATTAAAGTTTAAATTTTCAAAAAACTTAAAGAGCAATAAAATTAGAACTAAGACTTTTTGGAAAAGTTCAATGTAGGATCTTGGAGAGTGTTATGTGCTCTTTCATTTGACAGTATAAACTAAATCTGATTTTAATTTTTTTAAATGCGATTTTAAATTTTGTGCAAAATTTAAGAATCTTAGTTAAAAGTTTATTACACTAATAGCAATACTACCATTTGATATTTAGTACCAGAATCAAATTTGATGTTATGTTTTCTTTCAGAAAATGTTTAGAATGTAACCATAAGCAGAAATTAAACACTTGTATATGAAAGTCATAAAGTAGACCACGCTGTTAAGTCCCCAATTCTGGGATAATGCCATGTACAGCACTTTGCACTGGCCCGCATAAAGTCGAGCATGGTCATCATGACAGTCACACATATCTTCCCAACTAAACTACTCTTTTGCTAAGAATTTGGAGATGGCCAAGTGGATATGTGCGTTTTCCGTTTTGGGTGAAGTTCTAGGTGCTGAAATTTCTGGTTCAAGACCCAGCCATTCCATGGTCAAAATATCAATGAATATTGATAGAACAAATTGAAATACTGACCAGTTGTTAAGAGCTGGGCATAGTGTATGGTCTTGCTACATTTTATATGGGCATAGTGTATAGTGTCGCTACATTGTTTCTGGGAATACACTTGGACTTGTCATAACTTTTGGCAAAAGTACAATATTTTGGATGTATGCCAAGAGGTGAATATTGATGTTTGTGTATTGTCATTAGAACTGCTAACTGGGAGATTATAAAGTCAACAAGGGTTATTAAAGTTGACCTACTTTTGTGGATCAAATGTTTAATCAAGTTTACATGGTTGGGGTCACATGAACAGAGTTTGACAGGAATAAATAAGCTGCAGGTACTTCTTGCAGAATGAACCATGACACGTGTAAAGATATGTGAGAACATATTATATTGTTATGAGTGGTGTTCTGGGGATATACATTCTGGTCTTGTGATCTGAGGATGTACATTCTGGCTTTGTGATCTGAGGATGTACATTCTGGTCTTGTGATCTGAGGATGTGCATTCTGGCTTTGTGATCTGAGGATGTACATTCTGGTCTTGTGATCTGAGGATGTGCATTCTTGTTTTGTGATCTTAGGATGTGCATTCTGGCTTTGTGATCTGAGGATGTACATTCTGGTCTTGTGATCTGAGGATGTACATTCTGGTCTTGTGATCTGAGGATGTACATTCTGGTCTTGTGATCTGAGGATGTGCATTCTGGTCTTGTGATCTGAGGATGTGCATTCTGGTCTTGTGATCTGAGGATGTGCATTCTGGTTTTGTGATCTGAGGATGTACATTCTGGTCTTGTGATCTGAGGATGAGCATTCTTGTTTTGTGATCTGAGGATGTGCATTCTGACTTTGTGATCTGAGGATGTACATTCTGGTTTTGTGATCTTGGGATTAGACCCAAAGTGGATGGAAATGCATGAGAAATGTTTCCCTGCTGGTGCAAAAAGGTTGATCATGTATGTGTGCTGTGACACAGATCAACGTTTGTGCTGTTTATTTGGTGTTTAGCTGGCATTGCTGCTGTGTATAGCATGGACATGACTACATCTGACCAGTGTCAACACACTTTGAGAAGTGTGGTATTGAGAGCAAACCAAGATTATAGGAGGCCTAATCTATACACGACAGTGGTCATCACCAGCCAAAATGACTGAAAGCTTTACCAAAATGTTGATCCATGCGCCTTTCAAACAAACATGGTAGTATTACACCATTTCAAAATATCTGTGCTTAGCTGCTTTCAAAATTTCCCTTTGTTCAGTTTCAAGTGGCAGGGATTACAAATTTAGAAAGTCTTTTAGTGCAGGATTCAGAATCATAAACGAATGATGCAACCCAAAAGTTTAGATACATGGTAGTTCCAGTTTTGAAACACTTTAACTTTGGCAGCCATTGGAACATGGCCTTTGGGGCTTGGTGAAACCAAGGCTGTCAGGTCTGGGTCACTGGCATAGTTTTGTGCATCTGTGTCATGCCACCATAATGAGAACATATGCAATAGTGAAATATTAAAGATATTTGGCGTAGTTCCCTAATGCCCCTCCCCCCCTCCCCACACACACACATTGATGGGCCGTCCAGCCACACAGCAGTATACCTTTGTGCCTCGTGACCACTGGAGATGTATTAGGTATTAAGTTGCGGAGGGTGTGCCATTGCCTTATTTGACTGGAAATGAAACAGGGATGTGGACACTGACCACAGAAAGTGGACACTGTGTACAGGTACATGGTCAATGTATAAAGGTATAGGCCTATTATGCAAAAAATCGTGTGTGTTCATGTAAGATACTGCATGCTCTTAAGACAAGCCACTTTGTGATGTACAAGTAGGTGACAGAACATTGCGGTACTACACCACTCAAACAATGTGGCAGAATGCCATGGCACTACAGCGTGCCCAGATAGAACACCACCATGGTGCTACCCCACTCTCAAATAATGGGACAGAACAAAACACCATAGCGCGACACCACTCTCAAATAATGTGACAGAATGCCGTGATGTTACATGAATGTCACTGGCAACAAGTCATTGTATTCAGACCTCCAGTAATGACATATTAAATTACGTTATGTTTGCTGCCTGGTTATTGAACTATTTCCAAGGTTTTATTTGAGGAAGACTTTAATCTGTCCATAAAGTTATGGTAACGTCACATGCCCATTTTCTCAAGGATTGGTGTATTTCATTTGTGCAGAAAAGTTACAGACTTTTCAACAAAGATATTTTTTCGCATCCAGATCATGGACTCCAGGTCACTATTTACAATGCCACCAGTCCATCATACCAAGTGAAATCATGTAAACACACAAGGGTTACAAAATGACATATTGGATATCAAAGCAAACAGACAGCAATCCAGCTGTTTAAATTCTATGACCCTGAATGGCAAAGGTGGCATTTTAAATTAGATAATCAGTAAAGAGGACAGATATGGGAAGGAATTTTGTTGCTATCACCTCAGTTACATGGATAGTCATATGGCAATCCAGGTAGCTGCTATTTGTGATCATTACCCAAGTAGAACAATACTGTATGTATGTTGAGACAGAGAGGAAACTTATTGTTTTAAATGATACCCTAGGGAAGTGGATATTGATATATATATATATATATATATATATATATATATATATATATATATATATATACTGGTATTTTTTGCTTTTATGTTAAAGTATACAGTTTGGGGATGTAAGTGGATAACTTCTGTCACTTTAGATGTTGGGTCACAACTGAAAGAACTTGATCAAAGTTTGAAAAGAGTTGTGAAGAGCTGCCACCACACATTAATATGGTGGGTAGTTTAAAGCACTGTTTACTGTCCAGTTGTATCTATGGTGCTTGCTGGGTCTGAGGGTGTGATTATCAAACCACTTTGTTTGACGCTTCTCTAGTCGGGTCAGGGTGTGAAAACCTGGACATAACAGGTTCAGGTCGGCTCATTCCATGTAATAAATTGGCCTGTATATACAGTTGCCAGGTTGTCTGCTTTTTTTCTTGATGTTACAGACGATATCTGAAAATATTTTTTGATATCAAGAATTCATTTATTGATAACAATAAATGATTTTTGGATGTCAAAAAATCATTTATTGATCTCCAAAATTGATTTTTGGATATTTGAATTTTGGATATCCAAAGTTGAATTTTGGATATCAGAAATCTATTTTTGGATATCCAAAATTGATTAATGGATATCGAAACTTGAATTATGGGTATCCAAAATTGAATTGGGGAATATCCATAAATCAATTTTGGATCTCCAAAATTGATTTATGGATGCCCAAAATGCAATTTTAGATATCCATAAATGTGATTAAATGTTTTGTTTTGGATATTTGAAATTGAATTTTGGATATCCAAAATTGAATTTTTGATATCCATATATCTGATTCAATGTTAAAACGTCTTGCCATACAACAGGAGGCACTGCAATTTTTACCCGAGCTGACCAGTCAGCTGAGTTTATAGTATGATCCATCAGCCAGATTCCCTTAGAACTTGATAGGGATTCACCTTGGGTGAGTCTCTACCATGTTTGGTAAAATGGTCATGGTCCAATGGTTGTTGGATTTTATGAGTTTTCTTCTCACTAATGGGGGAAAATAAAAAAAAATCTCCAGAACACTCAGCCAATTGATATGAAATTGCATTGGAACATTTCAGGGAACCCCTAAACCTTAATTTTTCTAGTGTTGGCACTGAATTTTTTTTTCTTTCTTTTTCTTTTTTTTTAAACCCATATTTTTGTGTTAAGGCTAGTTTTGACTTCTCCAGACCATCAATGAGACTATCCTGAAACCTAGTGGATATGTAATGGGTGAACAAAGTTGTTGACTAAGTAGTGATACTGTGGGACCCTGATTTATAACTTTTTTTTTTTTAAATTCTGGTACTTTTTAATGTCTGTGTGCCAACACAGACATTCTGTTTGCTTTCTTTCTTTCTTTCTTTCTTTCTTTCTTTCTTTCTTTCTTTCTTTCTTTCTTTCTTTCTTTCTTTCTTTCTTTCTTTCTTTCTTTCTCTCTCTCTCTCTCTCTCTCTCTCTCTCTCTCTCTCTCTCTCTCTCTCTCTCTCTCTCTCTCTCCTCTCTCTCTTTCCTTTCTTCTTTACTACCAAATTTTGTTCACCAATTTTCTCGAACACTATTGTATTCTAAACGTCAAACTAGGCATGGTTATAGGCCTATAAATGAATTTGTGCCTTTAAATAAAGAGAAGAAAATATGTTGAAGATTATGCAAATTAATGGCATTTGAAAATTTAAATCTTGAATAGCTCCAAAACTATGATAGGTAGAGCTAATCAATCCAACTTTAATTCATATGTTTGTAACACCTCACATTTTTGTAATTTACATATGACCTTGAAAGGTCAAGGTCATTTTGCCGTTTGAAATTTTGTTCTAGCCATAACTCGGTCAATTTTTATCCACTTTTGATCATGTTGGACCGAAATTGTAGATATTGTAATGCTGGACATTTTTAGTTCAGCTGACTTGTCATTAGCTGAGCTTGTCTTATGGTCCTTCATCCATCGTAAGCAATCAACTTCTCCGAAGAAACTGTCTACCAGATTCATTTAAAACTTGGTGGCAATGTACCTTCAGTGGGTCTCTACCAAGTTTGTTCAAATGGCCACGCTCCAGTGATTTTTTTATTTTGTGTGTGTTGTTTTTTGGGAAAATCTTTAAAAAATCTCTGAAACCGCTCACCCGATTGCTTTTCATCTAGCCATAAGTTGGTCAATTTTCATTTGATTTGGTTCATGTTGTGTATTAATTGTAGATACTATAATACTGTACATTTTTGTAATTTACATGTTACCTCTAAAGGTCAAAAGTCAAGGTCATTTGGATCTATGTATTTTGATCTAGCCATGAGCTTAATGGAATGTGAAGTCACAAAAGACAAAAGCTGTAACATTTAATATCTACAACTTTTGAAGGCACACAGACAGATTTGCTTTGAAGCAAATCTTTTCTAGTTGGTTAATGCATGTATTTCTGTTGATTACTATGCAAGTCAGTGGGGATTGCAATGGAAACTCGCATTTTCAACTTCTCCTTTACCGTTAGGCAGATTCACTTCAAACTTGGTGGGAATGTATCTTCGTTGGGTTTCTGCCAAATTAATTTAAATGGTCATGCTCCAGTGATTTTAGGATTGTGTATAAATTTTTTCTTTTTATATGTAATTTTCTTGCAAAATTTTCAAAAATTTTCTCCAAAACTTCTCGGCCAATTGTTGCAAAGGGACACTTCTGGGGACCCTCAGAACCTAATTTCTTTAACAGATGGTGCTTGAATATTTTGTAAAATGTTTGAACGAATTGTTGTGTTTTTCCCATTTTAGACTTCTAGAAAATCATCACTCAAATTGTTCTGAAACATAGTGGATATTTAGCTTCAGGATTAATTTAAATTTATTCACTAGCAGATCCCTAACCAGCGTTTTGAAAAGGGGGTTCGTTTTTTTAGGAAGAGGATGTAAAAATCAGCCCCGAAGGCGCTATGCGAGAACCACAGGTGCGAAGCCGTGCTAGGGCGTCCGGGGGCATGCCCGTCTCCCCTTCCCTGAAAAAAAAAAAAAAAGAAAAATAAGTATTCAAATACGGCATTACCTGGATTTTGGAGACATTCGAAGGTGTTCTTTATCAATGCTTGAATGCAATAAATGTGATGAAAAACTACTATACATACTCTCCTGGTTGTGCCATACATCAATATCAGAGTCTCTAAGTACACTACGGCAAAATCGGCAGATCTCCGGAGATGGAGGCCAACAGGGAAATTTTTTCTGAGAGCACTGAAGGTGCGAAGCTTGGCTATGGGTTGTGGGGGGGGGGGGGGGGGAATTCTCCCCCGAAAAATCTTTGAAACTTATGCTTTGTTGGCAGCATTCTGGGCATTTCAGGTACGTTACAAGTGATGTACCCGTGAGGTGGTTGCCAATGGACCCAAACCAGTAGGGCCTACTTATTTACATAAAAATGGTCTTCAATCCCATTGACACCTTTAAAAAAAGGAGATATTTCTTTTTGATCGGAAGACTGTTAAAAAGTAATGAAAATTTGGAGATCTTCCGCTTAATCGGTAGACTTGGGGCCTCTGTGATATGTCAATATATTATTATTATTGTTATTATTATTATTATTATTATTATTATTATTATTATTATTATTATTATTATTATTATTTTTATTATTATTATTATTATTATTATTATTATTATTATTATTATTATTATTATTATTATTATTATAGCTAAAAAATTTACCACCGAGCATATTAAGATTCCCCATGGAAGGAACTTTCCAATGTGTACCAGCATGCCATGATGTCTGTCAACAGCGGGTAGCCCGGAGGAAAGCTGTTGACTCCGGTTTTTCACGGCCCAACTATGGCATGCAAAGCATAATGGTTTCTCGAGTGAATGCAAGATGGACTGATGAGCTAGCCTGTATCCAGGCTCAAATTGAAGGAAGTCTTCCCCCAAGGAAACATCGTTAAAATCATTTTGCTATGATTTTATTGCATTTAAAGCCAATATATCTAATTTATAATCACAGCTGGTGATAACAAGAGAGAAACACAGGAGATGACAGAAAAAAGGTACAAGCATTTAATTTGCCATGTGATCGTTGAATACGAGAGCAAAAGGTGAAAACCCAATTCCTGTTGATTACCATGGAAGTCCGTGGGGAATGCAATGGAAAGCCGCATTTTTTACTTCTTCTCCATACTCCTCTTCCTCAAGACCAGAGTGGGACTTACTGGTTGAATGTGAAGGTCAGATGCAAATGGGTTGTTCAAACAGCCCTCTTTTCAGTTTGGGTACTTACAGGTTAATGCATGCAAATCCATTGATTACAATGCATTTCAATGGGGATTGCATCGAGAATTCACATTGTTGACTTCTGCAAAACCGCCAGTCAGATTCACTTCAAACTTGGTGGCACTGTGCCTTGGGTGGGCTTTACCACTTTTGTTCAAATGATCACACTCCAGTGATTTTTGGAATTTTTGTAGCTTTTTTGTTCATTTGTTCATTTCATGGCAAAATCTTTAAAATAATTTCTCTGGAACCGGTAAGCCAATAGTTTTGAACTTGCGGAAGGATGTGTCTGACCCATTCACTGGGTGGCACTTAACTTTAAAAAAAACCCAACAAATATTTGTTGGTCAAATATACTTTTTACTTCTCTAAAACCGTTACTTAGATTCTTCGGAATCTCCATGGAAATGTACCTTGTGGAAGAGTCCAACTAAGTTATTCACCAGGTGATGATATTCCGCATCTTTCCTTTTTAACGAATTTTTCAATTTGGGTACATATAGGTTAATGCATGCATTGCCATTGATTACAATGGAAGTCAATGGAGATTGCAATGATAAGTCACATTTTTGACCTATTTTTTCTCCAAAACCGTCAACCAAATTCACCTCAAACTTGGTGGGGATGCACATTGGGTGGATATTTACCATTCTGTTGAAATGGTCACACTCCAGTGATTTTTGGAATATTTGCAGGGGTTCAGGCCTATCTGTTACATTCGTTAGAATGTTGTAGCGGAGTTTGGGTCCCATCAAAACCCAAGTTGTCTTAGTTGTCACTTTCTCTTGAATAATTGTGTAATCAGGTGTTTCAAAATACCAATATCTGAAACTATTCTACTGTCATATGACATAAAATTATTAATAAAATCATATTTCTACATGGTTTAAGGGTGTAGCCTGTTTCTCTGCTAAATCGTTGTGCGGTAAATAGTCCCGTATAATTGATTTGTGTATCTTGTCACATCGTAATCAACTTCAAAGTCAAATTGATGATCTGTAAACACTGTATGGCTCTGTGTTTTTCTCATTGTTGTACCAAAATATGATATTCTTTTTAAAATTTTAGTAAGAATGTTTGCGATTTATTAATTAGGTGCCAACAGCACAAACAACGATACCTGCATGACTGTTGCATGTTCATATTGAGTAGACATTTCTGTCTGTTTATAGCCAACATCTGCCACTGATTCGGTGACAGTGAGCACTGCATGTGTGGCCTTTAATTTTTTGTTAAACTTAAGGATAGTGTCTATTGTTAGATACACCTAGCAGAGCCTTGAACACCATCATGCACGACACAGTATAACGCCATAGCCCACGCACCTAGGTACTTTGCCAGAGCCCTCCCTAAAAAATTCATGGCCAAGAGCCTTGCCAGCCCCATATATATGTGTGTGTGAGTGAGTGAGTGGGTTCCATTCTCAAGTTGTGAAGAATATTTTGTGAATCAACGAATGAATGACCTTTAGTGCAACTGCACCATTTCATGCATATCCATGGTATTTTGTTGATGGGTCTAAAGAATGCAAAACAAAACAAAAAAAAACTACAAACACTGTCTACATCATAAAGATCCCCCATGAGCAGCCCGGTTGGGGGATATATATATATATATATATATATACAGTCTTCAGTATTTTCAGAGAATATGGAAAAGCTATACGAGCTCACCCAAAACCGCAATATTGCATGCTTTAGAGTTCACTTCTACAGTATCTTTTAAAAAAAACTTCAAAAATACAGCATTTCCTGCAATTTTGAGTACTATTTTCGCGTTTACTTTACTCTAAAAACATAAGTTTTACATTCATTTTTATATCTCAAAGCCATATTTTAAGGAGAAAATATTCCAAGTCAAACCATATTATTTACGACACAAAATTTTACCTTCTTGCAAGCCAGGCCATGGAGTGGGGAGTCACGAACCGCTTGATATCCCCTTTCTTGATTACAGGTCTGGGGCATGCATATTTGGGCTGGGCAGATACACGGACGAAGCCATGACAGAGAACCAGGCAAGATGGCCTGGGAACATTTCCGTTTAGTACTGAGCATTCATAATTATTTGTGTAATTTTAAATTTGTATTTGTTTTGTATCGAGTCGCCAACATTTCTTTTTTTCCATGAAAATTCACCAAAAAAAAGTTGATTTATAAGAGTGAAGGCAAGCCTGTGAACAAATATATTTTTTGCAATATTATCTGATGCCATTTGATTGATTCAAGTATTCCTATTTAGATATTGCTTAACTCTTCATTGCTATTGATGATTATAGAAAGATTAATTATCCGAACTCGCAGCAGACACTCCTTGTGAGTCTCCTCTGATTCAGAACGAATGATACGGCAACTTCCAAGATTTTAATTAGACTATTAGTAGGCCTAATGTACGATATTAATACACCAACGACAGCCAAATTTATGCTTATAAAGGTGATTAGCTTTTGTGATTCTCATTCGATGTCTAAATTAAAAATTCACTTTTCCTTATTTGTTGGATCTTTCCACTTATTTTAACATTTTAATTGATGAAACCAAACCCAGGCTTTTCAAAATTTGAGGGGGCACCGGTTATCCTCGGACCTCATCGCCCCCCCCCCCCCCCCCCCCCCGCCTCCGAATACGCCACTGTTCTCCATGTTCTGATCAGGTTTAGAAGACCATGCTGATGTTAGAGATGCTGTTGCAGAACTTCTTTTTGATAGAGATATAAATTTTCCACAAAATAAATATGCTGGTGACATTTCAGTCAAATTTTTACTTTCGAGTTCAGTAATTGCAAAATCTTTTCTCACAGGTTCACAACCATTTGACTCAATCCAACATTTTTCCAGAACAAAATCAAAAGTAAAGTGAAACATAGTTGAGTCATTAATGATAACCAAAATAAATCTGCCGTAAAATTTCCTTGTCCTATTTGTAAAGATGAATGTAGCAATGATCCACGGACAGTTGGATGTGATCGGTGGTTTCACTGGCAGTGTGTCAAAACAAAAAGAGCTCCGCTTAAATATAGAGAGCGGTTAAGCAAAAATTGTGAAGGCAGACTCTAATATATCGTAAAGGCATAAAAGCTATTGCTAGTCTGATGGCTTAAGAATGAACATGTTAAATGGGGTTGTAATGTAAACATTGTATTTAAGTACAAATAAATAAACAATAACGTGGTTAGTTGTATGTGGCTGTATATTTAATGCCACTTCAGTTCTTTTTTCAGGTTGTTCTTGTTCGATTCTATGACTATAACTCTTTACAATGCGACTCAATTGTTACCGGATGACAGACTCAGAAGGGTGCCCCTTTTTCTGCAAGTGGTAGCCGTCCGAGTCTGTCATCAGGTATCTCCACTGTGGTCTTAAAGGCATTGCTAGTCTGATGTCTTACCAACACTTCATATGTTAAATGGGGCTGTAATTACATAACATTATATTCAGTCAAAGCTACATGGATCCAAAATCTATATTGAAAACAACAATTTGGTATTAATAAGTCTATGAGTTATAAGTGTAATTAATTAGGATACAATGATACACTTCTAGTTGTTGTTGTCACTGCTATTCTGGTGGACTTATTGAACTGCAATATACATGCATAAAATTTTTACATTCTAGATTGGCATTTAAAATTGAGTTCTTTTTCAGACTGTTCTTTCTTGAATACTCCCATAAGTGTCATCAACTGGTATAATTACATCCGTGTGCCATGGCACACGGCACACTGTTTCTTCAAAGTTCTCTCTTTTCTTCTTTTTTTTTTTTCAATTCGTTTATTATGTCTGTGTGCTGTGGCACATAACATATCTTTGTTTCTTTCATATGTTTAGTTTGTTTGTTTATTTATTTATTCATTATTTCAAGACAATATTTTGTGCGGGCTTTTCTCTCCAACAGAGTACAAGCTACAAATGTCAAACCGGGCTTGGTAAAACACATAGGAGGGAATTTGTCCAGCTGATTTGGAATAATCACTATGTTCAAAATTATGCAAATTAGGGCCATGAAAATTTTAAATCTTTAATACAAATCTTCTTTTCTAGTTTACCCTACGTGCTTTGAATTGATCACAATAGCACCTGTTGTATTTGTATATGGAGTAGAATACACACAGCAGTATCACCAACCTCTATCATTCCAACGGTTATATATTGACTGGGGTTAAATTTAGCTAAACAGGTGCCAAAATTAGTGAAATACGAAGTGAAATCCCTTTTGGGTTAATAGAGGAAGTTTTCAATTACTACAAATTCTGACATTTGAAACAATGAGGAAATATTTTACAATTTATGCACAACAAAATCTTATACCAGTAATTACTAGAAATATTTTAACGGATTGCTGAGTTTCACTCACATAATATACACGACAAAAGGAAAACTTACACTTTTTTTATCTGCATTCAAAATTATATCAATTTTGGATTCATCACCAAAAATATGGATAGGAGAGCCAGGCCCTATATTAACCACTCTTACAAAGAAAAAGACAATAACACAGGACAGACGGAGCAAGACAACGCTTTCAGCAGTGCTCCACCAAGACGACAGAAGTGTTGGAGCAAGTGAAACGAATTTAAGAAGTACGCCACAGTTGCACTGGACAGATAGTGGGGCTTACATATACATGTAATAATTTGCAGTGATCAATGATATACAAAGGTGGTTAATTTCATCAAAACGCAAAAGCAGGAATAATTAAATGTGATTTAGTTGATTATGTCACGGGACTGAGAATAAACGTTTGGTATTGATTAGTTAATGGATTTTTGGAGTACCAGAAATACTTTTAGATTCTTTCAAAAGTGCAAATTGAAGCGCCAAATAGAACAGTCCCTAACTTAAAGGGTGCGTACTTGGTCACTGAAGTATGCAAATGATCCATTTGATTTGCATAAGTAGGACAGACGAAAAAATAGTACCATACAACTAAAGCCCCTTGTTGGCAATGATATTCAGGAGAATCAACTAAACCAATGTTATAGAGGTGGCCGCTCGTAAATCAATACAAATAAAAAGGCGGAAATACTATGTTGTATTTGTGTCTTTTTGCCCAGAACCACTTCCTAGTAGTCAATATCCTATTCCGCAGTTCGAACTCTTTACTCTCCATAAGCTAACCTGTCCCTGTCTAACCTGTATGCATATGGAATTACTATTGTCTATATTGCACACGTTCCTCTGTAAAATTTTGACATAGGCTGTATCAGCCCAAATAAATTAAAAGGTCTTCAGCGGGTAACTACTCAACATGTTTCGGAGCCTTTTACCCGTACATGTCTCTCTGAGTAGCGGCTCCTTGTCTAAGCTAAATATTCAGCAAAGACAACCCACATAATAAAGAATACATAAGAACGTGGCAAATGATGAATTAGCTAAATACGTGAAGTTTTGCTTATAAATGCAGAGATTCATTATGAAAGAAGAACCCCTGTCAAACAAACCATAATTACTAAATTTGTATAGTACAGGTTCAGATGAGAACAATTTGACTTACCCCTGAACCCATATGTACTCTTTCTGGCTGGACAGCTTATCCTAGTTAAACCACCCGCCAGTGTATAACTGAAGTGGAAACAAGCTGGGGCCTTATATTCAGTCCCAGTGATAGTAAAATAAACAGTTGCAACTAGACCACCTTTACAAACCAAGGGAAATCCCAACAAGGACTGCAACAATGGACATCCTGCACCAGAAATGTAAAACAAACTCTGTGATGACACCTACCCCCCAAACAATTAAGCTCTATTTAACTGCCAACTCTGAGTCAATGTATCAACTTAATGTGTCAGGTTTGTGACATTTGAGAAAATACTGTCAATTTTGAGTAAATGTGCATTTAGGCATGTCAGAAAAGAATGAAAGTCATTAGCATTTATGTCAAAAAACATGTTATCAAAACAATTTTTCTTAACAGGATTTTGAGTACAATTAGGCAAGCTTGTAACTGTCGTCAGTAGCTGCTTGCTACCTATAGCCCCTGGGGGTTTGACCTAACAGAAAACAAGCTAGGCTAAAATATCTGAAAGGTGAACATTAAAACAGAATGATGCCAAAGATAAGGTTAAGTAGCAAAACAAACAAGTCTAAAAACTGTAAATTATTATAGTCAAACTTTCTAATAATCTTTGGATATTAACAGCTAAATTATAGGGCAAGTCAGAAAAGAATGAAAGTCATTTGTATTTAATTCAAGAGAATGCGATGAAAATATAATATTTCTTAACCTGATATCAAGCACAATTAGGCAAGCTTGTAACTGTCGTCAGTAGCTGCTTGCTACCTATAGCCCCTGGGGGTTTGACCTAACAGAAAACAAGCCAGCCTAAAATGTCTGAAAGGTGAAAATTTAAACAGAATGATGCCAAAAGATAAAGTTAAGTAGCAAAACCGACAAGTCTAAAAACTGTAAATTATTGTAGCCAAACTTTCTAATAATCTTTGGATATTAACAGCTAAATTATAGGGCAAGTCAGAAAAGAATGAAAGTCATTATTTGTACTTAAGTCAAGAGAATGCAACGAAAATATAATATTTCTTAAACAGATATCAAGCACAATTAGGCGAGCTTGTAACTGTCGTCAGTAGCTGCTTGCTACCTATAGCCCCTGGGGGTTTGACCTAACAGAAAACAAGCTAGCCTAAAATGTCTGAAAGGTGCACATTAAAACAGAATGATGCCAAAAGATAAAATTAAGTAGCAAAACAGGCAAGTCTAAAATCTCTAAAATTATTGAAGCCAAACTTTCTAACCATCTCGGGATATTTACAGCAAAATTTGTAGAAATATTTGATCAAAAGTACATCTTTGAATCCTCTTGACTCAAGTTTATTGTAAATAAATTTGGTTCTAGATGCAAAGTCCTGAAATTTAGAACAAATACGACCAAATCTCAAAATCTGTGACAAAAACGTATTATATCCAATAGTGTCCGAAATATTACTGTCCGGGAAAGGATAATTAACCACTTCAAAGTTAAACCCATCTATTTTGTGATAGACTTTAATACAAAACCTGTCATTAGTGACCTGAATATCCAAGTCTAAAAACACATCTCTGAAACCATCTGAATTGTTACCCTCCAAAGGGATATCTTTTGGGTAAATTTCTTTAGCAATTTCACTGAAATTTTGTACATTTACGCTAGCAATGTCATCAATATATCTTGCGTTGTTTGATAATTTTGTAGCCATTTGAAAGTCCTTTTTCATCAATTTATTCATATACTTAAATTCAAGCCAGGTTAAATATAAATCTGCCAGTAAAGGGGAGCAGTTGCTACCCATTGGAATGCCTTTTATTTGTTGAAAAACCAATGGTCCGCATTGAACAAAAGTATTATCCAAGAGAAATTTTATAGCATCTATCAAAGTTTCAACAGTGTAAGATTTAACGTTACTTTTTGAATATTTATTGTGTGACCAATATGCTTTCTTTGTATACGAATTAATATTTATGTATGGTTTACCATGATGTTTAAATATTTTGCTGATTAATTCTGAAAGTGAACTTTTGACTTCATCTATGGGTAGATTTGTGTACAGTGTAGAAAAATCAAAACATTTGATATTTTTTGCCTTTACATCTTTGATTTTAGATACAAACTCGGAAGAATTGTTTATTATATAACAATTTATTTCACAGTTTCTAGAAATTGCATTACAGTATTTACGAAAATGATTCCTAATTGCAGTCAAACACAATGTTACTTCTTTTGATAATTGCTTTGTAGTACATTTTGAAGCACCAGCTATGAATCTAGTTTTAAAAGGGTTTTTATGTAATTTGGGTATCCAGAACAAAAGTGGAATAGAGGAGTCCTCTTCAGAAATTTTGATATTAAAATTCCTTTTCATCTCATCTTTGTGTGCATCTATCAAATTATCAATGGATTGTTTGTGTAATTTATAAACGTCATTTCCTCTTATGTCTGTTAGCTGGAGATCGTCTTTTACCGGCTTACATACCAAGGTTTTAGGACCAGACGGACATGTCGGCGCCATAACCACATCGATCGGTTACAATGGTATATTATCGAAAATCAATATAAAGAAAAAAGAAGGAAATACTGTGTGCTTAAGCTGCGGACTGAAGTGAAAGGTATGACATTCATATCTACCTTTACCGGCTTACGTACCAAGGTTTCAAAACCAGGCGGACATGTCAGCGCCATTTCCCGACCAATTGGTTTTGATCGTATATTATCGTAAATCAATACAAAGAAAAAAGAAGGAAATATCACGTGCATAAGCTGCAGATCGAAGTCAAAGGAGTTACACTCAAATCTACCGTTACCATCTTACGTACCAAGGTTTTCGGACCAGGCAGACATGTCGGCACCATTCCCACACCAATCGGTTTCGATCGTATATTATCATAGATCAATACAAGGAAAAAAAAGGAAATACGATGAGCGTAAGTTGCAGAATGAAGTCAAAGGTATGACATTCAAATTTAGCTTTACCGGTTTACATACCTAGGTTTAAGGACCAGGTGGACATGTGGACGCTATTATCACACAAATCGGTTTTGATTTATTATTTACAAAAGATCAATACAAAGAAATAAGAAGGAAATACTACGTGCATAAGCTTTAGATTGAAGTCAAAGGTATGACATTCAAATCTACCTTTACCGGCTTACATACCAAGGTTTACGGACCTGGGGGACATCTCGGCTCCATGACCACATCGATTGGTTTCGATGGTATATTATCGTAAATCAAAACAAAGTAAAAAAAGGAAATACTACCTGCGTAAGTTGCAGATTGAAGTCAAACGTATGACATTCAAATCTACCTTTACCAGCTAACGTACCAAGGTTTTAGGACCAGGCGGACATATCAGCGCCATTACCACATCGATCGGTTTCGATGGGATATTATCGAAAATCAATATAAAGAAAAAAGAAGGAAATACTATGTGCCTAAGCCTCAGATTGAAGTCAAAGGTATAACATTTAAATCTACCTTTACCGGCTTACGTTCCAAGGTTTCAGGACCTGGCAAACATGTCGGCGCCATAACCACACCATTCTGTCTCGATCGTATTATATCGTAAATCAATACAAAGAAAAAAGAAGGAAATACTACATGCGTAAGCTGCAGATTGAAGTCGAAGGTATGACATTTAAATCTACCTTTCCTGGTTGATGTACCAAGGTTTTAGAACCAGGCGGACATGTAAGCGCCATTACCACACCAATCAGTTTCGATTGTATATTATCTTAAATCAGTACAAAGAAAAAACAAAGAGATACTACATGTGTAAGCTGCAGATTGAAGTCAAAGGCATGACATTCATATCTACCTTTACCAAGTTATGTACCAAGATTTTAGGACCAGACAAACATGTCAGCGCCTTTCACACACCAATCGGTTTCGATCGTATATTATCGTAAATCAATACAAAGAAAAAAACAAAGAAATACTACGTGCGTAAGCTGCAGATTGAAGTCAAAGGTATGACATTCAAATCTACCTTATCCGACATACGTATGAAGGCTTTACGACCAGGCTAACATGTTAGCACCATTCCCACATTAATCGGTTTCAATCATATATATTATCTTATATTAATAGAAAGAAAAACAAAGAAATACCAAAGGTATGACATTCAAGTATGCCTTTACCGGCCCACGTACCAAGGTTTTAGGATCAGGCAAACATGTCAGCGCCATAACCACAACAATCGGTTTCGATCGTATATTTTCGTCACTCAATGCAAAGAAAAAACGAAAAAATGCCACGTGTGGAAGCTGCAGGTTGAAGTCAAAGGTATGACATTCAAATCTACCTTTACCAGCTTATATACCAAGGTTTTAACATCCAGGCAAACATGTCGGCGCCATAACCACACAAATCGGTTTCGATCGTATATTATTGTAAATCAATAGAAAGAGAAAACAAAGAAATACAACGTGTGTAAGCTGCATATTGAAGTCAAAGGTATGACATTCAAATCTACCTTTACCGGCTCACGTACCAAGGATTAAGGACCAGGCAAACATGTCGGCGCCATTCCCACTCGAATCGGTTATGATCGTATATTATCTTAAATTAGTACAAAGATAAAAGAAGTTAATACCACATGCGTAAGCTGCAGATTGAAGTCAAAGGTATGACATACAAATCTACCTTTAGTAGCTTTACCCGCTTACGTACAAAGGCTCTGTGACCAGGCAGACATGTCATCACCATTCCTACACCAATAGGATTTAATCATTTATATAATGATATATCAATACAGAAAAAAACAAAACCAAAAAAAAAAAAAACAAACAAAGAAACACTATGTGTGTAACCTGCAGGTGGAAGTCAAAGGTATGACATTCAAGTCTACCTTTATCGGCTTACGTACCAAGGTTTTAGGACCAGACAAAAATGTTGGCGCCATTACCACACCAATTGGTTTTGATCGATATTATCGTAAATCAATACAAAGAAAAAACAAAGAAATACTACGTGCGCAAGCTGCAGATTGAAGTCAGAGGTATGACATTCAAATCCACCTTTACCGACATACGTACGAAGGCTTTATGACCAGGCAAACATGACACGTCGGCACCATTCCCACACCAATCAGTTTCGATCGTATATTATCTTCAATCAGTATAACGAAAAAACAAAGAAATGCAACGTGTGTAAGCTGCATTTTGAAGTCAAAGATATGACATTCAAATCTACCTTTACCAAGTTATGTACCAAGGTTTTAGGACCAGACAAACATGTTGGAACCATTACTACACCAGTTGGTTTCAATCGTATATTTTCGTAAATCAATACAAAGAAAAAAGAAAGAAATACTAGATGCGTAAGCTGCAGATTGAAGTCAAAGGTATGGCATTCAAATCTACCTTTACCGGTTTAGGTACGAAGGTTTGAGGACCAGGCAGACATGTTAGCATCATTCCCACACCAATCGGTTTCGATCGTATATCATCCTAAATCAATGCAAAGAAACAACGAAAAAAAGCTATGTGTGGAAGCTGCAGATGGAAGTCAAAGGTATGACATTCAAATCTACCTTTACCGGCTTACATACCAACGTTTTAGGACCAGGCAAACATGTCGGTGCCATTACCACACTAATCGGTTTCGATCGTGTATTATCGTAAATCAATAGAAAAAAAAACAAAGAAATACTATGTGTGTAAGCTGCAGATTGAAGTCAAAGGTACAACATTTAAATCTACTTTTACTGGCTTACGTACAAATGTTTTAGGACCAGGTAGACATGTCATCACCATTCCTACACCAATCGGATTTGATCATTTATATTATCATATATCAATACAAAGAAAAAACAAAGAAATACTATGTGTGTAAGCTGCAGGTGGAAGTCAAAGGTATGGTATTCAAATATACTTTTACCGGTTTTCCTACCAAGGTTTTTGGACCAGACAAACATGTCGGTGCCATTACCACACCAATCGGTTTCAATCAATATTATTGTAAATCAATTGTCTTAAGCTAATAAAGAACAACAACAACACCAGAATTTAAGTAGAAAGAATTCATTGTTCGGCCATAAAAAAAAAATTGACTGTGACATCAATACAGAAACAACTGCCTCAAAGCAGAAGATCTTGAAGAACAGCCAAAAGCGCCTGTAAAGAAAATTTACAAATTAAAAAAAAAAAGGAAACCAAACCAACATAAGGAAGAAAAAAGAAAAACCAAAAGGGTTTGGGCAGGAGGGAAAATAAAAAAGTGTACTATGTTTGCCTTCAAAACTAGCATGTCCATGTATCCATGTAACTTTAGCAAACATCACTTGATAATAATGTTAGGATTGCCATACAAACTGACTGCTCAGATCCGAGTCTTCACACAAGAATGAAAAAAAAAAAACAAAGGTAAGTTGAAACGGCGGGAATTTCAAAAAGAGGAAAGCCGCAAAGGCGGGAACATCAAAGAGAGGTAGTGCAGGTGAAAAAATTAACCCGAAATCTCGTGAGAAAACTCGGGATCATTATTTAGCAGACGATGTCTTTTATCGCTCAAGTCAATTAATGATTTTGAGAACAAAATATCAAATTGTCTTAAGCTAATAAAGAACAACAACAACACCAGAATTTAAATAGAAAGAATTTATTATTTGGCCACAGCAAAAAAAAAAAAAAATCGACTGTGGCATCAATACAGAAACAACTGCCTCAAAGCAGAAGATCTTAAAGAACAGTCAAAACCGCCAAAAAACACGGCCAAACAATAAAGACTTTCTAGAACAACAAAACAAATGAAACAAAACATTCAAGATAATCATGATAACAAATACTCACAAATCCCAAGTATATATGTGACCTACAAAGTATTCATGACATTAAATATTATCATGTAGTTGATCCATCCCATAAATAATGCTACCTTTACACTTGTCATGGATTCATAATTAAATATATAGCATCATATACTTCCATTCGTTTAGTCAGACAACTCATATGGATTACAATCCTGCAAATATCTATATAGACTTCATGTGGCCATGTATCAATTAACACCTTACATGTATGCGAATAAACTGCAAGTATAAGGATTCAGCTGGACACTGTGTCTATTAACTGAACAGATCTAAATGACTACCCATACCACTGAATACATAAATTGAAAAAACATACACCTTCGTAAACATGTCTCAGAATTGAAATCCTCAATCTGAGAGTACCCATACATTACACTTACACTAATAATACTGATTGAATACAAAATAAACATTATCTAATAAACATTTAAAATGTCGAACATGACTGAAAGTCCACCTTGTTAACAATATATACGAGACTCTGTCAATTATAATCATAGTCTCGATGCTGCGAAGTACATCTCAATACTGTGAATCGTGCCAGAGATCATATGCATAATCATGAGAACCTTGCTCATACACATCTGTACAAATAAAATGAAATAAGTTAAATCCCATACAAAACCGTAAATCACCAATGAAACACTATTCTCGACCAGTGATCTAAGGCCACAGTACACACCGAGTAACCTACAAACCACTTGTGTACTCTTATAACCTGATTGACTCTGTGAATTATAATCACCTGCATAATCATAAGAACTCTACTCATATGCGATACACATCTATAGAAATAATATGAAATATGTCGAATCTCATACAAAACCATAATTCACCAATGAAACACTCTATTCTTCACCATAGATCTTAGGTCATAGTAAACACCAAGTAACTTACAAACTGCTTGGTTACTCTTATAAACCTGATTGTATAACCCGATTACGCATGGCTACAGCCACCTCCAGTTTGCATCTCAGAGAATAATCCAAGTACCGTAAATAGGCACCTGAGGACCAGTCACCCTGTAACTTTATCAACTCTACTGGAACATTTGCACTAATGGCAAAAGCCTAAAACTATGTCCCGTGAAAAGTCTAGCATCAAAACTAGCCATGGAAAGCATTTCTCTAAGAATAAGAACAAAAGTATGCTGTGTTAAACACTTTTAGTAGGTCTGACTGAATAGGTGAAAGCTGGAAATTCTGGCAGAACTGGAACTAAACTAACGGGTCTAGAAAATGCTAATACAGGGCACAGAATAGAATCTTCGAATGAAGGAATGGGAATAAAAACTCTATTCTATTACCTAGCTGGTTTGTCTTGGACCACTTCAATAAAACTAACAGACCACAAGCCCCCATTACTACATCCCCACGACATAACTGTTTATCCTTGTCAAACTTCTTCATACTCACAGGAACCATATTGGACTTTCTGGACATCAAAAAGAAAGAAAGTAAAAAGGCTGACCAGGAAGCTACGTGAATAGGTTGACAAAAATCCATTACTTTAAAAATAGACGCCAAGATTTGAGGTATCATGGGTGCTGCTCTTCTAACGTGGTGTAATTTCAACCTAGCTAAACCTTTCAACAATAATTTTATATTCAATACTGTTGAAATGATTGAATTCATAACCCAGTAAAAGATGTAGAACCTTAACTCCATTACGATAATTACATAAGGGCTTCTACACTTTTAAATGTCCTACTCAAAAATTGAGCAAAAGTACACACAGTGTCTAGAGAAGCTGGGAGTGCTGCTAAGTGAAAATATACACAAAATGACATAAACGCTCTCCACTGTAAATGAAGATTCCTTAACATGCCTGTTGCAAAGGTCGCTTTCTGGGAATCCCTAACCTCAGAACGTAACTGTGTCAGCTCATTGTTACCTGCAAGGAAAAACATTGATTGGATTACCAATCTGAAGTAAAGTTGAATACGTCGTCAGACACCCATATCTGGTGTAAATTACCTTGTCTGATTCAAAAATGGGTCAAGCAATGAAGAATCTGTATGACAATGCGATAACATATCACTTAAACGGTTCCTATTTCCATCAATGTGCACAGCTTTAATCTGTGTTTCACTGTATGCACATATGAAACAGATTTCCCTGGGACAAGAACTGAGTAAAGATTTCCTAGACCTGCCTGAATTTACCACTTGTACTGAAGTTTGATTATCACAACATATACGAATTCTTTGTCCCTTTAAGTGCACACCCCAGAGCTTCAAAGCAACCATCACAGTGAGCAGCTTCAAACAGTTGATATCTAAACCCTGTGACAGAATTGAATCTGGGAAAACTGAATGAAAATACTGATTTAATACAAGTGAATAGCCACCGCATCCAGACAAACATGAATCTGTTAGAATGATGGCATCAGGGCTAGACCAGTCCTCCTGCGGAATGATGGAAGTACCATTATATATACTCATAAAGGACCTCCACCACTGAACATCCTTGATAAAGGGTGCAGGAACTGGTATCTGTTTCGATGGAGGCAAATATGTCATAGAACGTAAATGTTGTAACATCCTAGAGATAAAAATCCTCCCTGGACGTACACATTTTGATGCAAATTGCAACTTGCCAATTAACGATTGCATTTCTATTTTTGAAGCGGTGGTGTTTGACAACCACTCAGCCAAAACCACCTGTATATCCTTGAATTTTTCAGCAGGTACAGACACAGTCATGTCTACTGTGTTGATTAATATGCCTAAAAATATCATACTAGTAGCAGGCTTCACTGCTTTGTGAACAGCTTCTTCCACACCCAGCTCCTCAAGCAGTTCCTGCAAAGTACGAAATGCTTGCCCTGCTTGACCCACTGTGTCTAGGCCCCCAAAATCATCTAAGAAATTAATGACGTGATAACCCGTCTGTCCACTTGATTTTCATGCTGCCGACCCAACTTTTTTGATACGACACTTTCGAGCCCATTTCCGACGCCAACTTGATCAGTAGACTGCTTTACGGCATCAACAGAATTAATTGTGTAAATGTCCCATTTTAGCTGTTCAATCTTTCTGGACTTTTCGCGTTGAATAAGCCGTTGCTTGGCCTCCTCCAATTCTGTTTTGAGCCGCTGCACCATAGCATCCTGCTCGTCCACTAAACCGCTAGCATATTGTTGTGAGTCTGATATTTTGCGGAGAGGCACCTGCATCGGAACCTTTTGCATACTATTAGTATTACCATGCTCGAACGTATTCTCCACAGAAATATCATGATGTTCAGAGTCATGTATCGAAGCTACTTCTAGATAAATATCAGTCTGATTATACCCATCAGAGTCCGTGTTAAGACCTTGAAGCATGGCCACGTAATCAATTGATCTGTACGGCCATAGTACCTTATGTCTGGACATTCCCAATTTCAACTCAGCTTGAATAGATTCCACTTGCAAATCGCGCAAAACCACACCACAGGCAACAAAAATAAAAAAGTTCATTATGTTTGCCTTCAAAACTCGCATGACCATGTAACTTTAGCAAACATCACTTGATAATAATGTTAGGATTGCCATACAAACTGACTGCTCCTATCTGAGTCTTCACACGAGAATGAAGTAAAACAAAGGTAAGTAGAAACGGTGGGAGTTTCAAAAAGAGGAAAGCCGCAAAGGCGGGAACATCAAAGAGATGTAGTGCAGGTGAGAAAGTTAACCCGAAATCTAGTGAGAAAACTCAGGATCATTATTTAGCAGACGATCTCTTTTATCGCTCAAGTGAATTAATGATTTTGAGAAGAAAATATCAAATACAAAGGAAAAAGAAGGAAATACTACATGCGTAAGCTGAATATTGAAGTCAACTGAACGATATTCAACTCTACCTTTACTGGCTTACGTACCATGCTTTTAGGACTAGGCAGACATGTCAAAACCAATCCCACGCCAATCGGTTTCGATCGTATATATTATCTTATATCAATACAAAGAAACACAAAGAAATACTATGTGTGTAAGCTGGAGGTTGAAGTCAGAGATATGACATTCAATTATACCTTTACGGGAATATGTACCAAGGTTTTAAGGACCAGATAAACATGTCGGCGCCATTACCACACCAATCAGTTTCGATCGTATATTATCGTAAATCAATACAATGAAACAACAAAGAAATACTACGTGTGGAAGCTGCATACTGAAGTCAACGGTATGACATTTAAAGATACCTTTACCGGCTTACATAACAAAGTTTTAGGACCAGGCAAACATGTTGGCGCCATTACCACACCAATCGGTTTCGATCGTATGTTATCGTAAATCAATACAAAGAAAAAAAACCAAGGATATACTACATGTGTCAGCTGCAGATTGAAGTCAAAGGTATGACATTCAAATCTACCTTTACCGGCTTATGTACTAAGGTTCTAGGACCAGACGAACATGTCGACGCCATTACCACACCAATCGGTTTTGATCGTATATTATTGTAAATCAACAGAAAGAAACAGCAAAGAAATACTACATGTGGAACCTGCAGGTTGAAGTCAAAGGCATGACATTCAAATCTACCTTTGTACTTTGTAGTACAGTACAAAGAAAAATCAAAGAAATAGTATGTGCGTAAGCTGCAGGTTGAAGTCAAAGGTACAAAATTTAAATCTACCTTTACCCGCTTACGTACCAAGGTTTAAGGACCAGGCAAACATGTCGGCGACATTACCACACCAATCTGTTTCGATCGCATATTATCGTAAATCAATACAAAGAAACAACAAAGAAATACTACGTGTGGAAGCTGCATATTGAAGTCAATGGTATGACATTTAAAGATACCTTTACCGGCTTATGTACGAAAGTTTTAGGACCATATAAACATGTTGGCGCCATTACCGCACCAATAGGTTTCGATTGTATATTATCGTAAGGGATGGTTCAACGTTTTCATCATTTTTGAATTAGTACTTACATTATGCAAGGGGGGAGGGGGTTAAATGGGCCTGTACACTTTCACAGGATATGCAAAATGATGGTCAATTTTTGGCCTGTTTTGTGCAATTTTGCTATCATTTGGGGGGTGGGGGTGGGGGTGGATCATCATTTTTAAAGTACTAATTTGGGGGGAGGGAGGGGGGGTCACAAAATTTAGTACCCTAAGTACTAATTCAAAAATGATGATAATGTTGAACTATCCCTAAGTCAATACAAAGAAAAAAACCCCAAGGATATACTACATGTGTCAGCTGCAGATTGAAGTCAAAGGTATGACATTCAAATCTACCTTTACCAGCTTATGTACTAAGGTTCTAGGACCAGACGAACATGTCGCCGCCATTACTGCACCAATCGGTTTTTGATCATGTATTATCGTAAATCAATAGAAAGAAATAACAAAGAAATACTACGTGTGTAAGCTGCAGGTTGAAGTCAACAGTATGACATTATAATCTACCTTTACCGGTTTACGTACCAATGTTTTAGCACCAGGCAGACATGTCGGCACCATTACCATACCAATCGGTTTCGATCATATATTATCATAAATCGTTGCAAAGGAAAAAGAAGGAAATACTACATGTGTAAGCTGCAGATTGAAGTCAAAAGTACGACATTCAAATCTACCTTTACCGGTTTATGTGTCAAGGTTTTAGGACCAGGCAGACATGTTAGCACCATTCCCACAGCAATCGGTTTCGATCGTATATATTATCTTATATCAATACAAAGAAAAACAAAGAAATACTATGTGTGTAAGCTGGAGGTTGAAGTCACAGGTATGACATTCAATCAATCATGAAACATGGAACATATTGAACAAACAAACAAACACAGACATAAATACAATAAATTTTATTTGGCCGTAACAGGAGTGTCTTGACAAACAAAAACCAATGGAAAGAAAAGAACAAAAGAAACCAAAAACATAAAACTGCAAAAGGAGAAAAAACTGTCAAGCACATTCCCGCCTGAAAAAAGGGGAATATACAAAAAAAAAAAAAAAAAAAAAAAAACAAAAAAACAAAACAAAAAAAAACAAAACAAAACAAAACAAAAACAAAAAAAACAAAACAAAACAAAACAAAAAAAAAACAAAAAAAAAAAAACAAAACAAAAAAAAAACAAAAACAAAACAAAACAAAAAAAAAAAAAAACAAAAAAACAAAAAAACAAAAAAAAAAAAAAAAAAAAAAAAACAAAACAAAAAAAAAAAAAAAAAAACAAAAAAAAAAAAAAACAAAAACAAAACAAAAAAAAAAAAAACAAAAAAACAAAAAAACAAAACAACAAAAAAACAAAAAACAAAAAACAAAAAACAAAAAAAAAACAAAACCAAAAAAACAAAAAAAAAAAAAAAAAAAAAAACCAACAGAACAAAAAGGGAGGGAGGGAGGGAGGGAGGGAGGGAGGGACGAAAAAGTATGAATGAACTTTCATGATCCATCACCCAAAAAGACGTCCGAACACGGTGGAAAAAACGACAGGAATGAGAAGACAGAGCTTCCCGGCGCGAAAGTAACAAAAGGGGGATTAAGGACGAGAATTACTTCAAGAGAGAGAATGCCTGAAAAAGTTACATAATACCTGGTACGTGACACCAATTAGTCACAGTCAAGTCTGACACCAGTGAAAAGTTGCATAATAACTAATACATGACACTAATACGTCACAGACAGGACTTACACCAGTGTAACTCCTTGTACAATCATAGCATCCAGCATATGCTTTCGTAGTATCAGATTAATTATGTATTTTAATATATATGAATAAAATTGTCAATTTATCATGAAACATGAAACATATTGAACAAACAAACAAACACAAACATACATACAATAAATTTTATTTGGCCGTAACAGGAGTGTCTTGACAAACAAAAACCAAAGGAAAGAAAAGAACAAAAGAAACCAAAAACACAAAACTGCAAAAAGGAGAAAAAACTGTCAAGCACTCTCCCGCCAAAAAAAAAAACCAAAAACAAAGAAACAAAAAACAAAAACAAAAACAAACAAAGAAAAAGGCCAAACAAAATTTATAAACATATTACATACCTCTCACAATTTCTGATATGGCCTGTAAACCACCTGATATACGTAAAAAATTACACTAGTGAGAATCAAAACACGGAACCACTACCACCATAATACCGTACACACAGAAATACATGTAATGAAAACGACAAAAGCTCAATCTCTAATACACCCCACTCGTGTAGGATTTGCCAAAATGAAGTCTCTCATGGCAGCACTAACTCTTAACTTAGAGACAAAAGAAAAATCTAAATATCTTTGGTAAGCATCTGATCGCCAGTCACCGTGCAACTGAATCAACTCACCAGGCACACCGGCTCTGAAAGCACAGGTGGCACCACCCCTGCGAAAACTATGACCTGAAAATTTACGAGCTTGATAACCAGCTTTGTGTAAAAGATCTCGTAACACTCGCACAAATTTATATGAAGTGATGCAAGATAAAACAGGTGAAGTACTTAAAACAAAGGCTGGTGCATTTCAAGAGGCCGGGGCTACCTTAAGTAATTCCTCATAAGCTGCCACGGGACATAAAATTGAGTCATGTATACGAAGAAGCGGAATCCTCAGTTTCCTCTTACCGAACTGGTTCGTCTTAGACCAAGAAATACAGACGTGCATTCCAAAATCACATAGCAAAATGTCCTTCCTGGCAAGCTGCCTGTGTGCGTCAAACTTGGCTAAACTAGACAGAACCAGATTTGACTTGCGTAACATGAGGAAAAAGGCTATCAAAAAGGCTGCCCAACAAGCTATATGCAAATTATTATGTACATCTAAGTATTCACGAATATCACATAAAACACTGGGTGAAATAAGTGCAGCCTGTTTGACAGCATGGGGATGTAACCGTGATAAACCCTTAAGTAACAGCTTGATCTCCAAAGAATCAAAATGTCTAAAATTAAAACCAGCAAAAATGTGTAACAGTCAGACGCCATGCAAGGAATTCTGCTCGAAGACACCGACTTGAAAGACCTACTGAGAAATTGAGCATATAAACAAATCGTTTCAGTAGATGCTGGCAAAAATTTAAAATTGAAAAAGAGACAAAAGGAAATAAATGAACGCCACTGAGTGTGCAGATTTCTTCTCGTACCGGTAGAAAAGGCAGCTCTATTTGATGTTAAAAGCTCCATCTTTAAAGTTTTAAATTCAGCATCTGAAATAAAGATAACATACATTGAAAACTACATAGTGTCAAATTGAAGAAATTGCCATGTAAATATAATGCGCCAGAAATCCAAGCCATGCATTTACCAATCAGCAGTGAAACGAAACATATCCGATTCAACCATGTTACATGACAAATTCTGACCACACAGGTCAAAAAAATCTCTGTGAATAAGTGTCCTCCAAGTGCCATCTGGAAAGATAATCTGAGGCCCGATTATCTTGGCCACAAATATGTAAACAATGAATCTGTATCTCATAAGTGGCACATAAATATGCAATTTCTGTCAGACATGAATTCAAAAAGTCACATTTAGATCTTCCAGAATTGACCACACTGACTGAGGCAGCATTGTCGCAGTAAAGTTTAACTCTATAACCTCGTGAGTGTGAACCCCAAAGTTTGAGTGCTACCACCATTGCAAGAAGCTCTAGGGAATTTATATTCAATTCCATGTCTAAAATGAAATCTGGAAATTTAGAGTGAAAAAAACACTGACGAATATGTGAAATACCACCGCAACCTGATAAACATGAATCAGTGCTCAAAATCTCATCACCTATGGGAAATCCGAACTGTAATAAATCACAAACTTCCATGTCCCCGAAACCAGTCACTTGCAGATGCTCACGCCAAGAACAAATATTCAGTCTAGAAGGAAGAGTAATCCTGCAACTAAGGAAATTGTAACGACCTGAATTAACGACTTCTCTGTGTATGAGTATATACTCATCAACAGTACTAACGCGGTTTGATAAACTGATATGACTCACACGCAAACTAACAGGAACTACTGCATGATTTGTGTCTCCAGTAAATTTTCGAACACTGCGACTAACATCGTAAACTGGAGCTGAAGTCAAATTAAACCGAGACTTGCATAGAAATTGGTTACTTTTTGACTGAAAATCATGAGACCAAGAAAATGGACTAAAAAGTATGAATGAACTTTCATGATCCATCACCCAAAAAGACGTCCAAACACGGTGGAAAAAACGGCAGGAATGAGAAGACAGAGCTTCCCGGCGCGAAAGTAACAAAAGGGGGATTAAGGACGAGAATTACTTCAAGAGAGAGAATGCCTGAAAAAGTTACATAATACCTGGTACGTGACACCAATTAGTCACAGTCAAGTCTGATACCAGTGAAAAGTTGCATAATAACTAATACATGACACTAATACGTCACAGAGAGGACTTACACTAGTGTAACTCCTTGTACAATCATAGCATCCAGCATATGCTTTCGTAGTATCAGATTAATTATGTATTTTAATATATATGCATAAAATTGTCAATTATACCTTTACCCGCCTATGTACTAAGGTTCTAGGACCAGACGAACATGTTGGTGCCATTACCACACCAATCGGTTTCGATCGTATATTCTCGTAAATCAATAGAAAGCAACAACAAAGAAATACTACGTGTGGAACCTGCAGGTGTAAGTCAAAGGCAAGACATTCAAATCTACCGTTACCAGCTTATGTACCACGGTTTTAGGACCAGGCAAACATGTTGGCGACATTACCACACCAATCGGTTTTGATGGTTTATTGTCTTAAATAAATACAAACAAAAAAGGAGGGAAATGCTACATGCGTAAGCTGCAGAATGAAGTCAAAGGTATAACATTCAAATCTACCTATACGGGTTTACGCATCAAGGTTTTAGGACCAGGCAGACATGTCAGCACCATTCCCACACTAATCGGTTTAGATCTTATAAATTATCTTAAATCAGTACAAAGGAAAAACAAATAAATACTACGTGTTTAAGCTGCAGGTTGAAGTCAAAGGTATGATATTTCAATCTACCTTCACTGGCTTACATACCGAGGTTTTAGAAGCAGGCAAACATGTCGGCGCCACTACCACACCAATCGGTTTCGATCGTATCTGTCATCTTAAATCAATACAAAGAAACAACAAAGAAATACTACATTTGTAATCGGCAGATTGAAGTCAAAGGTATGACATTCAAATCTACCTTTACAAGCGTACGTACCAATGTTTTAGAAGCAGGTAAACATGTCAGTGCTTTGACCACACATATTGGTTTCGATCATATATCATCAATTAATACAAAGAAAAAAGAAAGAAATTCTACATGAGTAAGCTGCAGATTGAAGGCAAAGGTATGACATTCAAATCTACCTTTTGCACCAAGGTTTGTGGGACCAGGCACACATGACGGAACAATTTCCACACCAATCGGTTTCGATCGTATGTTACCTTAAATCAATACAAAGAAAAAACAGAGAAGTACTACGTGTGGAAGCTTCAGATTGAAGTCAAAGGTATGACATTCAAATTTGCCTTTACCTGCTTACGTACCAAGGTTTAGGACCAGGCAAACATGTCAGCACCATTCTTACACCAATCGGTTTCGATCGTGTATATTATCTTATATCAATACAAAGAAAAACAAAGAAATACTATGTGTGTAAGCTAAAGGTTGAAGTCAAAGGTATGACATTGAAATCAACCTTTACCGGCTTACGTACCAAGGTTTAAGGGCTAGATAAACATGTCGGCGACATTGCAACACGAATCGGTTTTGATCGTATATTATCGTAAATCAATACAAAGAAAATCAAAGAAATACTATGTGTGTAAGCTGCAGATTAAAGTCAAAGGTATGACATCCTAATCTACTTTTTTCGGCTTACGCACCTAGGTTTTAGGACCAGTCAGACACTTAAGCACCATTACAGTACCAATTGGTTTTGATCGTATGTTATCGTAAATCAATACAAAGAAACAATAAAGAAATACTACGTGTGTAAGCTGCAGATTAGAGTCAAAGGTATGACATTCAAATCTACCTTTACCGGGTTATGTACCAAGGTTGTAGGATGAGGCAGACATGTCAGCACCATACCCACACTAATCGGTTTGATCGTATATATTATTTGATATCAACACAATGAAAAACAAAGAAATACTATGTGTGTAAGCTGGAGGTTGAAGTCAGAGGTATGACATTCAATTATACCTTTACCGGCTTATGTACTGTAGCAGGGTGATCATCTTCCTATGTAGATTAGTTAGAAATGTCCCATAGGGTGCTGCCCTCAGGGGGCAAGAAGGTGCTGCCCTCAGGGGGCAAAAAGGTGCTGCCCTCAGGGGGCAATAAGGTCAACTTTCAGTGAGGAACAGTTGTGCTGTGGGGCATTCAGGAACTTGTAGGAAGGGTAAACAAAGGGTGTGACACCAGATAGAAACATGGCAGCTGGGACCAGGGTCATGAGGTGGGGGTCATAAATCCAGTGCCATCCATGCAGTTTTGGTACATCGAGGTTTCCTATAGTCAGTAAGCTTGCTGTCTGTTGTAGTTCTTTGGATTTAGAAAATATTAAGTGGTTCTTGACCAAAGATTTAGGAGCACAGTAACAGTAAAAGTTGAGATGTGTTGTCACTCCTGCTGGTTAACTCATTGGGAGAAAGCATGAGCTGACACATGGTGTACTCCATTTGATATGTTGTATGACACCAAATTATGGCAAATAATATGGTTTGAGGTCAATTTAAGACAACATAAGCACTTAATTGTCATGGAAGTTGTAAAGTTGTTGGTTAACCCTACCAAGTTGTCATTCCAGTATTTTGTTTGTACGGTTATAGGGGTTTCCTTCCTGGTCACCATATAGGGCAATGCTTACCCTACAAAGCAGCTCATAGTACAGAACCAGGCAAGCAGTGGATATTACCAAAGTGATATAATGATTGGATATTAGATGGGGTTTAGATATGGAAATTTGAGTCGGTCATAAGTGAAGCATAATATTCCTCTTCAGTTGCATACTCATGCAGTGAAATGTTTAATTACATGCGAGGAAAAGGGTTTGAAGACAATATTATGGATAATTCTTCATAGTTGTAACATAGGTATACATTAGTATGGTATGCATAAAGGTTTCACTAGAATAGTATATTTTGGTGTTGGTTTACTTATCAGTGTGTAATGGATGTCCACCAGGCAATGTATGAGGAATGACAAATATATTAGTACACATGTTGTATGTGCACTGCAGTGATTACTTGTCTGTTATCATAATACCGAGAATATATGCTAGTCTTCTGAGATATTACCGAGTAATTATGGTGCCAAAATCCTAGCAAACTTGTTGTTTTTGTGCAGCAATGCAGTACCAGATAGATCCCTGAGCAGGGTGCAGCACAAAGCAGCAGACCCATAGTGGGGTAAGATAAGAGTCCTTATTATAATGTGTTCTAGTGAGTTGTGCTAACATGGTTAAGTTGTTATCTAGACTCTGTAAAGTTAGTGTGTTCTGGAGTCAAGTAATACCATGTGGATTTAGCTGCAAATTATATATTTTCTTTGAAAGTGATTATTATTTTAGCTATGGTGACTATATATTTATTCTATATATTGTTCCTGAAGGAATAAGTCTCCAAGCAGCTGGAATCAAGTTACTTTGTTAGTAAGTGAAGAATTCTATGTACTTGCAGGGTTAAATTTGGTGCAGAAATGGAATAAACACATATGCAAATCCAGGTTTCGGCAGTCCTCATTTATCTTGGTCACAATAAGTGCAGTCGGGTGGATGGAACGCCAAATCTCTGAACACTGACTTTACCCTCACTATGGCAGGCAATGACTGTTGACTACATCATTGTTTGCAAAGAAGTGCAGATAATCTAGATTTGAGTTATTAACTTTACACATGGTGGCATCATAGCGTGAAGGGCATTGTCCGTTTCTACTGCAGTTCATTCTCTCTGTGCCTTTCAATGGGATTCAACTGTTATACAGACTATAAGTTTCTATCAAAGAAGTGTGATACAATTTTATCGTACATGTACATTCGATTTATGAATCACATTTCTTCCTTCATATGTATGCATGGAATATGATCTATAGTGGTTTAGTTCCAGCATGTGGTGATGTATCATTTGCATACATACTTACCCAAGGTGTATATTGCTACGGTGAGAAGTAAGTAGAGATCAGTGATGATGTTTACAGGTTTTGTTTGTTTGTAATATGAAAAGTGACATGCTTCCATACTTACCATAGTTTCTCACTTTTGCATGCTTTATTCAAAAGTGAGTCAGTTTCAAGTTGGTGCACTGACAAAGTGATAGGGGACTCAGGTGCTTTCCAGGGAAATCTAATGGTAGGAAGGTGTCTTAGTGTAGGCAACAATATTCCTTCACCCAAACTTTTCCCTCCAGGTTTTAGACATTGTATTGTCTGGTGAGTTGGGGTATGTAAATTTCATTTTTGCTTACTTAGCAATCAATCCTTGAGTGCTACAGAGGCTTATATGGTAAGGTCCCGGTCCATTTTCGTTATCTTTTATTTTTTAAATTTTCTTTCGCCATCTTTGCATGCACATCTATACGCACAAAATATGGAATCAGAAGCTCTAAATGCATGTTTAGCTATGCTAGAAAAGCAGCTGGAGCAACAGCAAGCTATGGCTAAAAGGCTTCAGGTCACTGAAGATGCATTGAAAGATCTTCAGGGTGACGTCAAGGCTGCAAAGGCAGAAGCAGATTTGCAGCAAACTGCAACAGATATTAAGCCAGTCAGTCGCTAGTCCCTCAGGACAGCAGATGCCTGACAAGTCTTTTCCATCTTTTGTTGTATCAAGAGAGTGTTGCATGCCAAAACTTCGTGGTCCCAAAGTGAAGAGTGATGATCCTGATGTGGAAGAGTGGGTCCTTGATCTCAAAGATGCCATTTCTTCCAGACCCATGCCACCAAAAGAGGCAGTGGACTACATTATGGATCATCTTGGGGGGGGGGGGGGAGGCTAAAGCGGAAAACTATTGTCGTCCTCCATCAATAAGAGAACATCCCCAGAAATTGCTCGATGTAATTCAAGATGTGTTTGGGGACAAGAGTACTCTGAGCAACCGTTATGAAGCATTTTATAAAAGACAGCAGGGTGCTTCTGAGTCCTTGCTGGATTACTCAATTGCCTTACTGAGATCATGGGCACGGATAGGGACAGATGCTGGTTCAGGAGACAAAGACCAATTACTGAAGGACTGATTAGCAGAGGGAGTTAGGGAAGAGCCTTTTAGACGTGAACTTCCGCACCTCAACATGGAGATCAAGGATTTGACGTTTTGGGATTTCCGAGACCGAGCTCTCAAGTGGCTAGGAATGACAGAACATCAGACTGTCACCACTCAGGAGCTTTATGAGCTTATCAAGAGTCAGCAGGCTGAATTTTCTCACCTGGCTGAAGAAGTCAGCAAGTTAGGGCAAAGGAAGGGACAGGCTGATAATCGCAGAAGGAGGGGTCATGGTCAAGGCAGCGGGCGGGGTGGCAGTGCTACCCATAGAAGGGTGTTCAACCAGCAGGGTGAACGAGTGTATTTCCACTGTGAGTCCCCATCCCATTTTATCAAAGATTGCCCTCAGGTTCAAGGTGGATCCAAATCTGCCTCATCTCCGATTCAGAAACAAGACCCTTAGTTCCTCTCACTTTTGGGAGCCAGATGGTGAGGGGGTGCGACCAAGGCTCAACACAAGGCACTAGGGATCTTAGTTCTAGGATCGAAGGTAACTGTCCAGAAGCTGTGGTATATTTTGGTGTTGTGCCTGTGCGATGCCTATTAGATACGGGATCAGAAGTGTCTTTGGTAACTAAATCATTTTATAAAGAACACTTAGTTCCAAGAGGTATGGATGTATCTGAGGCCTCATGGCTATGGATTACTGCAGCAAATGGATTGGAGTTACCCTACCTGGGATACCTAGTGACAACTATTACTGCCCTTGGTGTCCAGTTGCCCAATATGGGCATCTTGGTTGTGAGCAACTCACCTGACCCCTGTCTATGTGAGCGCAAGGCTCATGTGCCACGGTTGCTGGGCTGCAATGTTCTCCAGCACCTGTATGAATATACAGGTAAGGGCCGAGACTTAACAGCTACAGGGACTGAAGAATGGATTCCCGTGTTGGAGAGTATTTCCTCCCAGCAACTGGGTATTAATCAACAAATAATTACAGACTGTAATGAAGATCTGTTACCTCAGCTTGGGGTGGCTTGGGTAGCTGGCAGAAAACCAGTTCTTGTGCCTGCTCAGTCAGCTTCCACCTTGCATTGTACCAGTCGTACTCTACAGGCTGAATCTCTTGTAGCTGTCCATCAATGTACAGCAGATTATATCAACTTGCCCAATGGAATACAGGTTGTAGATACCTTAACTCCTTTAAAAGATGGCCACTTGGCTATCTGCATAGTGAACACTGGAGTTGAGGATGTTTGGATAAAACCAAGATCTGTCGTTGGGGAAGTATGGCAGGCTGATGTTGTCAGTGCTGAGTTGGACCAGCAATGAAGGGTAGAAGTTGTTGACAGTGAAGTAAAGGTTTGAATGCCTAAAGTCAATGTGAATAAAATTGATCTGAGTATGGAGAGGAATCCAGACGATATTTTAGCGATGTTGGATGTTGATTTATCTGACTTTACCCCTGCTCAGAAGGAAAAATTTACGTTATTACTCCAAAAGCATGCAAAGGTTTTTAGTATGGGAGATGATGACCTTGGTTTTACAGACACAGTGAAACATGAAATTCATCTGCATGATGATACTCCCATTCGTGTCCCACACAGGAGAGTGCCTGTAAATTTAAAGGAAGAGGTAAAGCAGCATTTGGAAAGTTTGGCCAAACAAGGCATTATTTGCAAGAGCCAGAGTCCTTGGGCATTCCAATCTGTGTTGGTTAGAAAGAAGGATAAAAGTCTTAGAATATGTGTCGATTATCGTCCTTTGAATTTAAGGACTCGAAAAGATGCATACCCATTGTCCCGAATAGAAGAGACCCTTGAAACACTTGCAGGAGCCACCTATTTCTGTTCACTTGATTCGGCTCAAGGGTATATGCAGTGTGCTCTAGAGGAAAAGGATATTCCTAAGACTGCTTTCCGTGTAGGCTCTGGGGGACTCTACGAGTTTACACGCTTGCCCTATGGACTGTGTAATGCTCCAGCGACTTTCCAACGCTTAATAGAACAGTGTCTGGGTGATCTCACACATATACTCCTGTATATTGATGACATCTTGGTGTACAGCAAACATCTGGACAAAATGCTTGAGATACTTGACTTGGTATTCACTCTTCTGGGTAATCATGGCCTTAAAGTGAAACTAAGCAAGTGTCACTGAATGTTTAAGAAGTCTATCAAGTATTTAGGGCACGTTGTGTCTGCTGCTGGCATCGCCACAGATCCAGATAAGGTAAAGGCCATTGAAAATTGGCCTACACCAAAATCTGAAAATGAGCTCCGCTCATTCCTTGGGTTGGCAGGCTATTATAGAAGATTCATTAAGGGATATTTATCCTGACACAAAGCCTTTTGTCCCATTTTCCACAAAATGGACTTCCAGTTGTCAAAGAGCTTTTGAAGAGCTAAGACCATACTGACCAGCTCTCCTGTATTAGGGTATCCTGATTTTACCAAGGAATTTGTGGTATAAATTGATGCATCCGAGCATGGCCTTGGTGCTGTTTTGATGCAGATGGTACATGGAGGAAAAAAAGTTATCTGTTATGCCAGCAGGGGACTGAGACCAAATGAGCAAAATTATCTCAATAGACCATGTAAGAAATGAGTTTCACCACCAGATGGCTCTGGGGTACTATACACCCTAGCCTGGCTGAGTGCCCACTAGCTAAGCATGGCAGATTATGGGAGGTGGAGAGTCTTTGAGTTAAAACAGGAACTGATCAAGAGAGGAGCACCAACTAAAGGCAAAAAGTGTGATTTAGTAGAAAGGTAAGTACTTGCTGATCAGTTTCATATATTATCTTACAGGAATTTATCCCAAGATTATAAGTTTAGTCACTTTACTCCAATGGGTTGAACCAGCAGTTTACATCACTGGTCATATATTGCTGTGTGTGTGTATAAATACCTCTCTTGGCCACACACAATTCTGTGACAAGTCAAATTATGAGACTGTGATTAAAAGTATAATTAATGTTCCATAAAGAGAGACTTTCATAGCCATACATACATTATTTTAAATGTGGAATAACCTGGTCAAAGTGTACATAAGCCACCAGTAGCCTGACCTGAGCCAAGCCTCTGGGGCCCAGCCAGTAGCTTGTATATTGGGTCACTCCAGGGGATTAGCAAGGTGTTAATGCTGCTGTTGTCTTGTTCCTCTGGGGAGAGTGCTTTATGGGTGTGCTGTGTATACAGCACACTTGTTGGTAATGTGTTTGTCCAGAATAACAATGAGGTAAAAACACTGCATACTCAAAGGCAAAGATGAAAAACTGAACAAGAAAAGGAAAAGTAACTTTATGTCCCCTCCAGTTTGAAAGTTTACCTTTTTCCCTACATTTGAACAGCTTGGCTGCCCTTCATTACCTCATACAGACTTTCTCAGTTAAGTTGACAGGACACATATTTAATCTTGCACTTTTTTTTCAGACTTGAAGCATATGACAGAAAAAACAATTTTCATTCTGAACCTATACTCAGTCTGAAAAAAGAAACACCCCTTCCTCAATGGCCCGACCAAGGATTCAAAACCATAACTGAAAACACACAAAACATACCGCCAATGCGCATGTCCCATCTGACAGCATATGTTGAGCTCCGACAGGCTCTGGATTTGCTAAATGTGGGGCACCTCGCAGCCATTGAGAAGGGTGAGCGCATGTTGAAGTCCAAATGTGTAGAAGCATGCAGTATGGCACAGAATCAAGGGGAAAAGGGCGACACATTCTTTACAGGGATTGTCAGAGCAGAAATGAGCAAAAAGGTAAATATTTGTGTCAAAGTTACTTTTGCATCCTTATTGTTTTCATGGATACCAGTTTATATTGTACATGTGTCATGTCACTCTAAATTGCTCTGAAATAAAACTATATTTATGTAGTTTAGCTAGCAAATCAGTCTACCCAATGAATGATTCATTGTAAGGTCACAGAAAATACTGTTTCTCAATGTTTATTCACATTTCAAAAGCTGTCCAGGTACATGAAGGGTGGAGGAGAAATGCATAAGAATGTACCTAAATGATGTTTCAGGGTTATGAATCTCATCTTTATAAAATGTTAAAAAATGAAATAGAGAATACCTCCATTATATGAACTTATGAGAAACATGTATCTCTCTGTGGCCTTGCCAAAACTGAACAAAGACTTCTGGTTTTATTAGTACATGTTACAATATTTATTTTCCAGGTTACATACAATGTGAAAACAAAACTAAACCACAGAGGTGAAATCATAAATTCCCAATGTGAGTGCACAGTGGGAAAAGGCCCACATGGAACCTGCAAACATATCGCAGCCCTTCTCCTTTTGGTGGAAAGATTAAGCCGCACTGGAGAACTTCTCATGAGGAAAAGTTGTACTGAGACTTTGCAGAGTTTTCATAAACCAAAGAAAGCATATGATGGTATGTTCATATTTGAGTCAACTGTTTCTAACATTATATTATGCATAAACAGATTGTGTTCTGATAATATTCTGGCCAATCCCGACACTTAAAATTGTGCCCGTGACAGGCACAGCACCCCCCAAAAACTGAAGTTCACAACATGATAGTTGTTCTAAGTATTTAAAGTGGTACCTGCTGTATGTGGCCACCCCTTCTGCCAAGAAAAAATGGCCACTTACAGCAGGTGACCTGTCACTGCAGGTAAATCTACAGATAAAGTGACTCCTTGATTCATTGAACATTGCATGCTACACGAGTTCTTGGTGGCCTGAGATACCATACTGTTAAATCTATTTCAAGATATACAATATCAAAAAGTTAAGCACGGACATGAATGGAAGGGGCTTTACCTTTTTGTACAGTGCAGACTGAAGCAGTGGTTGCATACAGCAGGTACCACTGTGTATACATAATGCATATGCCAAGTATTCCCAGTTATGTTTTCGTTCTAGGTTCTCCAAAAAAGGCAGAAGAACTGGGTAGGCCTACCAAAAAACACAAAAACTCTGAGAATGCTGATTTGTCTGACCCTAGGCCACACAAATATAGAAAACTACAAGGCTACAATGACATGGTGCGAAATAGCATATATAACTACTGCTCCAAAACAAACAATGACTTGTCAATGAGGTATGCATACTCAAAAGCCAACACACAAGCTGCCGCTTTAGACCATGATTACTTGACTCTTCCGTTCCTGGAGTACTGGATAAACGCTGGAAATGAAGTAAGTATCACCCACCCACACCCACCTCCATTTGTAGCATCAGAGGGCATGGATTCATTAATTAATAACTTGTAAAAATACCTTTGTAATCTATTTTGCTCAATACATCTTCACCTGGTTTTGTGTATTGAGTCTCATTAAGTGTAAACTGCTTACTGCTTTTCAAAATTTAAAATGACTCATAAAATAAGCTTCAGAATGATGTGAGCAAGTTATATATATTTGTGCAAATGTTCAAAAGTACATCAATATGCAACTGTCAAGTATGTGTCATAACTTTATACCCATTGCTTTGTATCTTTGCCAGGTTAATGCTACAGAGCGACAAACCATTGAGGAAAACACCAGAACACAGAGTAAGTCCAAACAATGGCATGAAGAGAGGCAATGGCGATTGACTGCATCAAGATTTGGAGAAATCCACCATATGACAGAAAATAGGGACATCCCAAAACTGTGCGACTCCATGTATCTGAGAAAAACATTGAATGTTCCAGCAATACTCCATGGGAAGCAGTATGAGTCTGTAGCACTTGAACAGTTCAGTGAATATTATGACATGGAAGTGAAACCTGCTGGGCTGTTTATTCACCACAAATTTAACTTCCTGGCTGCAAGTCCGGATGGACTTATAGATGAGGATGGACTGGTTGAGGTTAAGTGTCCATATGCTGGTCGTGAGGATAAAGTGACTGTTGACAAGAATTTTCCTTTCATGGAGTCAGTCAATGGCAGGCTCAGGCTGAAACAAAATCACAACTATTAAGACCAAATTCAAGGCCAGTTATTTGTTACAGGCAGAAAGTACTGTCTGTTCATAGTGTACACATTTGCAGACATGCATGTTGAGAAGGTATTTTTCAATCAAGATTACTGTGACAATGAGCTCATTCCAAGCCTATGTTTGTTTTTTACAAAGCATTACCGACCATACCTGGCACAGAAACTCTAAGACAACTTACTATTTGTAGATCATAAACTTGATTCATTGAACATTGCATGCTACACGAGTTCTTGGTGGCCTGAGATACCATATTGTTAAATCTATTTCAAGATATACAATATGAAAAAGTTAAGCACGGACATGAATGGAAGGGGCTTTACCTTTTAGTACAGTGCAGTATGTTCAGTCAGTCAGTTTTAATATATATGTTTACCTTTCAGCCACACATGCTCATCATGAATGTCAACCAAAATAAAGTCTATACATATAGAACTCATTTAGATATTATTATTTTTAATTTACTCACTTTTTTACGCATATTTGTTGACAATGGATCTTCTAAAGTTTGTAAACATGAAGCACACGTAAATAATTCTGCTTCCCATCTGGAGTCGGTTACCAGGGATATCTTTTTGTAGTATTTTGTATGTCTTGGCAAGTCCAATCACACGTTCAACATGAATCCTTTTGGAGGCAATGCGACGATCTTTGATCACATCAGACGGATCCAGTTGGGATTTGCCCTTCAACATGGTAGGGGTATTCACTTTAACATCACGTGTGGCAAAAAGATCTTGTACCATGATCCCCCTATCTGCCATGATGGAGTCACCAGCCAGGAACTGTCCATCTGCAGTAAGAGCAGATCGCTCCAGGATCTGTCGGTCGCTGGCACTGCCACCATAGCTGGGACTCACAAAGGTAACCACGCCCCTTGGTGATATACCTACAAGAGTTTTTAGTGTATTCTTGTTCTTGTACGTAGAAAATGTGACCCTCTGATCATTCACATTTTTTGGCTTCTGTATGGAAACTTCAGTGGCATCCAGGATCACCCTGGTAGCGGGGAAGAGCTTCTTGAAGTCTTGGGGCATGTGCTCTTGTACTATATCTTGTGGAAGCCACAGATGCAACTCCTGCCACTGAAAATACATAAAGTTGACCCATGTCACAAAGATATTGGATACTGTCTGTCTGGAAGTGTTAAACATGTAAGCCAAACCTTGATCGTTAATGTCCCGTCGCAACTTTATCAGGGTCAAAAACAACTGATTCTCAACGGAGATATTGTTGCATTTGTATGACAAGTCATATGCAGCAGGCCCTAATATACAAAGTACAAGCTGAAAATGCTCATAGTCATCCAGGCCTGTGTAGTAATGCATCGCTTCAGAGTTGTTTTCAAAGTTGGCTACATTGAACCCACAAGCTGCTGGCGTTATGATGTCACACTGGACTGAAGTTTTTTGTACAGCTGTGGAAATACCATGTTGCATGTGACCCTCTCCATTTGAATCCTCAGCAGTTACTGTCACTTCATTTGCTGCCTCCGGTACAATATCCACACTTTGAGTAGCAGTTCTCCGTGCCATTCGTATTTCTCGGAGACGGTCTGGGGTGGCCTTTTCTTTAAAATTGAACACAGATGGGACAGCTGTGGCTTTAAGACGTCTCCTTGCACCTAGAAGTAGAAGAATACTCCATCTCAGTAAATCTGTTATACTTGCACAAATGTGAAATGTTTAGCAGTTAAAGTGTGATATTATGTCTGTGCTTGTATATGATTTAATCTATGCTTATGTTAAATGTAACTCAACATTGTCATTGTCACTTCATTTGCTGCCTCCGGTACAATATCCACCCATCTTCATCACAAATTCATTACTGTGTCTGTTGACTTTTCTTCATGCAGACAATAAATGAGATTTTTTCCTTCCAGTTTTCCTTTTTCCTTTGATTCATATTTGAAAATTACAGTGCTGCATATGTATATACATGTACCAAAAAAGAGGTTGACTCTCTTCTTGTTCGATTTTTCCATATAAATCTACACGCAGTCTATCTGCATCCAAATGTTGAACCTTGCAAGAACACACAGGCAGTGGCATATTAGAGTATGATTGGTGTCTTATCGGTAGCAGTGCTAATGAGATAATGACCCGTGGGGGTAATTATCACGCCTCTGACCCGTCACGCTCCCACTGATAAGCGAGGCTGAATACACTGGCCACCCAGAGCATTGTGCCCACTGCCGAGTTTACTCACAGACTATAGGGCCATTTAATCGTATAAATGTGCAACCTTATGCCACTAGAAGTTTTACTCATGGCTGTCACAATCGCTATAAAATGGTTAACTTACCGAGTAATGTCTCTTTATAATCCGTGGGGACAAAATGTCCAAAGCAAACTGTGCTTGAGGGCTTGGGTTCCCACAGCGTTCCCTTCCTGTGTTCATCTTGTCTGCTCATGGCAATTCTCCACTTTAGCCTCATATCCTTATCCCGTGGAAACTCATGTCCTCTACCCCTGACCCTACAGCCAGGTACACAACAATATCTACCCATCTTTCAGCAACAGTATTCACTTCAAAACGTGCAGGAGGATGAAAATCCGCGTGTGTGTTACCGCATGTTTACCGCTGCACTCAATGCGAATCCAACATGGCGCCGTCCAGGGAAGGCTTGCTAGTACTGCAGCGCCATCTATAGGCCAGGATTTTTACATGGTCTATTATAGCTCGACCAAACTGGACTTTTTGGCCTTGAAGTGGGCAGTATGTGACAAATTCCGAGAGTACCTCCTTGGAAGCAGGTTTAAAGTCTATACAGACAATAATCCTTTAAGCTATTTGCTTACAAAGTCCAAAGTTGGGGCTTTTGAGATGGGTTGGCTTGCTGATTTAGCTCAATTTGACTTTGATATTATCTACCATTCAGGTAGTACTAATCTCAATACAGATGCTCTTTCTCGAAGAAGGCATGAACACACTGAGGAAGGCGGATATGTTGATACCGCCAAGGTGCACACAATCTTTCAAGAGGCTTCGCAGAGTTCAATTTTGCCAACTCCTCTCAGAGTTGCCTCACAGAATTTCATACAGGCACAAGTCAGTGAGTTATTGGTAGATAACACTCCAGACAAAGTGCCACAAACATGTACCCCACTACCAAGTGTGTCAAAGGACCAGTTGCAACAATTGCAACAGGAAGATACAGTCCTTTCGAGAGTCTTGCAATTTGTTTGTAAAGGACACAAGCCAACTGCTAGACAGCTCATGCAAAGCCCCAAGCCTGCTTTCAAGTTGCTAAGAGATTCGATCGCTTAGAAATGAAAGATAACTTGCTGTTCAGGAATGTCTGTTTTAGCGGAGAACAGGTCCAGCAGATCCTGCTGCCCAGCAGTCTAAAGAACCAAGTGGTGCAAGCTTTTCATGATTCAGCAGGTTATCAGGGTTCTGACAGGACCCTTGCTCTCATTCAAAGGGGATGTTATTGGCCTGGCATGCCAATTGATATTCAGAAATGGTGTCAAAATTGCAGCAGGTGTCTGCTAGCCAGAGAAAAACAACCTAAGGTTCACCCACGCATGGGACATTTGATAGCATCAAAGCCTCTTGATATCCTGGCTATTGACTTAAGATTACTAGAAAAGAGTACCAATGGCTATGATAATGTCCTTGTAATGACGGACATGTTTACAAAGTTCACTATTGCTGTTCCTACTAAAGATCAAAGAGCTCACACTGTGGCCAAAGTTCTAGTGCATGAGTGGCTTTCTCTTTATTGTGTTCCACGTAGAATTCACAGTGATCAAGGGCATAATTTTGAGGGAGCAGTAATTGCAGAACTTTGTGGTATGTATGGAATCAAGAAGTCTCGCACTACTCCTTAGAATCCGAAAGGAAATGGGCAGTGTGAGCGGTACAATCACACAATGCATGACCTGTTGAAGACTTTGCCACCAGATGCCAAGAAACAATGGCACAAATATCTCCCAGAGTTCTGTTTTGCCTATAATGCAACACCACACAGTTCCAGAGGTTTCTCTCCTTTCTTTCAGCTGTTTGGGCATGAACCCCGCTTACCAGCTGAGTTTTTCCTGGGAATTGATGTGGCAGGAGAGGCAGCCATATCTACCTTAAATGACTGGCTGCAATCTCACCAAAGGAGATTGAATCTAGCTTTGGAACGGGCTGCACAGTATATTAAAGAAAAAGCTGCAGCCAGAAGGAAAGTTGATGATCGCAAGGCATCAGATACTGACATACCAATTGGGGGAAGAGTATTCCTGCACAACCATTTCACTGGTCGATCAAAAATACAAGATGTATGGGGATCAGAACCATACAAAGTTCTTGCCAGACCAGATTCTCATGGAAATGTATATATAGTGCAGCCAGCTGATGGGCTAGGCATGGCCAAAGCTGTAAATAGAATAGAATTGCTGGATGCCCAAGAATTAGTACCAGATATTGAATTAACATTTCCCCATACATCTACAGCTAAAGCTGATCCCAGCATGCAGACCTCTCCCAATTCACTCAATTCAGATCAGGAATCCTCATATCAGGAAACTGAAGATGAGATGCATATTATAGTTGGGCCACAGTATGAGGCACCAATCTCCTCATGTAATGAGAAAGGTACTGAGAGGGTTCACATACCTTTGTCATTTCCATGGTCAATGATAGGTATAAAGACAATGAGTGAGGATCACCCCAACAATGAAAGAAATCAAGAGATAGATAGAGAAGTATCCTTGGGACTTACAAAAAAGGTAAGTCAGGAATCAACCGAAACACCTCTTGAAATGATGGGTGATTCACCATCAAATGACAGTCCTCTTCCAATTCCGGAAGTTCAGGAATCAACAGAAGCACTTCTTGAAATGATGGGTGATGCCCAATCAAATGATGATCTTCATCCAATTCCGCAGGTACAAAGATCAGCAAGATCTACTGCAGGAAAACACAGTAATCCATATCATCTCCCGTCCAGTGCTGTCCAACAGCTGCATGTCTCACAAAAAGCCGATGGTCTTGCCTTTCGGGACTTTGACCATGCTTTGTCATCTCTAGGGTCCACTCTGAGTCAGTCACTAGGACAAATCCTTGGCCAGGTTTGGACCAATGCCCAGTCTTTCAAGTAACATGTCCATATTTGGAGACCTGAATATATAGGTTGATCTTATCTCTTTGTGACCTAATTTTGTAATCTGCCAGGAGGTCAGATTCAAAATGGGGGTATATGTAGCAGGGTGATTATGTACCTATGTAGATTAATTAGTAATGTCCCATAGGGTGCTGCCCTCAGGGGGCAAGAAGGTCAACCTTCAGTGAGGAACAGTTGTGCTGTGGGGCATTCAGGAACTTGTAGGAAGGGTAAACATAGGGTGTGACACCAGATAGAAACATGGCAGCTGGGACCAGGGTTATGAGGTGGGAGTCATAAATCCAGTGCCATCCATGCAGTTTTGGTACATCGAGGTTTCCTAGAGTCAGTAAGTTTGCTGTCTGTTGTAGTTATTTGGATTTAGAAAATATTAAGTGATTCTTGACCAAAGATTTAGGAGCACAGTAACAGTAAAAGTTGAGATGTGTTGTCACTCCTGCTGGTTAACTCATTGGGAGAAAGCATGAGCTGACACATGGTGAACTCCATGTGATATGTTGTATGACACCAAATTATGGCAAATAATATGGTTTGAGGTCAATTTAAGACAACATAAGCACTTAATTGTCATGGAAGTTGTAAAGTTGTCGGTTAACCCTATCAAGTTGTCATTCCAGTATTTTGTTTGTACGGTTATAGGGGTTTCCTTCCTGGTCAATATATAGGGCAATGCTTACCCTACAAAGCAGCTCATAGTACAGTACCAGGTAAGCAGTGGATATTACCAAAGTGATATAATGATTGGATATTATAGATGGGGTTTAGATATGGAAATATGAGTCTGTCATAAGTGAAGCATAATATTCCTCTTCAGTTGCATACTTACGCAGTGAAATGTTTAATTACATGTGAGGAAAAGGGTTTGAAGACAAATGGATGCATTTCAATGTTAAATATTAGGCATAATTCTTCATAGTTGTAACATAGGTATACATTAGTATGGTATGCATAAAGGTTTCACTAGAATAGTATATTTTGGTGTTGGTTTACTTATCAGTGTGTAATGGATGTCCATCAGGCAATGTATGAGGAATGACAAATATATTAGTACACATGTTGTATGTGCACTGCAGTGATTACTTGTCTGTTATCATAATACCGAGAATATATGCTAGTCTTCTGAGATATTACCGAGTAATTATGGTGCCAAAATCCTAGCAAACTTGTTGTTTTTGTGCAGCAATGCAGTACCAGATAGAACCCTGAGCAGGGTACAGCACAAAGCAACAGACCCATAGTGGGGTAAGATAAGAGTCCTTATTATAATGTGTTCTAGTGAGTTGTGCTAACATGGTTAAGTTGTTATCTACACTCTGTAAAGTAAGTGTGTTCTGGGGTCAAGTAATACCATGTGGATTTAGCTGCAAATTATATATTTTCTTTGAAAGTGATTATTATTTTAGCTATGGTGACTCTATATTTATTCTATATATTGCATTAGTCTATTAGTAGCCAATCAGCTGTCTCTATTTGTACCACGTGCCTGCCCTGTAAATGTTATATTGGATCGTTATATTGGACAGCTCGAGGGAATCCCCATGCGCGCGTGACGTCATAACGCAAATGACGTCCACAGGGGCTTTTCCCTAGCTTCAGGTAAAATGTGTAGAATTCCAATGGGAAATAAATTTTGTGATTTTGCTACAGAGTGTTTCAGAATTCTTTATTTACACAAGGAAAATCATACAAATTGCAGAATATAACAGATGTTAGATGGCGGGTCGTCCAATATGAAGTTTACGGGATTCTGAAACGTTATATTGGGTTCGGCTTCGCCTCACCCAATATAACGTTTCATCATCCTGTAAACTTCATATTGGACTCCCTGCCATCCAATATCTGTATAATATATTGCTACTGAAGGAATAAGTCTCCAAGCAGCTGGAATCAAGTTACTTTGTTAGTAAGTGAAGAATTCTATGTACTTGCAGGGTTAAATTTGGTGCAGAAATGGAATAAACACTTATGCAAATACAGGTTTCGGGAGTCCTCATTTATCTTGGTCACAGTACCAATGATTTAGGACCAGGCAGACATGTCAGCTCCATTCCCACACCAATCGGTTTCGATCGTATATATTATCTTATATCAATATAAAGAAAACCAAAGAAATACAATGTGTGTTAGCTGGAGGTTGAAGTCAAAGGTATGACATTCAATTATATCTTTACCGGCTTATGTACCAAGGTTTTAGGACCAGACAAACATGTCAGCACCATTACCACACCAATAGATTTCGATCGTATGTTGTCATTAATGAATGTAAAGAAAAAAGAAGGAAATACTACATGCGTAAGCTGCAGATTGAAGTTAAAGGTACAACATTCAAATGTACCTTTACCGGATGATGTACCAAGTTTTAAGGACCAGGCAGACGTGTCAGCACCATTCCCACACCAATCGGTTTCGATCATATATATCATCTTATATCAATATAAATAAAAACAAAGAAATACTATGTGTGTAAGCTGGAGGTTGAAGTAAGAGGCATGACATTCAACTATACCTTTACCGGCTTATGTACCAAGGTTGTAGGACCAAACAAATATGTCAGTGCCATTTCCACACCAATCCGTTTCGATCACATATTATCTTAAACCAGTACATAGAAAAAACAAAGAAATACTATGTGTGTAAGCTGCAGATTGAAGTCAAAGGTATGACATTCAAATAACCTTTACCGGCTTATGTACCAAGGTTTTAGGACCAGGCAAACATGTCGGCAGCATTACCTCACCAATCAGTTTCGATTGTATATCATCATAAATTAATGCAAAGAAAAAAGAAGGAAATACTACATGCGTAAGCTGCAGATTGAAGTCAAAGGTACGATATTCAACTCTACCTTAACCGGCTTACATACCAGAGTTTTAGAGCCAGGCAAACATGTCGGCACCATTCCCATACCTATCGGTTTCCATCGTATATATTATCTTATATCAATACAAAGAAAAACAAAGAAATACTACGTGTGTAAGCTGCAGGTTGAAGGCAAAGGTATGACATTCAATTATAGCTTGACGGGCTAACGTACCTAGGTGTTAGGACCAGGCAAACATGTCGTGACCATTACTACACCAATCGGATTCGATCCTATATCATTGTTAATCAGTACAAATAAAAAACAAAGAAATACTACGTATGGAACCTGCAGGTTGAAGTCAAAGGTATGACACTCAAATCTACCTTTACCGGCTTATGTACCAAGTTTTAAGGACCAGGAAACATGTCGGCACTACTCCGACACCAATTAGTTTCGATAGTAGTACATTATTTGAAATCAATACAAAGAAAAAACAAAGAAATGCTTCATGTGGAACCTGCAGGTTGAAGTCAAAGATATGAGACTCAAATTTACCTTAATGGGCTAATATACCAAGGTATTAGGACCAGGCAAACATGTTGGCGACATTACCACACCAATCGGTTTCGATTGTAGATTATCATTAATCAATGTAAAGAAAAAAGAAGGAAATACTACATGCGTAAGCTGCAGATTGAAGTCAAAGGAACAACATTCAAATCTACCTTTACCGGCTTATGTACCAAGGTTTTAGGACCAGGCAGACATGTCAGCACCATTCCAACACCAATCGGTTTCGATCCTATATATTATCTTACATCAATATAAAGAAAAACAAAGAAATAATACGTGTGTAAGCTGGATGTTGAAGTCAGAGGTATGACATTCAATTATACCTTTGCCGGCTTACGTACCGAGGTTTAAGGACCAGACAAACATGTCGGCATCATTACCACAAAAATCGGTTTCGATCGTATGTTATCGTAAATCAATCAAAGAAAAAACAAAGAATTTCTACGTGTGGAACCTGGAAGTTAAAGTCAAGGTATGACATTCAAATCTACCTTGACGGGCTTACGCACCAAGGTTTTAGGACCAGGCAAATATGCTGGCGACATAATATTACCACACCAATAGGTTTCGATGGTATATTATCCTAAATCAATACAAAGAAAACAGAAGGAAATACAATATGCATAAGCTGCAGATTGAAGTCAAAGGTATGACATTCAAATATACCTTTACTGGCTTACGTAACAAGGTTTTAGGACCTGGCAAACAAGTCAGCACCATTACCACACCAATCGTTTTCGATTTTATATTATCTTAAAGCAATACAAAGAAAAAAACAAAGAAGTACTACGTGTGGAACCTGCAGGTTGAAGTCAAATGTCATACATTCAAATCTACCTTTACCGGCTTATGTACCGAGGTTTAAGGACCAGGCAAACAGATCGGCGACATTACCACACGAATCGGTTTCGATGGTATATTATCGTAAATAAGTACAAAGAAAAAAGAAGGAAATACTATATATGCATACGCTGCAGTTTGAAGTCAAAGGTATTACATTCAAATCTACCTTTTCCAGCTTACATACCAAGGTTTCAGGACCACGCAGACATGTCGGTACCCTCCCACACCAATCTGTTTCGATCGTATATTATCTTAAATCAATACAAAGAAAAAACAAAGAATACTATGTGCTTCAGCTGCAGATTGAAGTCAAAGGTATGACACTCAAATCTACCTTTACCGTCTTCCGTACGTAGGTTTTAGGACCAGACAAACATGTCCGCGTCATTACCACACCAATCAATTTTGATCGTATATTATCATAAATCAATGCAAAGAAAAAAAAGGGAAATACTACATGCATAATCTGCAGATTAAAGTCAAAGGTACGATATTCAAATCTACCTTTACTGGCTTACGTACCCAGGTTTAAGGACCAGGCAAACATGTCAGCACCATTCCCACACCAATCAGTTTCGATCGTATATATTATGTTATATCAATACAAAGAAATACAAAGAAATACTATGTGGGTAAGTTGGAGGTTGAAGTCAAAGGTATCACATTCAATTATACGTTTATCGGCTTAGGTACCAAGGTTTTAGTACCAGACAAACATGTTGGCGCCATTACCACACCAATCGGTTACAATCGTATATTATCGTAAATCAATACAAAGAAAAAACAAAGAAATACTACGTGTGGAACCTGCAGGTTGAAGTCAAAGGTATGACATTCAAAGCTACCTTTACCGGCTTACGTACCAAGGTTTTAGGACCAGGCAAACATGTCAGCACCATTCCCACACCAATCGATTTCGATCGTATATATTATCTTATATCAATACAAAGAAAAACAAAGCAATACTATGTGTGTAAACTGCAGGCTGAAGTCAAAGGTATGACATTCAATTATACTGTTACCGACTTACGTGCCAAGGTTTAAGCACCAGACAAACATGTCGGCGCCTTTACCACTCCAATCGGTTTCGATCGTATATTATCGTGAATCAATACAAAGAAAACAGAAGGAAATACTACATGCGTAATCTGCAGATTGAAGTCAAAGGTATGACATTAAAATCTACCTTTACAGGCTTACGTACCAAGGTTTTAGGACCAGGCATACATGTCAGAACCATTCCCACACTATTTGGTTCAGATGTCATATATGATCTTCAATCAGTACAAAGAAAATCAAAGAAATACTACGTGCGTAAGCTGCAGGTTGAAGTCAAAGGTATAAAATTCAAATATACCTGTACCGGCTTCAGTACCAAGGTTTTAGGACCAGGCAAACATGTCAGCACCATTACCACACCAATCGGTTTCGATTGTATATTATCTTAAATCAATACAAAGAAAAAACAAAGAAATACTACGTGTGGAACCTGCAGGTTGAAGTCAAAGCCAAAGGTATGCATTTAAATCTACCTTTACCAGCTTACGAACCTAGGTTTTAGGACCAGGCAGACATGTCAGCGCCATTACCACACCAATCGGTTTTGATCGTATATTATCATAAATCAATGCAAAGAAAAAAAAGGGAAATACTACAAGCGTAATCTGGAGGTTGAAGTCAAAGGTACAACATTCAAATCTATCTTTTCCTATTTATGTACCATTGTTTAAGGACCAGGCAAACATGTACATGACTTCGACATTACCACACCAATCGGTTTCGATCGTATATTATCGTAAATCTATACAAAGAAAAAAGAAGGAAATACTATATGCATAACCTGCAGATTGAAGTCAAAGGTATGACATTCAAATCTACCTTTTCCGGCTTACGTAGGGTGCACGGTTGGCTGAGTGGTAAGATGCTCTGCGACCCACGTTCGATTCTCGTCCTGGACAGCATGTGGAAAAAGTTCCTACCACTTTAACCGTGCACGGTGGTTTTCTCTAAGTTCTTCGGTTTCCTCCACTAGCCAAGGTAGAAAGTAAACGCCAACATCTGTGCCATGGAGAGTGACTCGATAAGTCAATGCTTGACTTCTTTCACAATCCATGTAAAACAAATGTGTCTATACTTTTATACGTATCAAGGTTTTAGGACCAGGCATACATGTCAGCACTTTTCCCACACCATATATTATATCGTATATTATCTTAAATCAATACAAAGAAAAAACAAAGAAATGCTATGTGCTTCAGCTGCAGATTGAAGTCAAAGGTATAACATTCAAATCTACCCTAACCGGCTTATGTACCAAGATTTCAGATGCAGCCAAACATGTCGGCGCCATTACCACAAAAATCGGTTTCGATAGTTTATTATCGTAAATCATTACAAAGAAAAAAGAAGGAAATACTACATGCGTATGCTGCACATTGAAGTGCACATCAAGCTCCTGTCAGACATTTGAGATCTTCAGCCGGCAATAGAGTGAATCTTCACAAACAAATTGGCAGTCCCAGAGTGTATTCATTGTCTGGATGACTTTTGAATCGCTCACAGAACAAAAAAGGAGTGTGCTGGATCCCTGTCCAAATTCAATACCCTATGTAATGATTTAGGAATCCCCATCGCACATGATAAAACAGTCGGCCCTGCCCAAACCTTAGTGTTTCTATGTATCGAAATTCATTCAGTTAAGACAAAATTACAAAGTGTGTCAGTCTTCTTAAAGAAAATTGTAAAAGGCGGAAAATGTGACTACGGGAATTGCAGTTACTCATTGGATCTTTATCCTTTGTTTGTGTGGAAGTGCTATCCGGGAAGGCATTTTTGAGATGCCTGATTCGCTTGACTAAGGGCATTAAGAAGGCTAATCTCTTTGTTACACTCAATGCAGGCGCACGGGCCGACATGTCATGCTGGTTGGAATTACTCAGTCATTTTAACCGTAAAAACATTTTTTTCTCGACGAAAATTGGATTTCCAGTGAAAAACTGGAACTTTTTACAGACGCCGCAGCGTCATACAGGTTTGGGGCCATGCCAGGTTCTCAATATTTTCATGGCGTTTTCCCCAAGGGTTGGTCATCTCTACCCATAACATTCCTGGAATTGGTGCCCATTGTTTTGGCCATGTCCGTTTGGGGACACCTCCTTAGAAACCACTCTGTGTTGCTGTTTACTGACAATGAGGCCCTAGTTCCCATAATCAACAAAAAATCTTCTCCTGATTTGTCCATAATGAAGGGGATTCGTAAACTGGTCCTGGCATGTCTTCAATTTAATATAAACATGCGGGCGAAACATGTCTGCGGGATTTTCAACACCAGAGCCGATGTGCTGTCAAGGGGGTTAATTGACAAGTTTCACCTCCTCTCACCACAGAGTCGAGAGCCGACAGTGGTGCCAAAGGAGCTGAGCCTGGGGATTTCATTCAACCATGAGAAGGCTACTGCAGTCAGCACTAGCACCCCAGACAGCAGCTCTGTATCACAGAGTGTGGGTAACTTGCACCGACTTCTGCCGCCTTTTTAAATTTTTTGTTAAAACCTTACCCTGGTCGCTTTCAAACACAGCGCTCTTTATTGTCCACCTGTTTAACCAAAATTTATCACCTAAAACAATCTCCACCTATTTATCAGCTCTTTCATATTTCCACAAGATCAGACAGCTTGAAGACCACACTAACCATTTTGTGATTAAAACAATGATGGCAGGGGCTTATTACTTGCTTCCATCCCTGGACATGCACCTTCCCATTACTGTGCCAGTTTTGGAAAAATTGCAGCATGCAGCAGATGCGACCCTCAGGTCATTTAATCAAGCGCTTTTTAAAGCCATGTTTACTTTCACCTTTCATACATATGCCTGAATTGGAGACTTGGCGGTGGCAAATAACTTAAAATCCCATAATGTGCTACAGATTGAAGATGGGAATATTGTTATGAGAAACAGCAAACCAACATAGGTGAAAGCGTGTATTGGGCAGTTCAAACGTTATATTACTGTTCAGCCGCTTTATATAGCTTTCAGAGCTAATGGTTCCAAATTCTGCCCAGTGCATCTTTTGATCACATATCTCTAGATTAGGGGTCCAAGTTATGGTTGCTTATTCCTGACGCCCAACCAAAAGCTGTTGGCTAGAGCACTATTTGAGTCTCAGTCCTTAAAAATTTGTTTAAAATTTTGAAGGCTTGATTCAAGGGCTTACAAAGGTCTCAGCTTCCGCAACGGCGCAGCTTCATGGGATGCACACAATGGCGATCCGGATGCACAAATTAGGCTGAAAGGGTGGTGGAAGTCGGATGCTTTCCGAAAGTACATCAGGGTGATGGCCGACAAATTTAGGCAACTAGGTTTTGGGGCTCTGGAAAATTCTACCTTTAAATACCTAGTTTCCTCGTAATACACCATCAGGGCATGGTATATGCACAGAGGACTGGGTGTATGGGCTGGACCAAGAATCGCTGAGCATTCCTTTTTTCCTTGATGCTCTAAGTAACATGGCCAAGAAGATGGCTACAGCCATATCTAGAGATATAAATATAATTATCCATTAAAGTTATGCACAGAGGCCTGCGACAGTAGGAGCTGGCACAAAATCCGCTGAGCATTCCTTTTTCTTTGCTGCTCGAAGTAACATTGACAATCAAATAGCTACAGCCGGACGTAAACATATATATAAATATAATTTTCCATTTAAGTCAAGTTATCGACTGCAGCCAGGGGGCCCTGCATAGGCCGGGTCCTTTAGGCGGTGTTGGTTTGTATACATAGATGGATTGATTTTATCTCATTGTTGTAATGGTGTGTGCACAGTATCTCATTGGCAGGTGTCTAACAATCTTTTAATGCAGGAAGAAGCTATTATTACCTTGCAAAACCCAGGTGTTGTGGAAATACCTGGTGAAGAAAGTTTGTGCTACTTGCTTTAAACAGGACAAGGGCTTGCAAGTTTTTTTTAAGTAACTCTGATGACGTACTGCGAACGCTTCAAACTTCCCTGCTGAGTCGGGGTACATATTTATTGCTCATTGCATTTGTGTGTTAACACCCTGTATTTTTCTCATACAAGCTACACTATAACATGTCAGAGGAATGCATCAGAGTACAGACTGCTACATCCGTGTGGAACAATTTCAAACTGTGGGCCCGGATCAGTAATGCTACTTGGTCACCCGTGCTGACCTGTGGTATAGTGGAAAGACATAAGCGGCCTCTACAGATGAATCTTTTGAAATTATATACACCACTTGTAAAAAAGTAACAAGATACATTATAAGGCCCTATGAACATACGGTTTTATTAGATTTTGGTACATTTTCAATTGTAAATTGCATTTGCGACTATAGCGATTCATGCTAACTATAACAGATATGTTAGTAGAGACCAATGACAAAAACTATGCCTGGGATGGGGGCAGGTATACACTGCAGCTTTACAGCTCCACAATATACCTAAGTGGCCCATATTCCCCTCACCTTTGCCGATCCACATCACTTTTATAGTGTTTTGGGGGCTGGCCCCACTGAGGCGCTAAGGGGTAGCTTTATGGGCCCAGATCTCTAGGCACTCAAACCTTTCGTAATGTGTCATATGTGTAAATAAAGTTCGAAGTTCAGCCGGGGGGCCTCCTGCCCCTTGGCCATTTTTCCATTCCAAAACCAATCAGTTCTGTCCAGTTGAAAATATCTGTAGCAAAATTTTCTTTCCTTGTAGCATTTTTGCCACTTCTTTACATACGAAACACTTATTTTTGGGAACATCTGTAGCAATTTTGAAGAGCTTTGTAGCAAAATTTTGCTACAATGGTCCAGTTGGACACCCTGCCAGTGTCTCTGTTGTGTATCGGCAAACAAGCTGGCATAGGTCTTTTAAAGGTATCGATTCGGATAGATTTGGTGTAAGTCATAAAGGACATGCTATATCATAGCACAGTTTATGACTGAGACAAATGTAGTACTATGATTTTCCGGTAGGTGGCCTGCACAACAGTACTCCAGAGCCTCGTTCTCAGACTGCTTCACTGTGATTGGTCAAGAAGGTGTAGCGTCTCTTTCGGCCGGCATCTTCAAATGCTTCCACATTTCCAGCTCGATTTTCATAAGAGGAAGACGTCAGCTAGCTGTTCTCTTTGCTGTGAAAGTTGAAAAAAAATCGCCCTCCTCCGTCCCCATGCAGCCACCTCTGAACATACCTCAGTACATTGATAACAGGTTTAAAATAGTGGTTCCGCTAATGTGAGAGTGCCATATTCCCCTCACCTTTGCCGATCCACATCACTTTTATAGAGTGTTTTGGGGGCTGGCCCCACTGAGGCGCTAAGGGGTAGCTTTATGGGCCCAGATCTCTAGGCACTCAAACCTTTCGTCATGTGTCATATGTGTGAATAAAGTTCGAAGTTCGGCTGTGGGGGCCCTATGCCCCTTGGCCGTTTTCCCATTCCAAAACCAATGTCTCTGTTGTGTATCGGCAAGAAAGCGGCCACATGTCTTTTAAAGGTATTAATTCGGATAGATTTGGTGTAAGTCATAATGTGATATTCTAAAAGATTTTTTTTAATGTTAAACGTATGACTGGTACCCTCTCATACAAAAACAGAGTTCGTATTTTGAGCCCTGGATTTTGAGGTTTTAGAAGTGTTCGTCGTAAACATATCATCAGTTGGTGGGTCTGGACTATGGGGTCCCGATAAGGCAAAACTTTAAAACATCCATTGCAGTAGATTGAAAGTTCATCAAATCATGATAGTCATCTTCTGCGTCGTGGTAGGGTCCATTAGAACGCATGACAAAAAAATCTGAACATTTATGCCAAAGTTGTATACTTTCATGAGTGAAGTTTAACTTTCTTACATGTCCCGACACACGGATAAGGCATAATAAAAATTAAAAAAAAAAAAAACAACAACATTTGTTTCCCCTAAACCGACCGACCCATCTCTGAAACCACGTCCGACCGCTGGAAACGTGCTTGCCGGCCGACCTACTGACTTTATCCTGACCACGACTAGCCGACCGTTTTAAACTACCTACAGCGGGCCAAAAGGAAAATGCACGATCTACCGACCGGCCGAAAAAATAAACAAATCCGCGACCGACCTATATATATATATATATATATATATATATATATATATATATATATATATATATATATATATATATATATATATATATATATATATATATATATATATATATATATATATATATATATATATATATATATATATATATATATATATATATATATATATATATATATATATATATATATATATATATATATATATATATATATAGATATATATATATATATATATATATATATATGTGTGTGTGAAATAGACAACATTTAGGCCTACATTTCTAATGGGTTGGACTGATTATGTTCGAATGGCTTCAGTTTGACTCGACGTGTATTCTAAGGCATTTCGATCGTCGTTTCCCGCCAGATCCGAAATACCGCCCTGTTTATTTTGCTGTCCAATGAAAATGCTTGGAATCAATGACAGGGCATGTCATCGTCGTGATGTCGTAAAAATCAAAGTTTAGTCTTTGATATGTTTTCAATGAAATATGTGATATAAAAACATTAAATTGGTTCAGATACCTATTTTCATAATATTTAATTTTAGATAAGTTGATTATAGCCTCAATATATTATATTTTATGATGACGCAAATTGAAAAAAATAAGAAACAAAAAAAACAAAAAACAAAAAAAACAAAACCTGCCTATCCACCTAAGGTTTGAAGAAAAAAAAACCTACTGAAATTGGGAAGGCCTAATAACAAAAAAAAAAAAAAAAACCTACCTACCTTCCCTAATTTAGGGGGGAAAAAGTGAAAACATGCCTACCTACCGACTGCAAATAAAATTCAGTCCGTTAGGGTAAACAAAGGATTTTTTTTGGCCTAACTACAGTACACCCCAAATCTCTCTCTCTCTCTCTCTCTCTCTCTCTCTCTCTCTCTCTCTCTCTCTCTCTCTCTCTCTCTCTCTCTCTCTCCTCTCTCTCTCTCTCTCTCTCTCTCTCTCTCTGTGTTTGTGGACCAAAAAAAAGGGGCGGAGGGGGGAGGGGCTAGGACCCTTCTGACTCCCCTCTAAATTTTGCCCCTGCTATCGACTTTTGATCGCCCAAAATTCTGACATAATTGCCTTTTTCTTCTGGTGTTTAAAATGCGCTTTTCTGCAAAATTACCCTTAATTGAGTAAAACTTATCATGTTCTTTCCACTCAAAAACTATTGGAAAGCCCTTGTCAGAAGACGAGAACACATGTAAACCCTTTCTTTACTGCGCAAAGTCTGTGGCGCACGAAAGTGCCATTAAAAACGCAGCAAAGTGCATGCATTTAACCTCTGTCAAATACGCACACGACCAGCATTCCCATATTTTCCATTCAAGACTACAGTCCATTTGGGCTCCAATTGGCTCCCCTACTCAGGTTTGTGTACAGCTGATTATGTGTGATACGTAAAGTCATAATCTCTACACCCTTCATGAAGTTTCTTTCACCCATACTCCGCAATAAAAAATTCAAATGATGATCTGTTTGTTTGCTTTTATATGTCTTTTTGTATTTTGTTTTTCATGAAAAATACTTAACAGGTTCCGCAGCGGGATGCAGGAAAACACCCAAGACATATCTGATATTTAAAGTGTATTTTCTTTCTTTCTTTCTTTCTTTCTTTCTTTCTTTCTTTCTTTCTTTCTTTCTTTCTTTCTTTCTTTCTTTCTTTCTTTTTTTCTTTCTTTCTTTCTTTCTTTCTTTCTCTGTCTGCCTGCCTGTCTGTCTGTCTGCCTGTCTGTCTGTCTGTCTGTCTGTCTGTCTGTCTGTCTGTCTCTCTCTCTCTCTCTCTCTCTCTCTCTCTCTCTCTCTCTCTCTCTTACTTTCTTTCTTTACTATTACACTATCATACATAGATCTCCAAACTTGGCATGATTGTACTTCCAAACAAGGAGTTTGACCTTTTTATGCAGAGGAATGAAGATGTTTACAATTATGCAAATAAGGAGTATTTGAAATTTTATATTTTGAATGTCTTCAAAAGTATGATAGATAGCGATGTCATTGCAATTTCTTAAGGGGTTTTTGACCATTGCGCATCTAATGAATGTAAAACAAAAATTGTAGCAATTTAAATTATGCTAATTAGCAGCATTTAAAATTTGAAATCTTGAAGATCTTCAAAACTATTGTAGATAGAGATGTGATTTCAACTTCTACTAGGGGGTTATTGACCATTGCGCCTGTAACGAATTTAAAACAAAAATTGTAGCAATTTAAATTATGCTAATTAGCAGCATTTGAAATTATAAAACTTAAATATCTTCAAAACTATTATAGATAGAGATGTCATTTCAACTTCTATTAGGGGGTTGTTGACCATTGTGCATGTAATGAATCTAAAACAAAAGTTGTAGCAATTTAAATTATGTTAATTAGCAGTATTCGAAATTTTCAATCTTGAATATCTTTAACACTATAATAGATAGAGATGTCCTTCCAACTTCTACTATGGGGTTGTTGATCATTGCGCACCTGATGAATTAAAAACGAAAGTTGTAGCAATTTAAACTATGCTAAGTAGCACCATTAGAAATTTTAAATCGTGAATAGCTTCAAAGCTATAATAGATAGAGATGCCATTCCAACTTCTACTCCTGTGTTATGAAATAGTTGTACATTGCCATACCAATATGCTTTGAATACACACACACACTGATTTGCTATGCAGCAAATCATCTTTTCTAGATTTGGGCATGTTTTTCAGGTCCACAGATATAAATAAATGAGCGCCAGACAGAGATGATTACCTAACACTTCAACAAAAAGGGACACATGGTCCCTCGTGACAGGTCAATTAGCATGGAAAGCAAAAAACTTTGAAATTTCTAAGACAGGTCTCTCATGAGAGGGTGGTCTCACACGTCACACAGAGGTCTTGTGACAGGGGCTAGCGTAAACTGGACACAGGCAGAACATTTTCAAGCCATAAAGGAATTCTTACATGCAATGAATTAACAGGAGCGCTGTCGTGATACCTGTACATACGACTACCCAGGTCACTCTATCCTCACATTCAGTATGGAGATCAGACACCCTCCACACCCTCCTGGGACCGCTGCTTATTACCTCATCACTAAACAGTATAACACTGCCCATTATTACTTGGACAACAGGAGATTGTTATGGCTGATTGTCATATGGCTGGTAGGAATTAGCCAATCATAAGGCTCAAAAAGTGTTGATTATATCCCATAATCATTGATTATGAAAAAGAATGTATTATGAAACTTGATAAGCCGCGTACGTTTTGGAATACGCTCCGCAACTGTCTGCTGAAATTCACATGCCCCAAGGGCTTTTTCATACTTCCCAGTACTGCCGGTGCCGTCATTTCTTTGGAAAAATAATTGCTGAGTTACAATATTATCAAGTTCAATTGGAGCTACGTCATCTTCCATTTTGTGGCAGCTAGCAGATTCACGAACTACCTGAACGCCTGAGCGAAATCACGAATGAAGTGACTCAGAAGTGAAATGACACTGTCACACGTGTGTGTAAGAATTTGATTACGTAACTGACAGATAATATGCTTTCAATCATGAAATCACTGATCCGACCTAAACACAAATGACCATTCCTACCAGCCAATGACAAATGTGTTAACATGAAAGGAGACGATTATGGCTATTATAACTGTCTCGTGGCTTCGCCACTCGACAGTTATAAGCCATAATCGTCTCCTTTCATGTTATAACTCTCACCTAAGAGGCAACAGGACCCAGTGTGGGCATGCACCCGACCACTGGCTATATTTATATTACAGTGACACAGAGGAAGACGTTTTTCTGTGATCCTGGTCAAAGGACTAAAAAACCGCAGGTACCCACCAAATCTGAAACAGAAACACATAACTTCAACAGAAGTTACATGTTTTTGTATGTGTGAAAGAATAAGTAAAACACAAACATGCGTTGTGGCCTGTAGTACCTAATACACAGTTTAAATCCCTGGGTATCCATTTAGTATCTCAATTGTCGAGTGAAACCACTGTGACAGGAACAATTTGTAGGAGCCAACTAGAAAAGAAGATTTGCTCCAAAGTAAACCTGTCTGTGTGCCTTCAAAAGTTGTAAATAATAATTCCAACAACTTTTGTTCTGTGGTGCTTCAAATTCCATTAAGCTGATGGCTGGACGAAAATTTTAAGGTACCAATGATCTTGACCTTTGACATTTAGAGGTCCTGTGTAAATTACAAAAATATACAGTGTTACAATACCTACAATTTAAGCCCCACATGAACCAAATCATATAAAAGTTGACCAAGTTACTACAGCTAGATGAAACTTTCAAAGGTCCAAATGACATTGACCTTTGACCTTTACAGGTAGCCTGTTATCACAAAAGCATGCAGTGTTGTAATATCTACAAGTTGAGCCCAACATCATTAAAATTGAATGAAAATTGACCAAGTCAAGGCAGGAAAAAACTTTCAAAGGTCCAGGTAACCTTGACCTTTGATCATTGGAGGTCACATGTAAATAAGTAAAATGTGCAGTGTTACAATAGCTACAATTTGAGTCAAACATTATCAATATTGGATAAAAAATGAGTTATGGCTATATGAGAATTTCACACGTCCAAATGGCCTTGATGGTTAAACTCTATAGGTCACATGTAAATCCCAAAAATGTGTAGTGTTACATTAGCTACAATTTGAGCCCAACATGATCAAAATCGTATCTACATTGCCTGAGTTATAGCTACATGAAAATTTCAAAGGTCCAAATGACCTTGACCTTTGATCTTAAAAGATTACTTGTAAATTACAAAAATATGCAGTGTTGCAATATCTACAATTTGGGTCCAATATGGTTAATATTAGATGAAAATAGACAGAGTTATGGCTGGATGAAAATTCTAAAGGTCCAAATGACCTTGATTTTTGACCTTTACAGGTCGCATGTAAATTACAAAAATGTTCAGCGGTACAAACATATTCATTGCAATTGGATTGGTTTTCTGTACCTGTAATAATTTTGGAGATATTGAAGATTAAAATTTTCAAATGACCCTAATTTGTATAATTTAAAAACCGTTGAACTTCTTTACAAGAACTCCATGCTTCATGTATTGAAGTATCATCATGCCAAGTTTAGGATTTCTACGTATAATGGTTTTCAAAAGAAATGTCTCACAAATTTGCCTGGAAAGAAAGAAAGAAAGAAAGGAAGGAGGGAAGGAAGGAAGGAAGGAAAAAGAAAGAAAGAAAGAAAGAAAGAAAGAAAGAAAGAAAGAAAGAAAGAAAGAAAGAAAGAAAGAAAGAAAAAAAACTATATGTCTGTGTCCCAACACAGACATACATATAACAGATAACAGACCTTGGATGCATAATACAGTCAACTTGGTTCATACACTTTCTGTAAACACTTGAAAGTTCCATTAAAAAATTTATGGACTTTGAAGGTCTGAAATTCACGCCTGGTCTTTTTAATCCTTGGCAAATCCCAAATTATCCTATTGCATTAGTTTTAAAATGGACTCCATTTTATCATTTTTACTCGTTATGCCCTTTTCCTAATGGACGAGGGGCATACAGACATCGTTTTTTTCATCCATGGCGTATCCATGTGTCCCTGTCCGTCCGTCCGATTTGATACTCTATAACAGTGATTCAATCACTTAACTTATCAATTAGATAATATTCCAGATTCATAGATATCACAAAAACGATATTGGCTTACTTTCTACTTTTGCTATAAACTCAGCTGACAAACTAGTCAGAAGAACCAAAATAGTGATAGGCCTACCGATTCTCCTTTATCTTTTGCAGAAGTGATAAACTTTGGATTTTGAGTGGTTGGGCATGTACATATTGGAAACACTACAGTCTGTATTTAATGAAGAATATTTCAAAGGTTGAGAGGACCGGTTTAAAACCACCCGTTGCCTTTAGTGGGTGACTGCCTGTGTCAAGTCAGGAGTGAAATTTGTTTCACCACATTGGTATTGGAAAATGAATGTTGATGGTTTGGTAACTCTGGAATCCCTTTGCTGTCATTGTTGGGTTTGATATTTATGAATATGGGTCATGTTTTTCTACATAAGTGTATCATAGTAGAGACGTCCGTCCGCAATTGTGTCCGGTCTATAATTCGCTGATACCTCAACTTAAATTAATGAAGCTTTAAACATAGGTGAATCTCGACATAAGGGTGCATCATGTACCAAAACTAGGTCGCTAAGTCAAGAATCTGGGTCACAGTGACATATTCTAGTAAATTTGTGTCCGGATTATATATAATTCCTTTACTATATGTAACTTAGATTAATTAAACTTTACACAGATGCATCTACACATAAGGGTGTGTCATGTACCGAAAGTAGGTCAGCAGATGAAGTATCTGGGTCATGGTGACAGAATCATGTAAAACTACAAAACACTTCATGGCCGGGCTGTAATTCTGTTGTCCCTTAAGTTAGATTACTACAAGTTTAAACCCAGGTGCAACTACGCATAAGAGTGGGTCATGAACCAAAAGTAGTTCATTGGATCAAGTATCTGGATCACGGTGACATATCCTTGTAAAATCGTGCCAGAGCTACAGTTCTTTTATTATTTAATTAAGTTCTATGAAACTTCACAAACACACACATTTATCTTGATAAAAAAGTGTGTCATGAAACAAAATTAGGTCACTAGGTCAAGTATCTGGGTCTCCACTATTTGCGTCAGGGCTACAATTCGCTTGTCCTTCAACTTATAATAATGAAACTACACACACTGCATTTGGATATAAGGGTGTGTGATGTACCAAAAGTAGGTGATTAGGTCAAGTATCTGGATCACAGTTATATTTTCTTGTAAAATCATATCAGGCTATAAATCCTTTACTATTAAACTTAGTTTCATGAAACTTCACATATGAAAGTATCTCGACCTAAAAGTGTGTCATGAAACAAAAAGTAGGTCAATAGGTCAAGTATCTGGGTTACGGTGATGCATTATGCAAAAATGCATTACATTTCATGCCCGGATTATATATCAGTTATCCTTTGACTTAGAATCATGAAACTTTACACACATGTGTATCTGGATACAAGAGTGTGTCATACATAAAAGTAGGTCAGTAGGTCAAATATCTGGGTCACAATGATAGCCTACTTTTATTGACTACAGTCATTCTAAAATGAGACCTGTACTTAGCAAGGTTATAAATGAGGCGAGGGGGGCATGGATCTTGCAATCTCGGATTGCCTTTTAATTATATTTATATACGATGTTCTGCTGCTTTGCACATAACCTATTCACTAAAATGAATAATCAACTAAAGATTTAAATGATGGACTCATGAAATTAAGACTTGGACTTCTGCAAAAATACTTTAAACTCCAGACCTAGCCTTCGGTTGTAGGATCATAGATTTAAAAAAAAACGAAAGAAAAGAAATAAAATAAAGGATATAGCAGCAGTTTACCTGTTCCGATCCCCATGAGCAATATTGCACAGACTGGACTATGAATCGCATCCTTCATCTCCATACATGTGTGTTGTATTGCATATTGGTACATTTTAATCATAAACTTTACATTTGATGCACAAGAATATGGAATAAAAAAACAAAAAAAAACTACAACATACATTCTGCAGGGCCGCGAATAACGTGCAACTTGAATTCATATGATAACAAGGGTTCGCAGTAGTGTAAACATAATTTGTCAGGAACAGCACAGATTCAATTGATGTTTGCTAACTCTCCAGTCCAAACACACTTATGAATACAATACTAAGTATAAAAAGAGAGGATTAAGAAATGGTGTACTGTCTTATGCATGGGGAGGTTTTAATTGAATGGATTTATTATTTCGGAACTGCACATGTACATATTTGTTATCTCATAAAGAAATGGTACAATGGATTAGAAGGAAGTTTGCCGTTTCAAATTTGACGAGCAACCACCTTCATTTTTGTGAAACTGAAATATTAACAACTCAACTTGGAAAATCAACACTATCAGTAGGGCTTTTACTAGATTTCTGTATTAAGTTAGAGTATCCGAGGTAAAATGTCCATCATATTCATGATCATGTAAGGATGCATGTTATAACGCATCAAATAAAGATTTAACTGGGAGTGGTTTTAATGTGGAAAATTAATCTACAGTCTGTCTTAACTCGTAAAGAGACCCATGACCCTAGATATCCCATAATGTACAACGATTTCAATATTACATTTCTTGTTATTCCACATTACTATACAAACTTCCACATAGCGGTGGATGGATTTTCTTTGAACGTCCCAAAATTTTCTTCCTAATGACCACTTAAAATACGGGTTATTTAACGAGACTTTTTTTTCTAAAGAACTAATTATTGTGCAATGATGAACCACTAACCTCGCAAAAGTTGATGTTAGTTTATGAATCACTACCGTTAGGTTTATTTTGGAGTATGCTAGAAATTAAAGTTTTTATCATTTAATTCAAACTTTCTCATATTTGAGCATTTTTAGCAGTTTTTATGAAGGATTTTTTTCTTGGTCCAACAAAAATCATAGGTATAGGGGTTTGGTCAAAGCCAATAGCAGGAGCAACTCATATTGAAGTTATTGTGAATGACAAATAGGGTTCATTTTAGAAGTCTCACTAGCTCAGACAGACTGTAAATGTAAACAGAAGTTTGATTATAAAAAGTTGGTTGCAATAGGGGCGTGGTCTCTTTATGGGGGATTTTAAATGAATATTCTACTGTATTAGTATGTACATTTATATATATGCTAAATAACAGTCCTTGAGGAACAAATGTATACAACATGTATTATTTTGGTTTGAACTTTGCACCTGTTTTAAATTCATACAGAGTAAGTCACCAAAACTAGAAAATATTTGGAAATTGACAAATTTTTTCAAAAGAGGACCTCATTTACAGTGGAAACAATATGTTAACTTGTCAGTGTTACATATTTTTTGTTTATCATTTGGCACAATTCAAGCTAAGAGATGTCAGGGTTGAATGTAGTATAAGCAATGTATCCCCTTGTCACGCTAGTAATTTCATATTACCTGCATGTGCGTCATAACAAGTAACTAATTGGATGCCTTTCAATATGATTTACACAAACCAAGCTTTAAATGATAGCCTTCTTTATGTATACAAGGCCATATCATTTTTTTATTACAAAAATTGTTACTTTTTTTTTCCTTTTTTCAAAATAAGCACACAGACCTATAGAAAAGTCATTTAACATCTCGTTAATTTACACTTTTCTCCGGTATAACAAGAAGGGTTGAGAGAGCTCTTAGCAGTTTCTTCCTAATACACAAGCTTTAGAATACAATGTTTATAAATTTATCCAAATCACACAGCTTGACAGACCCAGACCAAACGAACATTCTTCTCAATCTACATTATCTCTTTTGTAGGGTCCTCCTATTTTAAATTTTGGTCATCTAGCCCGTAAACCAAACCACCCCCCCCCCCCACTTTGGGGGGGCCTAATTGGAAAAGATAAATCACATAGTTACAGCAGGAAAGTGCCAGAGAGGCATTTCCCTGGTTACACCTAGTAGTTTGCATGACTTTTTGGAGATTTGAATATTAATGGTAAAAGTGTTGGGTTTTTTTCAAATTTAAGACAATGCTCAATGCAAAAGTTCAGAATTAATAATTTAACGAATGCATTTTTATTTAATGAAATACATTAAAATCTTTATAGCCATCACATAAAAACTGCAACTGATTCTATGCTTCAGTTTTTCTCTCTTCCCTCCTCGGTTACAGACTGTCAGAAGGGGCAATGATAAGAATACATTATGATTCTCACTTGTCCAAATGTGGATTGAAATGTAAGATCAAACATTGTATTTTCTCACCGTAAGCACTACATGTATTTTAACTGGCAACAGTCAACGTCGCATGAAAGATAAACGAATGAAATATATATGTTTGCATATATGCAGTGACACAATCTAAAATATGTGCACTTGGTAATGTATATGAGCTGCCGGCTGGTCAGTATCACACAAAGGTTGCCATCACTGACTTAAAATTTTGATAACTCATTGTTTATGGCTGAAGATTGAGGGGTTAATATGGAAATTGGTGGTATAAATGTTTTGATATTGTCCATAAAAAACCCGAGAAAATGTAGCTTTATCTACAGCACAAAATTTGACCAGGTTGACATAAACACTTGCAATTGACATGTAGACTAGCTGAGAATATTTTAATATTTCATATTTAGGTGAGATATTTTTTAGAAATATGCAGACCTGTATGCATGTGCTCAAAATCTGTGCGAATTGGCTGAAGATGGGGGAGTGAGGTCCATGTTCATACCATACCAAATATCAACAAAAACAAAAACAAACTAGAAAGGAAGATTTGCTTCAAAGCAAATCTGGCTATGTGCATTCATTTGCAGCTGTGTTCAAGATCTGTCTGATCTCTCAGGATCCAACTTCTACAAATCTGAGATGCACCAGCATCTCAGATTTGTAAAAGTTGGATACACATGTAACTTTTTCTGCATACAACATAAATCTGGACAGTGCTCTGTGGTCACCAGTGAACTCAAGTGTAAACCTGACCTGGGAACGATATGTTACGCATCTATATATTATGTGTCAGGGAGCCCGCAATGTTGAGGTTACTGCAATCATGTGTGCAAAGACAACGTGTCTTGATTGACAGGGGTGCTGTTTTATTGCCATGATAAGACTAAACTCTCAATTAGTGCTCAGTGGGGTCTTGTCCAAGTGATAGAATCTTGCAAAGGAAGGGGAAATTCAGGGCTAGTCGTATGACTGTGTAGTGTGATGTTGGACTGATTGAATGTGGACGGATGTCACTTTCACCTGACTTGATCAAATTAGCCTACCATTACAATACACACACACACACACACACAAACACACACACACACACACACACACACACACACACACATATATATATATAGTTTTATATATATATATATATATATATATATATATATATATATATATATATATATATATATATATATATATATATACATATGTATATCAGTTAAAACATATCTATTTTAACCGGATATCAGTATAGTACATCGAGATGATACTAGTAAAGTGGGATCTCCAGACACGGAGAGACACACAAATATATAAATAACACACAAGTCGATACAATAGTTGCCAAAACATTACCGAATCAACTGCAAATGAGATATTCTGATGATCAGCGAGGGAAAGAGAAAACAAAGCAACAAACCTCCAGACAGGTATTGTTAATTACGCATTGAAACGTCGTCAGTCAAAAATGTATCGCTTAAAACTTCGCATATCTGTATTAAAGTTAAGATCACCGGAAAAGTCTATACTACCAAACAGGAAAATCTCAGCCAGTCTATCACAACCCTCGTGTACAATACAGTCGGGACGAACCCCAGGAGCAATAAGGTGGATTATAGAGTTTAGAGTGTTTTTTTTCTGAAGGTGTTGTACTTTGGACAGTAAAATACGAAATGTTCGAAATCTTCTGTAGGGTAGAGCAAACGCAGGTAGGTTGAGGAATAATGCTGACTTTGTAAAGATCCTGATTCAATTTAGAGGATCCAAGGCGCAATTGTGTATGGCAGATGTTAACAAATCTTTGTCCAAAAAGGTAATAATCAGAAACTATTTCAAGTCTGTGACAAGAAGTGTTGTTTCTAATTTCGATTTAAAGGTTTGAAGAGATAGGGAGTCTCTTATGTCTGAAGGAAGATTGTTCCATTGTCTGATGGCATCCGGAATAAATGAGTGTTCTGGACGAGAAGTTCTCCATTTGATTGGGCGTACTGAGCTAGATTGGCGGAGTGGGTGACCAGTGGGAGTTTGCGGTAAGAGGTTAGAAAGGTAGTTAGGGGTCAGGGCATGATACATCTTATAGAAAAGGTCATAAAAGGATTAACTTGGAATATTTGCGTCTGTTAGTAAGGGTAGATCAGCTCAGTTCGCTCAATAACTTGTCATGTGACCTGTGCCCGAGCGCTCCTGTCCATATTTTGGCGGCATTAAATTGTATCATTTCGAGGAAATGAGACAGCCCTTGACCACAATTGTCAAAGGAAATCCATCCATATTCAAATATTTGGCGAATAAAAGAACGATAGAGTTTGTTGAGAGCTTTACGAGAAAGTTTGTATTTGAATCTTCAGCGCAGAGAAACTCTCTGACTGGCTTTATTTGTAATCCGTGTGACTTTGAGCATGCCAAGATAGATTATGACTAAGCGTAATACCAAGATGGGTATGAGTGTCCGTCTCCGGGATAGGTGATCCAACAAGGGGGGGGGGGATTCTGAGCCTTCCGGCGCTTAGTAGAAACGACCATAGATACTGATTTAATAACATTGAATATGACCCTCCAGAGCTTATCCCAGCGATGTATTAGTGAAAGATCTGTATTTATGCGATAGGTCAGTGATAGGAAGACAGGAGTAGTTGTATTTGTGTCTTTTTGCCCAGAACCACTTCCTAGTAGTCATTACCCTATTCCGCAGCCCGAACTCTTTTCTCTCCATAAGCTAACCTGTCCGTGTCTAACCTATATACATATGGAAGTACTATTGTCCATATTGCACACGTTCCTCTATAAAATTTTGACATAGGTTGTATTGGCCCAAATAAATTAAATGGTCTTCAGCGGGTAGCAACTCAGAACATGTTCCAGAGTGACTATTTCAAGAATGCAAAAGTCGTCGGCAAACTTCGGACATCGCATGTCAGATTATCTACTAAATCATTACTGTAAACCAAGAAAAAAATCAGACCCATAATGGAACCTAAGGGTACACGGGCTTCAATTGGTAGCCACTAAGAAGACTTACCATGAATAGTGACTCTTTACAATTGGTTGGACATTTTGCTTTCGATCCAGGCAACAAGATGATCTGATAACCCAAGTTGCCGAAATTTGAAGAGAAGGCTGGGGTGCCACACCTTATCAAAGGCCTTGGATACATCGAGAAATACTACTCTGGCCTCTTTTGACGGTTCAAGACCATTGTAGACTAATCGTTCAAAAATTAGATACATTGCAAAGTAAAGATATCAGACGGTAATTACTTATTATCTGTCTGTTGGACTTTTTGAATACCGGACAAACATTTGACCGCTTCCAGGGGTTTGGAAAGCAAACTTGATTCAAGGAAGGTTTGAAGATTTTGGTGAGAGAGTGACATATAGAGCCAGCCGTGTTCTTGAGCAAGATATTTCGTATATTGTCGGGACCGCAGGCTGAGGTGACTCTCAGAGAGAATAAGACTTTCCTAACATTAGTTCTTCAAAAGTTATGTCTTTTATCTAGATTCAGTACGGTATGCAAACTCAGGCAAGAGAGGGGCATCCTTAACGGGTTGGGTTTAGCATTGACTGGCAAAATATGTAATAAAGAGTTCACATTTCCCTAGATTGGAAGTTATAGTCTTATAATCGTCGATAATGGCGTTATGTCCTGGTGAATTTTAGAGCCCAGAACAGACTTCAATTTTTCATTGAATAGCAGGAATATTCCCACTGAGTGGAAACAGGGTAAAATAGTTCCACTCTACAAAAGTGGGGATCGTGATAATACAAGCAATTATAGACCCATTTCTATATTACCCGTAATTTCTAAAATATTAGAAACGGCGGTTCACGATCAACTGTATCAATTCCTACAGCAGAGACAATTTATCACGAGGTGGCAGTCAGGTTTCAGTCAAGATTTCTCAACAGCCACTGCTCTCATTCATGTTACAGACACTATTTTAAACCAAATGGACAAAGGCCTCTATACTGGTATAATTTTTCTTGACCTTAAAAAGGTTTTTGATACAGTTGATCATGGAATACTACTTGAGAAATTGGGGTTGCATGGTATTCAGGGAAGCGAGCATATGTGGTTTAAGTCTTATGTTTTGGATCGTAAGCAAGCAGTTTATGTAAATGGCTGTTTCTCTGATATTTTGCCCATAAGCTGTGGCGTCCCTCAAGGCTCGACACTCGGCCCTCAACTGTTCAGTCCTTACATGAATGATTTACCAGATTTCCCTAAAAGCTGTACAACAGTGCTGTATGCAGACGATACAGCTTTGTTGTACAACAATCATGACATCTCAAAGATCAAGCAGGTTCTAAATCATGATTTAGACATAGCATCGAAGTGGCTCTTCACAAATAGATTGACTCTGAATATAGATAAAACCAAGTGCTTGCTCTTTGGAAGTTCTTACAAATTACGAAAGGCAAGCCCGCTAGATCTTGAAATCGATGGCCATAAAATAGAGCAAGTTGAAACTTTCAAGTACATTGGCGTTTGGCTAGATAACAAGCTAGTATCTCTACTCATATATCAAAAATTGCAGCAAAAATTAGTTCGAAACTGTAAATGACAAATAGTATCTCAAAGTACCTATCCATTCAAGACCGAAAAACTCCTTTTCAACTCTTTGGTTCTTCCTCATTTTGATTATTGTTGGGCTATTTGGTCAAATACTACAAATTCAAACCTTGAGACTTTAGTTAAACTCTTCAAAAGAGCCGGAAGAATGTTACCTGCTGTACCTCGGTACACACCAACATCCGAGGTACTAGTATCACTTGGTTGGAATACCGTTCATGACAGACGGAAATATTACAAATGCAATATTATTTTCAATGTCCTTCATACCAAAACCCCTAGCTACCTTTACATGTTATGAAGTTTACCTTCAGTCGTCAAATCCATCGTTACCCCTCCCGTCATGCCACTTCAAATGGATTAACGCTTCCCAAAGTCAGGTCAAATTTCGGCAAACGCATGTTTCACTTTGATACCTGCCTGGAGTGGAATAGTCTCAGTGACACCACCAGGCAGGCATCAACAAAATTAGCCTTCAAGAGACTTTGTATGAAGAACATTGAAAAGAAGAAATATCAGTGAAATGAAACACTGGGGTTTTTTTTTAAATAACGTAGCATTTTTAAATATTGTATAAAGTGTATATATTGTCTGTGTCTCTTTTGCGTATGTGTACTTTTTAATTTTTTCAGGGACCCCTGGGAGAACAGTGTTGCATCACTGTAGGGGTCCCTGGGTAAAGAAGACGAATAAATATAAATATTGACAGACTCCGCCATAGCTTAGGATTGATTTCAGAATTATCTAATTTTGAACACAATTTTGAGAAATATGCACGGATGGAAAGTTGGATTTTGTTAAACACAAGGTCCCATGATTTTTTGTAGAACTGGTAGAATTTATCAATCTTTGTCTAAACATCAAGACTAAAAGGGCGGGGCATATTACAAGTTTTCTTTAACCGTTTCCATGCACGATTTCTACGGCGAACGTACTTCTTAATCGTTGTGGTTATCCATGGTTTGTCGTAAGGTTTCACAGTAACTTCTCCAAAAGGAATAAATTCTTTGGCAGTAGTGAGAAATAGATACAACCAGTATGAGACAACATCGCCGAGATTATCATAAACATCGTCACCAGTGTCCCATGGAGCTGTTTAAAGAGAGACGTTTAGGTCTTAAAATTAGCTTTATTCTAGTCCCACACTGGTCGTTTAAAGGAATGATCTTTTACTTGTAACAGAGAAAGAGAACAGAAAATAACGGCATGATCAGAGTTGGAGAGAAGGGTTAGTATAGTACACCACTGTCAAGCACAAGCCCCGGAGAGTCTGTAATGATGAGATTAAGTAAGTTGTTGGTGTGACCAGTGGTTCTCGTGGGTTCGTTGATTAGCTGAAATAGGTTATTTTGGGATACGAGATTAAATAAAGCCAAACCAAGGTCACTTTCTTGCTGTGTAGAGTCCCAGTCAGAGCATCGATCATTTAAGTCGCCGGTAATGATAAGAATATATGGGTAACTGTCGATTGCTGTGGAAATGGAAGTGGCTAAAGATTCTAGAAAGGCGTTTCGGATTTCAACAGGCTGACCAGTGGGGAGATAATAATTTCCGAATAACAATGCCCCATGTTTGGTGGACATTTTTATTTAAACACATTCTGAATTAGGGTCTTCAAGGTCTGTGCACCTGTGGTATGGTAGGGAAGAATTGACGTTAGTTAAAACTCCTCATATATATATATATATATATATATATATATATATATATATATATATATATATATATATATATATACAGTGGTACCTGTTGGATGTGGCCACCCTTTCCACCAAGTAAAAGTGGCCACATACAGCAGGTGGCCTGTCATTTAAAATACAGTTCTGTACTAAATCCTGTCTAGTTGAGTAATAACACTCAAATGATTCAAACATGTTGTTTATCATCCAAATGAATCAAATGACTTAAGAACACATTTGAGTCTGTTGTCAAAATAAAACACCCCCCCCCAAAAAAAACAATAAATAAACAAAAGAAAAAACTGAACAAGCAAACAAAAGCAAAAATAAAAAAATAAAAACTCGGACAACACATCTCAAGGTGTGAAAATACTCCTTTGAATGTGTGCTTGGTCTAAATAGTAGCCCTTCATGAGTGAAGACGCTCAACCAGTGAGTGCAGAATTGTTGGTGGCAAAATGAATGAATGAAAATCGCTGAAAATATCCATTTGATACACCAAAGATTTGATGTTTGGTTTCCCCACAAATGATGAAACATACTCAATGGTACAAAGTAGTTTCAATCTGATTAAGATCCCAGTTTAAAATAATTGGTATTTTTAGCACTTTGTGACTTCAAGAATAAACTACAGTAATATATTGGGAGGTGGGGGGGGGGGGGGTGGAGGGTAAGGGTATTTCTGCACTGCCGCACTAGGGCATATTATTTTTGAGTGCGTGCACCAACATACTGACGAACTCTTATTTTTTGTGCTGGTCAGTATTTCGGAATATTCTTATTTTCTGTACTCTGTATTGGGGCAAAATTATTTTCTCGTCCAGCTTGACGGGTGACCCCTCCCACCTTACCGCCCCCCCCCCCATATATACTCAAGCTTCATGTATGAACAGCATCCAAACAACTAAAACTCTCAGCTACATTAGGCTATTTGCTTTGGTAGCATAATTATTCTTGTTACAATTCATTTCAAATGGCACAGAGCACACATACATGCATGCACATCAATATTTGTGAAAGTATTCCTTGACAAATGGATAAAACTTTCTTTCATGAGGCAGCACAGATCCTCTTGGAACTGCGTGGGTTTCCGCCCTCCCTCCCCCACCTCATCCAGTTCACAAACTCACATGCATGGTGTAAAGCTGTTCTTGCTCTGAAGACGTTGTCAGCCAGTGGCTCCCATTAATTATCAACATGGGGGGTGTCATGTTATCGACATGGAACGTTGATTCACATGTGTGTGTGTGCGCGTGCGCGTTTGTGTGTGTGTGTATGTGTGTGTACCCGTCAGGCCGTGGATTTAAATTTTACAAGTACACACTAAATTGTAAATTGAATGAAATACTGGCCTCTTATATCTTAATTTCTTTTCATTAAACATTTTACAGATCATTGTGTACTCCTGCATATATTATACGATATTACCTGATATATAAAGAGATGTCAGGCAAATGTGCTATCTGAAAGAACCCAACAAGACATGATAGCATTAAGAATTCCTTCACATTCAGATGCTGAAAAAGGTTTCATAATATTAGGACATGATAAATATATACATACATTTTTGTTTGAAACTGTATGTTCTGTTCTTTTTGAATATATATATATATATATATATATATATATATATATATATATATATATATATATATATATATATATATATATATATATATATATATAAGGTCTCTTGTACTGCCAAATCAAGTGTAGTAATACGAAACTTGGTATGCTTTGCAGGCAACCAAATCAAGAAAACTGCATAAACTCCAAATTTAAGACAGACTATTAATAGTAGCTATGTTTTTATTAATGGTGAAAATTTCATCAAGAAAAATGTTGGTTCCAATTTGGTTAGCCTTAATTTCTGCAGATAGTCGAGCTATGCCCTGGTAAGCTAAGTACGCTATCATCTTTCAGGCTGCATGAACTGAATATTATTCCCATACGTATAAGCAAAGTATATATTGTTTAAATAGCGTGATCAGAAGATTATAAAACAAGCTAAAATAGTCCCATTCGGTTTAAATTATTGGATAAACAACGACTTCTTTGAACAGAAATTACAACGTAATATAACATGAACTTACAAACGTGGAAATAACATAATAGTTTTATCAAATTGCAAACTTTCAAAATTTCAAATAATTACTGGCAACATACGAGGATGAAAAGGCGTCCTCTAAAATTGCTATCTGTGCTCGTTTTGCAGTGATGTTATAGTGCTTCAAAGTTGATGCCACTCTGCATTGTGGGTTTGTTTTATTCAGCCTTGAAATTCCAAACCAAACATAAGGGAAAAGCTGTGGGCAGCTTGTCAGGAGCAATTCAGTGAAAACAGTGCAGAATTTGGTTGAACCAGTAACAAATTATTTCCCCATTTTTGCATACCAATGTCACATCGTACTTTCAGATCAAAGCATATTTTTATCACCAATTAAAAGAATAGGTCATACTTTTATCTTATTTATGATTTGTTGATCATGATCTCTGTAGCAATGTATCCTTTAGTTATGTATATGTGAATTTTTAACTTTAAGGAGTCGGACAGAGAATAGTGAACTTAGTTTACCGGGGGAGCATAGCTCGAAAGTCTTTACGGTAATCCAGCTCCAGGCATGATAGTGAACCATGTCATTGTTTGCATAGTCATTAGTCCATGACCCCTGAAAACCAATTGAGCCGTCGAAAAAGGTCACTCACAGGAAACCATTAGCCGTGGAGATAAAGATGGGCCAGTTCAGACTAATCACTACCATTGCTCTGATTACTTTGAAATTCTGTATTGATGTAAAAACAAATTAGTGCAGCCCACTTACTGGTCCCCAAATATGGAAAGCCGCATGTCTACCCACACCCAAACAAGCCAAGTGTGCTGTTCCCAAGTTAAAAATTGTCGACATTTAAGTCACAAAATATACTTTTGTTTAATGACAACATCAACAGAGGTAAAGCTACAAGTTTATTTCACACAATAATTAAAACACAGGACAGAAGAAATGAGTATGTGTTATATTACAGCCATAAATACGTAAGAATTGGCAACTTTTTCTTTCAATGCGATTTTCTCGGAACTGTTTTTTGCTCAACCTCTGCAATTTGTATCCCGCCTCAAAAACGTACGAATTGCCCTATCACATTAAAAGAAAAATATCATATCCTGGAATGGTGCCCAGAATTTTTTTGACAACCCCTTCCGTGACTTTTGGAGCAATTTATAGAAGCAAAATGAACAACTTGTCAGGACAAAATTAAAAGGTTTATACCTTTTTATTTATGCTATTTCAGGACTAACCATTGAATTCGATCCTGGACATGGATATATATTTTAAATTTCTTCTGATTTCAACTGGAAAAAAACCCCGAATTTTTTGTGACTCTGCGCGAAAAATGTGCAAAGCCTACCAAGTCAGATTGAATGCAATAAAATCTCAAAAAATTCCAATCCTGCAAAAAAACCTCTATGGATACAAATCTATGGATATGTAGTAATCAGAAAATATATAGGTTTAATGTACTTTGAAAAAATTAAATGGGTAATTGCGATCCAAAGTTGCCAGTCTTACTGTGCACTACCTGCACAGCTTCCACCTTAGCACTCTTATTACTTCAGCAAGTATACCATACTGAGATATGTTGTGAACTCACCTTAACTGGTTATTAATAAAAAATGTACTGTATGAACGTGGACTTTTTGCAAAGCTTACTACTATCTTTACATAGACCTATTTGATTTAAACATATTTTATTCAAATGAAAACGATTGGGGAACAGGGAAACCCTATATTAACCCCTCTCGCAGAAGAAAAAGGACAACATATAGACAGGACGTAAAAGACAGCACAGAAACATACAGAAAGACACATAACAAGACGATGACAGATAGAGGGGCTGTTTCTTAATACAAATAAGTGGAACTTCATAACATGAGTCCGTATACTTACAATCTCTCCGTTTTCTCAATAAATTGGTATACAGCTGGAAAATAGTATAATTGTTAATTAGAGAACAGGCTTTGTTACCATAGAGTACTGTTGCTGTAGTAAACGGTGCTATGGGAATGATTTTACTTCTCAGGTCGATCCTCAAATTTTGATACAAAGGACACATAAAAAAGTAATGGAAAGTGTCTTCGAATCCCAGTGCCGGACGAGCATAAAGGAGAATCAACCACACCCATCTTAAACAGGTGACAATTCAGACGACAGCAGCCCAAGCGCAGCCTCGTGTGTTTAATAGCCGTGTGACGCTTACCATAGTATAATAGTTCTACATATTGTACGGGATGCTTGAACTGAGCAAGTGAAGCAGTGTTTCGAATTTCAATGGGCAGCAGGCTCCACAGGCAGACGGTGGAGGGAAAAAAGATTGGTCAAATAAGGATGTTCTTGCTGGAAAATGATAGATGTCAGGTCGGTGACGGGTATTGTGATTTGCAGCTGTGGGTGGGGTTTCAGGGAGAAGGCCACGCAAGTAAGTAGGGGTCAGATTATGAACAATTTTGTACATGACAGTAAGCTTAGCTTTTTTTTCTACGTTTCGCAAGTGTTTCCCATTCAATTTCCTCATATAGTTTCGATGTAGCAGTGCCTCTCTTTGCACCAGTGACTATGCGGGCTGTAGCCATCTGAATTGCTTCCAACTTATCAGCGTCTGCCTGTGTACCCCCATCCCATATCGGACTACTATACTCAAGTAATGGGCGGATAAAGGATATATAAATAGATTCGAGAGAATTCCTGTCCAAACGATATTGCAAACATTTGAGAATATGTATTAATTTGTTGGCTTTTTGGGCAATCTGACTTGTATGCTGAGACCAAGTTAAGTCACTTTTCAAGGTTATTTCTAAGTGTTTATGGTAGGATACATCCTCGAACTGATGATTCTCAAAGAAAGGAGAAGGGTGAGGGACAGGAAGTACTTTACGCGAGACAATCATACTGTGGGTTTTGAGAGCATTGAATGAAATAAGCCACTGTTTGGACCAATCATGAAGCGATGATAAGTCAGTAGATGTCAACATGTCGGATGCCGATTGCGGGTCGTCCACTGTCAAATATAGTGATATGTCATCGGCAAATAACTTGATATTGGAATGAACAACATCAACGATGTCATTAATACATATCAAAAATAGAAGGGGACCAAGGACAGAGACTTGAGCTACCCCAGTACTAATAGAACCCCAATTGGAGCCTTGGCCCTTAATGACCACACGCTGTTGTCTATCTGACAGATAACCACGGAGCCAGGTTAATTATTTACCGGATGTGCCATTCTTTTCAAGTTTATGGAGCAAGGCAGAGTGCCACACTTTATCAAAAGCTTTGCCTAGGTCTAGGAATACAATTCTTACATACTTACGAAGATCAATAGCTAAGCAAAGCTCGTGGTAAAGGGACAAGAGTAGGTTGACGGTAGAGTCACCCGGGATGAAACCGGATTGCTGCGAGGACAGAACAAGATTATCGCGAAAGAAATTAAAGACATGTTTAAATATAATTCGTTCCATAACTTTACTCACGCAGCTGAGGAGAGAAATAGGTCTATAGTTATTACAGGACGATTCTGAATCGTTTTTATGAATAGGTATAACATTAGCCTTCTTCCAGGGAGAAGGAAATAGATTTTGATATAAAGATAAATTATAAAGCCGTGTTATTGGTGTGAGATCTTAATGAAGAGACATAGTATCTGAAAAACAAGGTATAGGCGCAGCGGCGCAATTTAGCTGGAGAGACCTGTTTCTATTTGAAAAAAAAATCGACACTACAATGAACTGTAAAAACAATGCCCTTATTGCATGTAAATGCTTTAGTTTTTCTCGGTATTTCCAGTCTTTCTTTTTTTAAACTTCTTTTTACGTGCTCTGTTCCCTCTTGGTTTATTTGTTTGTTTGTTTTTTTAATTTTTTTTACTTTATTCACTGTTATATTTGTTGATTTTCAATTGCAAATGTTTCTTTACGGCAGTCTTCCAGTCAGACAGACATACAAATAATGCTGCTTAAGTGAAAGTGACGCTATTAAATGTGGACCTGAAGTTACTCTATACACATGGTAAAAAGTCCAGTACTGCTGAAACAAGTTTCGACATAAAAATTAAAGCTCGAATATCAAAGAACTAAGATTTAACACAACTAAAATTGAATGTGATACAGCTCTTTTTCATTCCCTCAATGAAAGAAAGGTACTTATTCAGTTCTGTATCAAGTAGCATTTCTGAAACTGGGTTTGATGTACTAACACAACCGCAATGAACGAAATAAAGGTCCAAGAAAAACAGTTCAAAACAAGTTAAAAGTTACAACATTGCTCTTTCATTCGGATAGTTTTTACCATTAATAGCATGCTTTACAATAGGAAGAGTGTTATGCAAATTTGGACCTTAAACAGGTCTTCACATATTGCAAAAATGTTAAAATATGGAAAATGATTTTTTTCTTTGTTTAAAGTGCAATAATCAATCAGAATAAGCAGGGTACTCTTGTTTGAATGAACTATTATGTGGACCTTATGAACAGAATCAGTATTATTGTAAACATGTATCAAAAAGTTACCTTCCTTCTTCCTTTCCGTTTTTGTTGTTGTTTTTGTTTTGTTTTATTTGTTGGTTTTATTTTATAGGATTTATTTATTTATTTATTCATTTATTTATTTATTTAATTATTTAATTATTTGTTTATTTGTTTGTTTGTTTGTTTTTTTGGTTTGTTTGTTTATTTATTTATTTATTTATTTATTTATTTGTTTGTTTGTTTTTTGTTTGTTTGTTTGTTTGTTTATTTATTTATTTATTTATTTATTTGGGGGGCATTAGTGGCCCTTTTGAAGCTGATGGGGGTGTCGATGGACGCCCCCCCCCCCGGCTACGGGCCTTAACAACAACAACAACAACAACAACAACAACAACAAATAATAATAATCGTAGGAGCAAATCCAAGATGATATGCAGGCTAGAATGGACACACTCGATATTGATAGCTAAAGCAAACTAGAGAAATTTGATTTGCTTGTCAGCAAATCAGTATGTGTGCCTCGAATGTTTTTAAAGATTGCGAGTCCATGATTTATGTGTCTTCTACAACAGTAATTTTTATTGAAGTGTGTAAAAGAGACATAAACATTTGAGTTGTGTTACAAACCTATAAATTGAAGTTGGAATGGTTTCTCCATCTTTAATAAAGTCTAATTTTGTGTATTTGTCTAATTTCCATAAGTCAAACGGGCACAACTTTAATTCATTAATCATTGGATGCAGCTATCTCACCAACCTATCAACTGAAGTTGGAAGAAGACTTCAATCTGCAATGGTTGTAAAGTTGTTCAAGATTTAAATTTTGTGTATTCTCCTAATTTGCTCAAATTAAAATATTACAACTTTTAGTTTTGATCAATTGGATGTGCCCAAAGCAGAAGATTTTGGGAAGATTTTCAAAGTGTTATTGGTACCTCTACTTTGAATAGTTTTTAAGATATTTAACATTTAAACGTTCCAGTATCCTAATTTGCATAAATTAAGATTAAACACTTTTGTTTGTGGTTTATTAAATGTGCATTTGGCACAAACCTATAACTTAAAGTTGAATTTGGCACTTCTACCTTCACAATTTTGAAGATATTCAACATTTAAACTTTTCAAGTGCCCCTGATTAGCATAAATTATAATTCTAAAACATTTGTTTGTGGTTCATTGGATTACACCAAAGCACAATGTCAAACCTATGTAATTAAGTTAATATGGCACTTCTACCCATAATAGTTTTGAAGATATTGAACATCGTAACTTTTACGTTCCCCTACTTAGTACACATTATAATTCTATAAGTTTGTTTGTAGTTCATTGGATGCGCCTATAGTATAAACCTATGAATTAAAGTTGGAATGGTACCTCTACCTTTAATAGTTTTAAAGATAGTAAACATTTAAATTTTCCAATGACCCTCATTTGCATAATTTTCAATATAGTGACTACATGTATTCCAAACCAGTTGTGCAATTTGACCAATAATTCAATCACCATGCCAAGTTTCGTACTTTTTGCAACAATGATTTCGGAGGAAAAACTGAAGACAAAATTCATAATGCTGGCAGATGATAACTTCCGGAAATCCCAGTCAGGCATCACGTGACAATTCATCAGGCTGTTGAAATATATGCATACTGCTGGGGCTGGAAATAGAACAGTTAGGGGAGCTGTGCTTGCCCCAATGTACCCACTGACCATGACAAAAACTCTTTCCATGTGACATTTGGACATTACAGCGAGTTTTGGTCTGTGTTTGGGTGATTTCTGGTAGTTGATCTGAATCTCCCTTTCCAGACACAAGCTAAAGTTAGATTCATATTTTATTGGATGGTGCTATGTCACTACCCTATCAATTGTAGCTGAAGTGACACCTTTCAGTCAGCACTAGCTTATTGTGATGGGAAGTCACACCAAGGAGGCTACACACTAGTAGCATCCTTGGTTATACAATACAGACACACTCTACCCAAATTGCCAGTCTCCCGCGGGATTGAAGAATAAGTCCACAGCACTGGGTACCACTGCCTCCTTACTGATATCCATGGAGGCCAGGATTTTATGGTTCAATTATGTCTGGTTGCAAAACAGTGTGGCCATTGTATTAGTTACCAGCTCGGGGGGGGGAGAGAGAGAGAGAGAGAGAGAGAGAGAGAGAGAGAGAGAGAGAGAGAGAGAGAGAGAGAGAGAGAGAGAGAGAGAGAGAGAGGGTAATAAATAAATAAAAAAAGAAAGAAAGAAAGAAAGAAAGAAAGAAAGAAAGAAAGAAAGAAAGAAAGAAAGAAAGAAAGAAAGAAAGAAAGAAAGAAAGAAAAGAATTCTTGGAAAAACAAAATGTCTGGGTGACAACCCAGACATAAATAGAAACAGAAAGGCATAGAAGGCCGCAAAAATCGCATTAGCAGAAAGATAATGTGAATTTGAGGACGAAATTCATTTAGGTAACTGTATTTCAGGAGAAAATCCATTTAGTTATGAGCGAATTTGAGGACAAAATTCATTTGATTGTAACTTGCACAAATTTTGAAAACGAAAGAAAAAGTCTTTATGGTGAACTTGCTGATACTTTCCTTTTCTTGTAAAATATTGACGATACCGAAAAAATCACACTTACAATAATCGGTTCACGATTCATAATTTGAAATTCCACAAGTTTCATTTATTGTCCATTTTATTGGCAGGTGTCACAAACCTATACATGAACATTGAAATTCTGTGTCTATCTGCAATTGTTTGGACGATATGAAGCTTTCAAAATTTTCATTTATCCTAATTTGCATGATTTATGTCTGACATGAAGATTACTCCAAAAGATATGCACAATTTCATTGGTAGATCAGTCACCATGATAAATAATTTGGTGGGTTCTGGAAGAATAGTGTCTGAGAAAAACTCCGGACAAATTTGGTCGTAAAGAAGAAAGAAAGAAAGACAGACAGGGAGGAAGAAGGAAGGAAAGAAAGAAAGAATTAATTCACGGAAAAACAAAATATCTGGGTTTTCAATCAGATATGATAAAGAATCTGAGGAAAATTTGTCTTGGTTGGCACCCAGACACAAAGGGAGAAAAAAAAAAGAATTTTGGGAAAAACAAAATGTCTGGGTTTGCATAAATAAAAAATCCGATTGAAAAATATATCTGGGTTGGCAACCAGACATAAAGAAAGAAGGAAGGAATGAATGAAAGAAAGAACGAATGAATGAATTCTTGGAAAAACAAAATGTCTGGGTTCGCACCGAGCCATAACAAGTGTTTGAAAACTTTCAAATTGAGCATCGTGGTCAATGGATCGTGTTGACCTTTTTTATTCTGGCAACACGAGAATCAAAAACGTTTCTGCGATCATTGATAAAATAATCATCCGGGAGATATTATGGGGTTTCAAAAATGATGAAGTTGATTTTTTTTTTTTAGCGATCTCGTACGTTAACATTTGAGGTCAAATATACAGGAACAATTGAAATTAATCACTGAGACTACATTTTAGATTCATTTCCAAAGATTACGATGTAAGTCCTTTTTTAAATTCCTGAACTGTTTTTCGAGATGTATGCAAAATTATTTAGCGTACCAATTTTTCTGTATTTCACTGTGCATTTAGCATAAAATTTATTCCGAACACAATTTAAGCAAAACAGTACTTATAGTTTATAGTTTATTCTCATGACGTTTTGTTGGGGATATGCAATTTGACTACCGTTATATATTAAGGAAGAATTTGTTAGCTCTGAACATAGACGTATTATAGTAGGCCCATGCTCTGAACCAGTCACTCTCATTTCAGTTTACATCTTGGACCTACTATCAGATAGCAGGTCCATGGTTATATTACTCAGAATACTAATGGACGGAGCGTTGTGAATGGATACTGTGGAGTTTTTAACCGCGGCGCTGTCTTTGGGTCTATGCTAGTCCCTTGACCCCCCCAATTTATACATGATGGAGTATCTGATCATTTACCAAAAACTTGTGTATAATGTTATTTCCAAATGTGTCTTATCATGACCCAAAACACAATGCAGATGAAAAGGGTTAAATGGTCGATCATCATTTGTCCCGGGTTCTATTACTTCTAACTATTTCATGCTGCTCGTGTTGGTCATGACATGAATTATATCGTCGTGCTCAGATCTTGGCCTGATACCGGGCAATGCTGCTGTGTGGAATGACAAGAGATAACAAGGGGAAGCGTGAGATCCACGTACTATATCTGCATATCCCTTGAGATGCTGTTTCGCACGAAAACCAAAATATTCGCCAAAATTACCCAAGCACACGGCTTTGCAAATTTCATTCTTGCATCGGCGTGTCTTGGGATATCACAGTTACATTACAAGCACATTAAGATGCATGTCAGAATTTTATCCATGCTGGACAAATTATTTAACTTCTCACTGGGTCTGCGCGTGGTCCCTCTCGCAATAGGCTCGGGATTGATTGCCTTGTGGCAACGCGCGATTTGAGATTTATTATGCGAAACATTGATTATATATTAAAGTATTCGCAGCGTGCCAGGCTATGTAGATACAATACACTCAAGGTGTGAAATAGTGGTATTTTTTAGGCTGAAAAATTGTGCATATTGGCCATGCACTGTTTGTATGTGATTTCTTGTTTGACATACGCATCATCCTTGCGGGTTTTCAAGTTAATAATTAATCAATGGACTAATTGAAGCGAGCATGCGCAGTGGGCCTATCTAATGTAAATTTCAAACATGGCGGCAAGAGGACTGTTCGGAGGATTCTGGGGTGACCAATTCGGCATTAAGTGCCTCTCTCTTCGGGAATTTACCGGTGAATAGAGAAGCAAACACCAAGGATGGAATCTGTATTTGATTTACTGCTCTAGCATGTTGTTTTGTGGTCGTGATGCATGGTTTGTGCGCGTTGACACCGGGACGAAGGAGCGCTTATTCAGCCTGTCTAGATGATGATGCTGAAGATGAAATCACAGCCTGCAAGATTTCTCGGGTGATGGTTTTACGGGCCGCAGTGACAAGGCGGCCTACTTCTCTGCTGGGATATCATCTGTAAGCAGGAATTATACTTCCAGTTCATGCGTTCTTCCCCGAGCCCGGAAGTGACTGTTTTATGAATAAAATATGCCATTTATGCGTAAATATGGCATGCCAGTGCAATGGAAACCTATTCGTGATGTGTTACAACGCTGGCGACTGAGCCTCGCCAGCCTACTATTCTTCACCATTTTCCTTACAGATAATTTCGGCTTATCGACAAGCCTGGGCCGCAGTTTAAATAGTCTAGTGCCCTTGGTGGCGAACGGAAGCCGGACGGCGGAGCTTAGGACGCCTCAGTGCCTTGTTTTACACCAAGACCTGAGTCGGACCATCTGCAGACACCCCGTCAAGACGAGACGAGGAAAAATGAGAGAATTACGTCTGCGATTTTGTAGTCAGTATCCAGTATATCACGTAATTAATGATGATTGTAATATAGAAGGTCGTGAAGATGATTGTTTAGAATGTTTCACACAAATAGAAAGTACAGACCAAGATGCATATGCAATGTACTGTGAATTCGTAGACCTATTATCCAGGTACGATTGTCATGTAAACTACTCGGCAAATTGGAGATGTCACCATTGCAAGGTAAGTACATCCAGCGTCTTAATTACAATCGGGTACATGTATGTGTACATGTTTGTTTTATTTTGCTTTTTGTCAATGAATTGTTGATAATGAAATTAACAACAGTGCAGCATGTAATTTTAAATTTATATTACCATTCACAGCAAAGGAGATACAAGAACTGGCTTCTGATTGGATATATGGCTTTTGCGGCTGATGTTCTTCCAAGCAATCATTCAAAGTTGTACCGTTATTTGCCTATTTAGGGTATACCATGTGAAAACAGATATCTTCCAGATTAAGAATGGTTCGTTTATGCCATAGCAAGGTATGTGGATGATGCCAGCGTATTATTTCCAGAAATCAATCTTAGCGAGGAGGAAGGGGTTACAGTTGATGTTTGAATGGATTTATTTTCAGAAATCATGTTTTTGTAGCCGATGGGGGAATTCTATAAACATACGGTAAAAAGATAGGCTCCAGCTGATTAAATGATTTAATGCTCATTCAAGTGAAACCTACTCAAGCTGTGTTTAAAGAAAGCTCATGATGATTCACTAAGAGGTTTATATATATGTTGGCCCATGCATGGGTTGTGGGTGAGAACTTTCTAGTCAGAGTATTGCATATTTTAAAACTCTGTGTTTGAATAACATACAAATATACCTCTTTGACCTTGCATATATACAAGTTACATGTTGCTGTTGTGGCCTTGTTGAAAATGGTACACAGTGACACAGTTTCTCATAAAGAGTAAAAAAGACATGTATGATTCCAGAATAAAACTTCCAACTGCTAATGTGCGATGACCAAACATGGCCAGAAATGAGTCAAAGTAGGCTGTAAATTGAGCTTGTTTATAGGATGGTGAGCAAGAGTTATAAGGAGAAGTTGCTTAATGAGTAGATCAATAGGAGTGTGAATTGAGAGCTATGGGAGAATTGTATGGAACAAGCCTATTAAGTACTATTATACAAGTATGCAACCTGACAGTGTCATTATGATGTGCTTTTAGGATGCCAAGTATCCTGTAGACTTGTGGTCTGTCCCAAAGACCGGCCATATGTCTGGGCATTTTACCAGCTTTTTTTTTTTTTTTTTTTTTTTTTGACTATATGCACAGACCAGGAGCAGTCCTTTCACATGGTCAAAATGATTGATAAAAATATCAGAGTCCACATTTTTATAAACTCTACAAAATACTCTCAATACCTTCATAGATATTTTCCATCCATCTGTGCTCAAATTTGTATGTGTACAATAGAATCTCCATTTAAGACCATCTTCATAAAGAGACCATTTCCATATTAAGACCAATTGGCAGACCTACTTTTGTTTATCCTTAATTAAATTGTGTCCCCATTAAGACCATTCTCTTATTAAGACCATATTTTTCTGTGCCCTAGGTGTTCTCAATTGGGAGATTCCACTGTATGTAGTGATGACATAAATGTCATCATGACATATGGAGGTCTAAAAGAATGAAAAACATTGTGAATGAATGAAAATTTGAAAGCCCCAAAAACCCTGCATTTTAAGCTCTACTGACCATAAGTCACAGAGCTCATGCCTGTCTGTCCATAAACTGTTGCATGTGGGCGGGGAAAGTTCACAGTTTTCAAGATAACCCCATAACTTAAGGAATTATCAAGTTTGTGTGGGAAAATCTAGGTCGAGTTTGATATTGGTCATGTAACCTAAAGTGTTAATAATTATGTAAGATGTGTGGGTTAAAATGTGAAAATCTTGTGAACCACTGCAGCATCCCTTAATGTTTGATAGCTCTTCATGAAGTTAAGTGGGATTGCAGAGGTTAAAATGTGAGTTGCATATGATACTAGGGATGCCTATAATTTGAAGGAAATAATGAGTTAAAATGTGTTGAAAATTCCCAATGTGGAAAAGTAGTTGAATTAGACATGCTGATATAGATCATGTCCATTGCCAGTATGCGATATAATATTAGTGACCTTGACCTATTTGTGTGAAGTCACGATCGAGACGTAAAGTTGAAAGAGGTGGTTTTATATTATGGTGGGGGTGTTTGTTGGACATCAATGGGAAAAAGGATTGAGCATGTAGGTCCAAATTGCACTTGATTACATGATTGTACATAAAACTCCACTTGGTGACCTACATTTTAGCTCTGCTGACTAAAGGTCACAGAGCTTAAGTGATCACTTGTGTTTGTCCATAAACTTTCTGGTTGTAAGCATGATGCAGTCCAGAGTTTTTCAGGTAGCCCCATATATCTTTGAGGACGTATGAAAATCTAGTTTGAGGTTCGATATTGGTGGCACCATCTGCAGGATAAAATATTGTGGTATATGGGTCAAAGTGTGAAAATCTTGTGAGCACTCTGGCATCCTTAATGTTTGATAGATCTTCATGAAATTGATTAGGATTGTGGAGGAGGTCAAAGTCAAAGTTGCTGTGGAATGTTAATGTAATATCAGTGACCTTGCATGGCTTATTTTAAGTCACCAGGCCTGTAAAGTTCTAAGAGGTGATTTTGCGATTGCAGGGTGTAGCTTGGACATCAATGGCAAAGAGAATTATGGCTCCATATCAAAATTGCACTCGCTTTCATTGTACATAAAACTGTACTTGATGCCCTACCTTTTGGGCCACTGTGACCCTAAAATTATGGATTTTGGTGCATCTCCAAGTTTATTGTTTTACTTCAATAACTTGGAAAAGTTATTACCCAATTTGAGCAAACAGACCGTGTACATTTGGAAAGCTGGATGTGGGGCACACATTTTGAACATAACAATTGTTAAAATTGAGTTGAAGGTCATGGTCAAATGGCAAAGAGAATAATCATGATAATGGCCTCCAGATCAAAATTACACTTTAGTTCATTGTATATAAAACTCTGCTTGGTGTCCTCCTTTTTAGGTCACCATGACCCATTGATTGTGTGACCTTGAACTATTTTTCAAGGTCATTAAGCACTCAAGAAAAGGGTATACATTTAATTCTTAAGAAATAAGGGGGTGAAACCAAATATACCACAAATGTGTATCAGGTGAACGTTTGGTAACGAATAATATCCATGGATGACCTTGATTACTTTTGCAGGGTAATGGTGGAATGTTTAAATTCTGTATGTTCATTTAGGGCAATCCTCAAATGTTTAAGTGTAGTTTATGATAATATTGCAGTGCAAATTGAACATTGGTATGGTCACTGCTTTGCTTAGAGACCATGGAAGATGTCAGGGTTGTTGGAAGTTTATTTTGTTGAATGGCAAAAGATATACATAATCAGCAATGAATATGAATATGTACAGCAATACTGAATATCTGATATGCAGCTCAGACACTATATGCTTTGACCATGTGACCCATGCTATAGATATGAATTTTGCCTGTATGGTCAACTGTATACATGAAGAAGCTGGACTTTTGCGCAATCCATGTCAACTTACTTTTGTGTCCCCTTCTTATTGTCCACTTCTGTTGTGGTTATCCTTCACCTCTGTTGGGTATTTGAACAGTTGCCTTGTGTAAAACACAAGGCAACTGGTTGATACCCAACACAACAGACCACAGTAGAAGGGGACCTGTGACAATCTAGTTCGTATTTATGGAAACTGCATGCTCATTTGGCAAATATGTATCAGATGTACCATTCTAAGTCATGGTAAAATTGACCAATACCTTGAAATCTCTATACATTGACAATGACAGGAAGGGGTCAAAGGTGCATTGATTTACTATCTGGGCCAGGTTATCAGGTAAACATTCTTGACACTTGTCCCATTACGAAAGCGAGGCATGCGGGCTGATTTTTTGCTACCAGATGGCACGCTGTGCACCTTCTCAAAAGTGGTCATGATAATGCATGATATGGCCACTAATCTTGTTCGTGTCAACATGAACAGAAAAGCAGGAAATGGACCAAATACAGGATGTGTATAGAAGTTTACCCTTGTAGATCGTTGGCGGAAGGAGTGCAGAAAGCACTGATAGTTAGAACGCTGAGGGACAAGATAAATTATCATGGTCAACCACCACTGACTGTTGTATAGTGGGCTGTAATGTTGATACCTGGAAGAAATGCCAAACTGACAAATATCAAGAATAAAAGTGCCGCTTTATTCCTTCCATCAACTGATATTCCTTTGTCTTTCTAATGCTTTTTCAGCCACCCTAGATTCTGTTTTTAGCTCAGCTGACTTGTCAGTCAGCTGAGCTTATCTTATGGTCCTCCGTCCGTCGTCCGTCAACAATTTACATTTTCGACTTCTTCTCCGAAACCGTCAGCCAGATCCACTTCAAACTTGGTGGGGATGTGCCTTGGGTAGGTGTCTTCCAAGTTTGTTCAATTGGTCACCGTCCATTAATTTTTGGATTTTTAATGAATTTTTTTGTTCTTTTTTGGGCAAATCTTAAAAAATCTTCTTCTCCGAAACCGCTCACCCAATTACTTTGATATCACACAGAAACATTCCCTGGGACACATAGTTCTTAATTTGTTCACCAGGTGGCGCTGCAATTTTTTTCTATTTTTTTATGAATTTTTGTGTGTTATGGCTATTTTCGACTTCTTCTCCAGAACGGTCACTCAGATTAAGCTGAAACATGGTGGATATGTTCCTTGTAGAAGGGTCAAACAAAGTTGTTCACTATGTGGGAATGCTTCAGATTCCTGATTTTTTCAATTCTGGTACTTATCGGTCAATGCAGCTTTCCTATTGATTACTATGGAAGTCAATGAGCATTCTAATGCTAATTCACATTTTCGACTTCTTCTCCAAAACCGTCATCCAGATTAACTTCAAACTGGGTGGGGATGTACCTTGGGTGGGTGTCTACCAAGTTTGTTCAATTGGTCATGCTCCAGTGATTTTTGGATTTTTAATGAATTTTTTTGTTCTTTTTTTGGACAAATCTTAAAAAATCTTTTTCTCCAAAAGTGCTTACTCAATCGCTCTGATATCACATGGGAAGACACCTAGGGACTCTGTGTTCTGAATTTGTCAACCAGGTGGCGCTGCAATTTTTTACTAATTTTTTATGAATTTTTCTCTGTTCTAGCTATTTTTGACTTCTTCTCCAGAACCGTTACTCAGATTAAGCTGAAACATGGTGGATATGTTCCTTGTAGAAGGGTCAAACAAATTTGTTCACTATGTGGGAATGCTGCGGATTCCTGATTTTTAACGATTTTTTCAATTCAGTTACTTATCGGTCAATGCAGCTTTCCTATTGATTACTATGGAAGTCAATGAGCATTCTAATGCTAATTCACATTTTGGACTTCTTTGCCAAAACCGTCATCCAGATTAACTTGAAACTTGGTGGGGATGTACCTTGGGTGGTTATCGGACAATTCGTCGAAATCAACTTCGCCGAATATTCACTTCGTCGGGGGTTAAAATTGCCGACTGTCTAAACGGTCGTGATGACAATATGTCGAAATCAGTCTGGCCGTCTGGTCAAACTGGTCGCTATTAACTTCGGCGCAAGTTCATCTCGTTGCTTGTCAGTTTGACCGAAAAGACAACTGGTCGCGTGTGCGACCGTGGGGGTTACAATGGGTTGATATCAAACTGTGAATAAAGTTTGTATGCATACATGATCTGTTTTCCGTGTCTTTTTCCCGGGTCTCTCAGTCTGATCTCTACCGTTGACCTGTCAGCATGGCTGAATTTGGTGAGAGTTTAGACATATTTTTGACCCAACAAGGGTGTAAAAAGTTGACTTATGACTATGAGGGGTACACATACACAGTGGATAGATCTGCAAAGGCAAGGTAGCATGGCGATGCGACGATCGCGCTTGTAAAGGCAGGGCATCATCGGTCGGTGATGATGTTACTCAAACTCCCCCAGGTTGTGTTCAGTCACATGATCATAATATGGCCACCATCAACAATCACCTGGCACCCGCTTCACTCCGATTTCTAGCAAAATGGCCTCACAACGAAGTTACTTTTTGACCAAATGACACTTCGACCATTCTGATTTTCGACCGAGTTGATTTCGCCGATGTTACATTGCGATGAAGATGACTGTCGACGAACTTGTGTAGTGACGAGATTACTTTTCAACCAGTTTTCTTTTCGGCAAAGTTGGCCCCCGACGATGTTGATTTCGACGAAACGTCCTAGAATCACCTTGGGTGGGTGTCTACCAAGTTTGTTCCAATGGTCATGTTCCAATGAATTTTGGGGTTTTTTTTATGATTTTTTTTTCAAAAATCAAAAAGATTTAATAGGAAAGTTTTAACATGGGAATTTCTTGTTATGGTTATAACTTAAATAATTTTGGCCAGATTCACTTCAAACTTAGTGGGGATGTGCCTTGGGTGGATCTCTACCAAGTTTGTTCAAATGGTCACACTCTATTGATTTTTGGAATTTTTATGAATTTTTTGGGTTTTTTGGGGGCAAACCTTAAAAACTCTTCACCTCTGAAACTGCTCACCCAATTGTTTTGATATCGTTCATAGACACTTCCAGGGACACATAGTTCCCAATTTGTTCACCAGGTGGCACTGCAATTTTTTCTATTTTTTTTTTTTTTTTTTTTTTAATGATTTTTTTTTATATGGTTTTGTTATTTTTCACTTGGTCTCAGAACCGTCACTCAGATTAAAGTGAAATGTGATGGATATGTTCTTGTGGAAGGGTCAACCAAAGTTGTTTACTAGGTGGCACTGCTTTAGATTCCTGATTTTTAAGTATTTTCAACTCGGGTACTTAATGATCAATGCAGCTTTCCTATTGATTACTATGTAAGTCAATGGGCATTCTAGTGCTAATTCACAGGACAACTGACACAAAATTTGCTGTTTACTTGATAACTTGAGATTTGTTTTGAGTTAGTACTGTGATGCTGCACGTTAATGTTTTTGTATGAAGGTCATGCTCAGACAGTACATGAATGACTTTGACCTTGTCTCTGGGGTCACAGTGCAACATACATGAATTTTACTCTTCATTATAACTTGAGAACTACTTGAACCTTGATGTTGCACATGTTAGTGTTCTTTTATGATGGTCAGACTTACTCAGAACATGGGTGACCTTGATCCTTTCCCAAGTTCATAGATCTGCAAGTGTGATGAATGTCAAGATCAGCTGAGCATGGGCTGTTCACACAGCCCTCTTGTTTGAAGAAATCGTGGTCCGTGTTTCACTCCTTGTTACTTGCTGTATTCGGTAGCGCTGTAGCCTGTGCGTTAAGACTGAGTTGCCCGCAAATTACCCAAAAACCTGTGCGCGCCTGGATCTGACATCAGAATCTCCGCTGGGGTTTCCCCGCTTAGTGAACTTATGCATTGACCATATTATTTATTGTTATTATTTGCATACAAGCCAAACCGTTATGTTATTGTTCTTGATTCTTGAATCAATTGTGAGAGCAAAAAGCCGCTAAGCACATGGGACTATAACAGTACTTAACATATTTTTTGTTTTTTTACCTCTAATTTTATTTTTGGAGCAAGTTTTATTCATGATTTCTCTGCTTGGTTGGGTACTTTACTTGAACCCTTTGGTAACCGTACACACAGCTACTGTGTGGTCACACATATTTAAGCTCCTGACATCAGGGCTTTGTGGAACTGTTGTGCTGCATATTCCAGTCTGAAATACACTCATTGGCTCTGCAATGTGTTTAGAGTAACCTTAACACTTTTAAGTCTACTGCAATTCAACTTTGATTTGAGTCATATCTTACCGTGACAATACTGGTCCCGGTAACACGGATCTTCTGTGTTATGTAATCACAATTGCATGTTTTGTGTAACAACAGAAGTTACTCCTTGGTTTATAAAGAGGCTACACATCTGTTAACCAACAGTTGCTGACGAGTCACAGAAAGCGACAAAACCGGTTGAACTTTGCCGTTTGTCATTGTGACCTTTGCTAATATTTACTTTTGTCGGCCATGATGGCCAATGGTCAACAGAGAGCAGAGGTGGAAGTTGAACGCCTTGCAACCAACATCGAAGGTATTTGTGTTGAATCGCCTGTTACCGTGACTGCCGAAGGCACAGAACCAAACAATGCACTGGGTACGGCCATTGATCCACCCAATGCTACGAAGCAGTCAGAGACCATTAGGTTTATTATGCGCAAGTGAGTTTGTTATACTTGTCTGTATACATGCACTTCACTTCACTTGTTATTGTTTTCTCAATGAGTTTCATGTCTCTTTCCAACCTATGTTGTGTACAGTGGTCGCTGTCTTGAGAGACCACCCCTAGAGCAGGTCAAAATGTGGTCTCTCAAAACAGGTGGTCTTTCATTAGAGGTATGATAACATGGAAAAGATAGTACAGTGTTCTGAAAGAGCAGTCTTAAAAAGATATGCGGTCTCTCATTGGAGGGGTCTCTCAAGACAGGTACCACTGTATCGCTTTTTAGCAGGTTTTCTCCTGTTAGCTACTTGCTAGTCGGCAATGCACCTTGGGTGGGTCTCAACCAAGTTTGTTCAAATGGTTATGTTACAGTGATTTGTGTTTTTTTTTATGACATTTTTATTCGGGGGGGGGGGGGGACCTTAGGTTTACTGAAGGAGTTACTGTCTTTGTATTGACATGAAGGAATAATTGTGTTTGTGATTACATCAAGGAGTTACTTGTCAGTGTCATGCAGTACTTGGACTTACAGAGTTGGGTTTGTTGAATTTTTTATACTATTATATCAGATAGTGTTGTGTGTTTCCATAGTAACCTGTAGCATCCTACGTGGTTACTCAGTTCGGATTTATTCATTGTTAGAGAGTCCTGGATTTTTTGTCCTGCACTGTTGCGCTCTGCTTGTTTGTACAAAATTGGCAAAGTTTTCAGCAACACCAATATACAAGATTAGTTCAGCATGAAAAATGAGGAAGATTTGACTGACAAATTTCCTGGCTGTGGGGAAATGGAGGAGAAAAGTGTTTCTCGTGAGTTTAACCTGCTCCAACAGCGTCCTGATCCTTATCTCAGCATCTTGCAACAGATTTTATTTCCCTGTCTGTCCAACCTCTCTATCTTCAAGCATTAAAGCTTCAGACAGGTAGCATTGACCTGCGCTTGGCATATAATTTACTTTTAGGTTTACCAGTGGATGGACAACTACAAACCTGTCTGCTGTGTCAGTTCTGAGGGTAGTTCCTCCTGTGGTCAGTAGGTGGCATTTGTCCAGATGAGCCCTGATCAGTTTGTTTGTTTGTTTTTTTGACTGGGGTGGTAGTCACTGGCTGCAGTAGATCTGAAAGGGGAGCCATCTATTTGGGGATTGCTCAACTGGGCAGTGCATTGTCGGGCTGCACCTAGCTTTTCTAGTGAAGTAAAATAACACTGTCAAAGAAATAAACATATTTTGTTAACAATAGTTTTTTTCCCGTTAAAAAATACAATACTTGACTTGAAAGAATAAAATGAAAGATGAAAAATAAAAAAAAAATACTACAGGTAACAGTATAAAGTGTGAATTACTCCCCAAAAGAGCTGCATGTGGAATCTTTAAATAATGTAACCAGTTGTCATGCAGCTAGCTCTCTTCCACTGAGATCCTGCACCTGTGTTTACATTACAATAAGTAGCCCTTCCTTCAAAGGGTAGCTGACAGCAGTAACAATCCCAGACCTCCCCCTGGTGGATGGCCAGCGCTATCCAAAACTGAAGGAAGTGTAAACACCAATGGCAGAGAAAATGACAGAATGTTAACCTTGAACGAAAGGCTTGGTATAAAATAAAAACACCTGTAATATGAAAGATCTATAAAACATACATATCAAGTGTTAAACAACTTGAAAGATACAACTGTCTGACATGAAAAACATATTACTTTTGATTTAAAGGCAACCAATGAGAAACTAGAAAAGAAGATTGCCCTAAAAAAATCTGTCCATGTGCCTTTGAAAGCTTGCATAAATTAACTCTTTAAGCGGCAAATTTTGGACTAGGTCAACAGCTTATCTCGACGCACATTGGGCCCAATGGGCCCAATGCACACTGAGAAAAGCTGTTGATCTGGGATATTTTCTCTGGAACTATAGGCATGCTGGTACTTGAAAGAAATATCTTTTTATGAGGAATTCGAATCAGAGATCCTAATGATACTGTAAATTGCTTTATTTTGGCGTGTATAAATTTTCACGTTTTTTTTATTTTTAACATTTCACTGTAATTTTAATTTCACTGTTTTGGACATAATTCCTTTCAAACAATGTTAAAATACTATTTTGCTGTGTTTTTATTTTCACGATTTTGTGCCATCAGCGAAATAAGCGAAAATAAGAATACAGCGAAATTAAAGCAATTTACGGTATTTCAGACTAGTTTGACTCTAGTAAATCGACTTTGGCACTGAAAGAGTTAAACATTGACTTTGTGTCCACAGGCTGTACATGCAAGCAGGGCATAAGAGACAATGACAAGAACATCAGCATCTTTTAAATGTTGAATTTTGCATTCACCCTGACTTGAAATACAAAATTCATGGTGCATGGAAATCAAGTTGGATGGGCAGCGTCATCTTTAAATACTTTTGAAGATACATATGATTGGGCTTTTAAACAGCAGGCCTTTACATAAAAAAATCATTGGTGAGCTGAAAAAAGCTTGCATGAAATCATTTGAGGTGAGCTGTGGGTGAGCTATTGCTATAGTCAGAGTACTTAAATGCAAGATTGAGGTGTGCTTTTAGGAGCTCACCTCAATTATTTTAGGCGAGTGAAAAGTCACACTCCACAAACGTGAAGGGCTGAAAGAGATCAGCATAAAAGTGAAGTAGGCCTAAGAGGCCTTGCGGCTAGTACTGGGGAAGGTTGCTCAGTGCCCTAGGTGTAGGATAGGGACCTGGGCTGTTTTGTTCTCATTTATCACATGGTCCTTGCATGGTATCTTTTGATGGCAATAATCCATTTTCTGTGCAAAGTAGAATCTTTTTTGGAACTTGCTCATATACTTCCTTTCCAGACTTGATATTGGTGGGCACACTGCAGTGCTTCAGCATGATGCTCACATGGCTAAACTTTTACAGCTTGTTTTTTTTCGCTAAGTTGACTTGTCAGTCTGCAGATTTTATGCCATCCCTATTCGCCCATCTTTTGTCATCAGTCTTTTTACAATTCACATTTTTGACTTCTCTGAAACCGTCACCCAGATTCACTTCAAACTTTGTGGCGAGGTACCTTGGATGGGTCTCTACCAAATTTGTTCAAGTGGTCATGCTCCAGTGCTTTTGTTTGTTTTTTAGCTCAGGTGATAGGTCAGCAGAGCTTTTAGGAGGGCAGGTATTCCGTTGTCTGTAGTCCATCCGCAATTCACATTTTGGACTTCTTCTCTAAAACCATCAGCCAGATTCACTTCAAACTTGGTTGCAATGTACCTTGGCTGAGTCTCTACCAAGTTTGTTCAATTGGTCATGCTCCAATGATTTTTGAATTTTTTTTTTTTTTGCTTTTTTTTGGGTGAATCTTAAAAAATTTTCTTCTGAAACCGCTCACCTGATTGCTTTGATATCCCATAGTAAAACTCTAGGGACTCCTAGTTTTGAATGTATTCACCAGGTTGCGCTGTGATTTTTTGCTTAATTTTTATGAATTTTTTTGTTTGTTATTGCTATTTTCAACTTCTGGTCCAGAAACATCATTCAGATTCAGCTGAAACTTGGTGGATATGTTCTTTGTGGAAAGGTCAAACTAAGTTGTTTACTAGGAGGCAATGCTGCAGATTCCTGATTTTTAATGATTTTTTTAAAATTCAGGTACTTGTTGGTAAATGCACCTTTCCTATCGATTACCATGCAAGTCAATGGGCATTCTAATGCTAATTCACATTTGTGACTTCTCCAAAACCGTCACTCAGATTGACTTCCAACATGGTGGCAATGTACCTTTGGTAGTAGATTTGTTCAAATGGTCATGCTTCATTGATTTTTGGATTTTTTATGATTTTTTCGTCTGTTTTTGGGCAAATATTAAAAAATCTTCTCTGAAACCTCTCACGCAATAGCTTTGATATCATACAGGAACACTCCTAGAGACCCTTAGTTTTGAATTTGTTCACCAGGTGGCGCTGTAATTTTTTCTAATTTTTCATGTGTTATTGCTATTTTTGATTTCTTCTCCAGAACCGTCACTTAGAGTAAGCTGATAGATACGTTCTATGTGTAAGGGTCAGAAGAAATGGATCACTAGGTGGCACTGCTGTGGATTCCTGATTTTTTGTGTTTTTTTCATTTGGGTACTTACCAGTTAATGCACCTTTCCTATAGATTACTGTGTAAGTCAATGGGCAGTCTAATGCTAATTCACAGTTTTGACTATCTTTCCGGAACCGTCATTCACATTGACTTAAAACGTGGTGGCAATGCACCTTGGGTGGGTCTCTAGTAGACTCATTCAAATGGACTCACTCTTTTGATTTTTGGATTTTGTATGAATTTCTATGTTCTTTTTGGGGGCAATTCTTACAAAATCGCAAGGGTATTTATACATGTAAGCTCAGCACAGGACTGTCACAGTCTTCGTGTTTTGTTTATGTGGCTGTATGGTGGACGTTAAATTGTATGCCAAGAATAGAATTCAAAATGGCGTTGCCAGTTCTGGTAAGATGAGCATGCATGCATAGTGTTAACCCTGGTGTGCTAAATGGCAAAATAAACACAACTGTCTGTTAACACCATGGTTAAATGAAGAAACAACGCCAAGGCAGACCTAGCTTCCAAGAGGGACCGTTAGTGATTAATGCCTTCAACATAAATACGTCCCTAGTTTGACAGAGGAATGAATAAGGAGAAAACATATATGCCAAGGACCAATGTATCCAGAGGATAAAATACATCATAGATAATGGTGACTGTTTTTTGGCAAGCATAGTTACCAGCAGATAGTGGCATTCCAGTGGGAACAGATCCGGCTCTTTGCATTGCTAATCGGTATTTACCGTATTCATTCCAATTTTAGCAGAAACCCTACTATTTAATCATGGGGATTTTATTAAAAAACCAGTATTTTTTAATATTTTACAGAATTAACTGCTTCTGATGAAAGAAGAGGACTCCTTGTTGTAATTTTATGCTTACCATATATGGATTCTAGAATTTAATTATACGTGCGTGTGGTGTTGTAAATTGAGACATACCATTATCACATAACTCCGTGTCTGCTTCAAGAAATTTTTGCATTGGCACAGCATGCTACTATTGGAATGAATATGGTACACTTCTGCAGATCAAAAAAGATGGAAGAATTGGCAAAAACAAATTACAATACAGCTAGAAAACATCAACAGACCCAAAGGTTCACCGATGACCCATGCACTTTAAACAACTATGATAAATTCAAGATGCACTGAAAAAAATATTTATGCTAAAGACCTGATACTCAATCTAAAAAATAATAGTAACACAAAGGCAACTTTTCTTGATCTTGACATTGAGATAAAGAGAAATACAAGCACATAACACAAAAAGTTTACAAAGTGTGGTCATGTAGTGCACATTAAGAGAAACACAACACTTGCAATGGATTTCATCCAATGTGTCAAAACATTGGCGAAGAAACTCCTTCATAATTGTTACCTGCAAAGCAGACCAAATTCTGTGTTACTACGCTTGGTCTGCCCTTCTTCGACAAGATTTTATTTATAGTACAGGAAACGCAACTAGACTGTGACCCTCCCCCGAGACTGAGACACCAATCAGGAAGTTCATCATTATCACCTAGACCAGTAACAGCCTCTGGTCCCCAGTGTATTGAAGCCTGTTACCATAGTAACCATACTCAGCCAATTGGAAACTGAGTCACTTTTCCAACGCTGAAACAAAGACCTTGCCAAAGAAGGGCACACCCAGCTGAGTAGACAAAATACGCAGATTGGGTCTGCTTTGCAGGCAATCATAATAGTTACTGAGGGCTTTAATATTGCACTTGATTATAGTCCTGCAAAAAGTGTAGAAAAAGTTCTAAGATGCATGACCTTGGCCCATTTCCTAAGGTCACAGAGCTATTTTTGTGAGTGGTTTTCATGCGGCATCTTAAAAGTTTTTGACGTATGGCTCTCATATTGTACTTGATTATAGTCCTGCATAAGGTTTAAGGTGAGCTTGAAGATTGGTGACCTTGACTTAATTCCCAAGGTCACAGAGCCATTTTAGCAAATGTGGTTTTTCGTGGGATAATTCTAAAAGTTTTTGGCTTAGTGCTAGTATATTGAACTTGATTATAGTAGCTCGTTCGCTTTCACATGAGTTTGAAGATGGGTGACAGTGACCCAGTTCCTTAGAAGACAACTCAAAAAGTTTGCGACTTGGGGCTTTCATGTTGCACTTGATTATAGTGCTGCAAAAAGTCTAGGACGAGTTCAAAGATGCATGACCTTGACTGAATTCCCAAGGTGACAGAGCCATTTGTGTGTGTGTTTTTTGCACAATAACTAAAAAAAATGTTGGGATGTAGGGGTTTCATTATGCCCCCCCCCCCCGAAGGTGCATACGGCAAAAACTTTTTTTTTTTCCACACAATAACCCAAAAAGTGTTGACATAGGGCTTTCATTTTGCACATGCATATTGTTCTACACCAGGTTTCCCACAAGTGTAAAGATGGCTGCCCTTGACCCAATTTCCAAGGTCACAGAGTCTGTTTAGTAAATTTGGTTTTCACACCATAACTTGAAAAGTTTATCGCTGAGGTCTTTCATATTGCACATGCTTGTAGTCATGAATCAAGTTTTTAATGAGTTTGAAGTTGTGTGACCTTGACCCAATTTTCAAGGCCACAGAGCCATTTTGGTGAATTTGGTTTTCACACAATTACTCAAAAAATTTTTGCTTAGGACTTTCATATTGCAAATGCTTATATTCCTTAATAAGGTCTCGGTTGAAGATGATGATGGCTGACCTTGACCGAATTCCCCAGGTCACAGAGCCTTTTTAGTGATTTTGGTTTTTATGCAAAACCAAAAAGTTTTTTACTGAGGGCTTTCATATTGCACATGCTTATAGTCCTAAATAATAATGCCAAACCAGTTTAAAGATGGATGACCTTAACATAAATCCCAAGGTCACAGAGCCATTTTAGTTAATTTGGTTTCCATGCGATTATTCAAAAAGCAATTGATGTAGGGTTTTTATATTGCACATTTTCATCTTCCTCCATCAGGTTTCGGACAAGTTTGGAGATGGGTGACCTTGACCCAATTCCCACGGTCACAGAGCCTTTTCAGTGAATTTGGTGTTACTCAATAGCTCGATAAGTTTTTTGCTGAGGGTTTTCACATTGCACATGCTTATAGTGCTGAATGAATTCTGAAACTGGTTTGAGGATGGGTGACCTTGACCCAATTCCCAAGGCCACAGAGTCATTTTAATGAATTTGGTTTTCGCATGATAAGTTGAAAAGTTTTTAACATATGCCTTTTATATTGCACATGGTTTTAATCCTACATGAGGTCTAAGACAAGTTCAAAGATGGATCACATTGACCCAAATCCCAAGGTCACAGTTTGGGCCATAGATTTAGCAATCTCTGATTGCGTTTTAATATTGCACTTGATTATAGGGGTCTAACGCAAGTTTGAAGATGGGGAACTTTGACCCAATTCCCAAGGTCACAAAGCCATATTGATGAATGTGATTTTCATGCGATAACTCTGAAAGTTTTTGACCTAGGGCTTTCATATTGCACTTGATTTAAAAAGCTCATTATGTTTCTCACAAGTTCCAAGATAGTTGACCTTGACCCAATTCTCAAGGCCAAAGAGCTCTTCTTGTGAATTTGGTTTTCACAGGATAACTCAGAAAGTTTTTTGCATAGGGCTTTTACTTTGCAAATGCTTATAGTACTGAATAAGGTCACGGATGAGTTTGAAGATTGGTGACCTTGACCCAATTTTTAAGGTAACAATAATTTTAGTGGTTTTTTCATGTGACAACTGGAAAAGTTTTTGACAAAGGCCTGTCAAATGGCAGGTGATTACAGTCTTATGTAAGGTCTCGGACAAGTTTGAAGATGGGTGACCTGGACCAAATTCCCAAGGTCACAGAGCCATTTTTGTGAATTTGCTTTTCACCCAATAACTCAAAAAGTTTTGTGCATGATGGTTTTATATTGCACATGATTTAACATAATGTCTCAGATGAGTTCAAAGAGGGGCGACCATGTCCCAATTCCCAAGGCGAATTGGAAGATGGGTGACAAAAATCTTCTCAGAAACTACTCAAGTGACTGCTTTGATATCACATAGGGACACTCTTAGAGACTCCTGGTTCTTAATTGGTTCACCAGGTAGTGCTGCAATTTTATACTAATTTTAGCACAGCTGGCTTGTCAGTAGCTGAGCTTATCTTGTATCTTTATATCCGTTGTCGACTGTCGGAACAATCAACTTCTTCTCCAAAACCGTCAGCCTGATTTACTTCAAACTTGGTGGCAATGCACCTGGGGTGGGTGGGGGGGGGGGTGTCTCTACCAAGCTAGTTCAATTGGTCACATTCCAGTGATTTTTTATTTTTTAATGATTTTTTGGGGCAAATCTAAAACCTTCTTCTTCTTCGAAACGCCTCTCTCAATTGCGTTGATATCACTCAGGCACACTCTTAGTTCTGAATTCCTTCACTAGGTGGTGCTGCAATTTTTTCTATTTTGCAATGATTTTTGTGTGTGTTTTCGCTGTTATTGACTTCTTTTCCAGAACTGTCACTCAGATTAAGCTGAAAATTGGTGGAGTCCTTTGTGAAAGGGTAAAACAAAGTTGTTCACTCTTTGGCACTGCTATGGATTTCTAATTTTTAATTATCTTTTTTTAAATTTGGGAACTTATCGATAAATGCATCTTTTCCTATTTGTTACTATGCAAGTCAATGGGCATTCTAATGCTCATCCACATTTTTTACTTTTTCTCTGAAACTGTCATCCAGATTAATTTCAAACATGGTGGCAATGTACCTTGGGTGGGTGTCTACAGAGTGTGTTCAAGTGGCCATGCTTCAGTGATTTTTGCATTTTTTTTTAATGATTTTTTATTTGTTAATTTAATTGGGCAAATCTTAAAAAAACCTTCTTCTCTAAAACCAGTCGCCCAGTTGCTTGATATCACACATGAACACTCCTCGGGACTCCAAGTTTGTAAAGTGTTCACCAGGTTGTGCCGCAATTTTTAGCTCAGCTAAGTTGATGGTCAGACTGAGCTTTTAGGGGGCTCAGTCGTCCGACTTAGAAATACTTCTAAATGTCATATGCACTCATCTAAAGCTCAACCCAGGTTTATTCAGTTGCAACCTTGATTTTGCTGGACAAGCCTAAGTCAGCTGAGCACGAGCTGTTCAGGTATTTATTGGCAAATGCACCATTTTTAGTGATTATGTAAGCCAATGTGCATTCTTATGCTTATTCACATTTTCAACTTTTTCTCCAAAACCAGCTTTCAGATTGATTTCAAACTTGATAGTCATGTACATTGGCTGGGTCTCTACCAGCTTTGTTCAAATGGTTAGCTCCAGTGATTTTCTGGATTTTGTATGAATTTTTTGTTCTTTTTTTGGGTAAATTTTGAAAAATTTCTCCAAAACTGCTCACCCAATTGCTTTGATATAACACAGGAACACTCATAGGATTTCCTAGTTCTAAATTTGTTCGCCAGGTGGCCTGAAATTTTTAGCTCAGCTGACTTGTTAGTCAGGCGGCACTTTTCGGAGGCTCAGTCGCCTGTTTTAGAAATACTGCCAAATGTCATGTATATTCAGCGAAACCTCAATACAGGTATATTCAGTTGAAACTTTGATTTTGTTGGGACAAGCATAGGTCAGCTGAGCACTGGCTGTTCATGCAGCCCTGCAGTTTTAAATCAGGTATCTGGTGTTGATGGATATATTTCTGTTGATTACAACATGTATGAAAAGGAATTCACTTCAAGCTTGGTGGGGATATATCTTAATTAGCTCTCTACTAAATGTAGCCAAATACTTATGCGGCAGTGATTATTCAGGGTGCATACAAGCCTTGAAAAGTTTTGAGAAGTTTGGAATTTCAGGTCATGCCCTTCAAGGCCTTGAAAAGTCTTGAATTTCACACTTATGTCTTTAAAAGTTTGGCAAATCATATTTTGTACAGCTTTGGGTATTTTAATTCATTTGGGACAGAAACATGGAAGTTTAGTTAAATGATACCTGTTATTTTTGTTACGTGTGGGCCCTGATGTTACTCAAAGTTAGTTTGGAATTTTGGACAAATCAGTCTGGAAAAGCCTTGAAATTTGTGGCCAGACAGGTGTATGAACCATGTTATTGTGTTTTTGTGATTTTTTTTTTAAAGTAAAATCTTAGAAATCTTTCTTTATTAAACCAGTTTGCCAACTGCTTCAAGATTGCATAGTGGGTTCCCCTGGACCAGGGTGGACTTCTAAACGGTTAATGTAAAGGTCAGCTGAGGATTAGCTGTTCACACAGCCTTCTCGTCAGTGTAAAGTTTTTTTTGCCAATGTGGAGTTATCAGCCTTGTTTATATCTAAACTTACTTGCTGATGGCCCGCTTCAAGTTGTACGTGCCAGTGGGGGTAGTAATGTAGTGCACAAACATAATGTTCATTGGAGATCAACTTTAAGTGTTGAATTGGGATGTTATGGGGGTGGGGTGGGGGGAAGGAGGGAGGGTATTTCTGTACTGACTGGGGTACTGGAGCCTCTGTGCCTTGTAGTAGTTATTATTTTTGGTATACCAAACTAAAGCAAAATTATTTCCTGTCCCAACATACTGGCCTCCCCTGTAATCCACTCCCACAAATATGTAGCTAGCTCAATGCTTGTGCCAAATGATACCACAGGATGTAAATGTAATCCTAATCATAGGTCAGCTGACATCACACTGGGCCCATGATGTAAAGAGTTCATAGACACACTGGGATGATGTTAAGAGTTCATAGACACACTGGGATGATGTTAAGAGTTCATAGACACACTGGGATGATGTTAAGAGTTCATAGACATACTGGGATGATGTTAAGAGTTCATCGACACACTGGGATATGTCAAGAGTTCATAGATATACTGGGATGATATTAAAAGATCATCTATAGACATACTGGGATGACATTAAGAGTTTGTAGACATCTTGTTCATGTTAGCTCAATGTAAAGATGTGACATTGGGGTACTATCACAGGACCCAAAACACCGTGTTCCTTGTGCATGCGGCTTGTTGTGTATCACTAGATCAGCTAGGATATATCAAGGTAAGTGCCCCAAATAGCAGGTCTCCCTGTTATCCAAAATTTTCTTGTGGCTCACTTTCCAGGGGAAGGATCTTGTAAACGGATTATTTTGTGCAGCATCAGTTTCAGAGATTGAGTAGCAGGCTGGGCCTCAAGATGTGAATTGCCATCTTGCCAAAACCTGCTGATATACCCATGGCCATTTGGGAGGCAAGTGTGTTTTGTTTACAACTGGGATGAGCTTGCAGGTCTGGGTGGAATGGTTGTACACAAGTGGGCTTACTTATGGTTTCTGCTGCCACATTCACTTTAGTGTCAAGTTGCCTTAAAAGCAGCACAGCTACAACCTGGGTATTGAGACCAGCTGCTTTTCCACAAAATGTAAGCTCATGCAAAAGAGGTTATCCTGTGTAAACAAGGTAGCAGAACATGATGAGAATAAAATAATCGTGCATTGGAGGGTGGTTTTGGTAATTCTCTGGCTTGTGATGATAGTCATCCAGTCCAGTTTCAACTTCCCTTCAGTACTATGAGATATAAATGAATTTTTAGCTCTGCTGACCAAAGGTTGCAGAGCTTATGTGACCACTCATGTCTGTCTGTCCATCCGTAAACTTTTGCTCATTAGCTTTCAAGTTAGCCCAACATAACATTCTGGACTTATAGGGTGTATGAAAGTCAAGGCCCCATTCGATATTGCTTCCTACAATATTATGTAATTTAGGGGTCAAAATATGAAAATCTCATGAACACTCTAGCATCTTTAAATTTGGTGGATCTTCACTGAATTCAGTGGGATTGTGGGGGAGGTCGAAGTCTAAGTTGCTAATGATACTAGTGGTACCACCTATAATTTGATGGAAATTACGAGCCAAAATGTGTTTTAAGATACTAAGTTCCATATCTTGAAAAGTAATTTGCTTAGCCTTGCCACATTTATAGGATATATAGACCATGTCCAGAGCAAGAATTTTATTTAATATGAGTGACCTTGATGTATTTTTTGAGGTCACCATGCCTGAAAAGATGAAAGAGGTGATTTTGTAATTGCAGTGTGTAGCTTGGGTATCAATGGCAATGTCAGCACAGTAGCAGGTCTATAGGCCTCCTGTATTACATAATCTGGGTGACCGTGATCCTCTGTCCCAAGGTCATTGAGGACATAAAGTTAAAGGGGAGCAGCAGTGAAAGTTTTTACATAATCTGGGTGACTGTGATCTTCTGTCCCAAGGTCATTGAGGACATAAAGTTAAGGACTCTCTCATTATTGTCTTGGCACATGCAACAATATCCATCACAGGAATTGCAGAAATAAGGTATGATTACAGGTGGAGCAAAGTGCCATCTGGCAGACATTTTTATACACAAAATTTACATAAGCTTTGTGATTATGTTCAGAAGCCACTTGAGGACTTGCAACTTTAAAATGAAGAGGTGCAATATAGCTATGGTACCAGCAGAGCATTAGGCCCATAGGCCTTTTGTTAGCATTTTGCATGGTTATATGGAAACTAAAAAATATAAAAAGAAGCTAGCTTCCTTTAGGAAAAGGAATCTTGTGCCCATGGCTGCAATGATCTTTGGATTGTGAATGTTTTTTTTTTTAACTCAGCTGACCAAGTCAGTAAGCTGAGCCTATGTGCTGGTTAAGAATCCTTCCTCCATCTGTCGGTCCTTCTGTTCATCTGTCAGTGTTCACAATTCACATTCTTGACTTCTGCAAAACTGCTGGTTCTAGTTTTTAGCTCAGCTGACTTGTCAGTCTGAACTTTTGTGAGGGTCCATCGCCTGTCCACAATTCATATTTTCGACTTCTCAAAAACTATTCACCTAGATTCACTTCAAACTTGGTGGGGATGTGCCTTGGGAGGGTCTCTACCAAATTTGTTCAAATGGTCATGCTCCAATGATTTTTGGATTTTTTTATAAAATTTTTTGTTCTTTTTTTGGGCAAACCTTAAAAAATCTTCTCTGAAACCGCTCACCGTATAGCTTTGATATCACATAGGAACAATCCTAGGCACTCTTAGTTCTTAATTTGATCACCAGGTGGCACTGTAAGTTTTTAAAAAATATGATTTGCTATTTTCGACTTATTCTCTAGAACCATCCCTCAGATTAATCTGAAACCTGGTGGATATGTTCTTGTGAAAGGGTCAAACAAACTTGTTTACTAAGTGGCGCTGCTGTGGATTCCTGATTTTTAACTATTTTTTCAATTTGGGTACTTGCCGGTAAATAGACCTTCCCAATTGATTACTATGTAAGTGAATGGGCATTCTAAAGCTAATTCACATTTTTGACTTCTCTAAAGAAACTGTTTATCAGATCGACTTCAAACTTAGTGGCAATGTACCTTGGGTGGGTGTCTTTGAAGTTTGTTCAAATGGTCATGCTCCAGTAATTTTTGTATTTTTATGTGGTTTTTTTTTGGGGGGGGGGGATCTTTAAAAATGTTTTAAAAGGAAAGTTTAAAAAGGGAATTTCTTATAATGGTTATAACTTCAATAATTATTGCCAGATTTACATCAACGTTGGTAGGGATGTACCTTTACACAAGTGTCTATCTATTTTGTTCTATCCCAAGTTCATGGAACATCAGGTGTAATGAATCTCTAAGTCAGCTGAGCAGGGGCTGTTCAGACAGCCCTCTTGTTTATGATTTTTTTTTTTTTTGGTGTGTTATTGCTTTTTTGACCTCTTCTCCAGAACCATAACTCAGATTAAGCTGAAACACTATGGATATGTTCCTTATAGAAGGGTTCTTTACAAGGTGGCAATGCTGTGGATTTTTTATTTTTAGCTGAGCTGACTTTTCAGTCAGCTGAGCTTTTGTGAAGGTTTCTTGTCCGTCCATACATCCGTCATCCATCCACTATCACATTTTGTATTTCTTCTCCAAAACGTTCAGCCAGATTCACTTCAAACTTGGTGGGCATTTTTTTCAATTTGGGCACTTGTCGGTCAATGGAGCTTTCCTATTGATTACTATGCGAGTCAATGGGCATTCTAATGCTAATTCACATTTTCCACTTCTGCAAAACTGTCACCCAGATTAACTTCAAACGTGGTGGCAATGTACCTTGGGTGGGTTTCTTCCATATTTGTTCAAATGGTGATGCTCCAGTGAATTTTGAATTTTTAATGATTTTTTTGGTTCCTTTTTGGACAAATCTTACAAAATTTTCTCCTCCACAACCGCTCACCCAATTGCTTTGATATTACATGTGAACACACAGACAAAGTTTGTTCAAATGGTCACGTCCAGTGATTTTTGGATTTTTTTATTATATTTTTTTTTCAAAAATTGTTAAGACAAGATTTAATAGGAAAGTTTAACTTGGGAATTTCTTGTAGTGGTTATAACTTAATAATTAAACAGATTTGTGCCAAACTTGGTAGGGATGTAACTTTTATAAGTGTCTACCTACTTTGTGCAAATGGTAATGCTCAAGTGATGTAGGGACCTGGACCTCATTCCCGAGGTAATAAGACAACTGACATGAAAGTTACTGTTCACTTTTTAACTTGAGATCTATTTTGAGTTAGGACCTTGATGTTGCACATGTTAATGTTTCTCTATGAATGTCATGCTTAGACAGTACATGAGTGACCTTGACCTCATGTCTGGGGTCACAGTGCAACATACAAGAATCTAACTCTTAACGAAACTTGATAAGTACTTGAACTGGGACCTTGATGTTGCACATGTTAGTGTTCTTCTATAAAGGTCAGACTTACTCAGTACATGGTTGACCTTGATCCTGTCTCATGTTCACAAAGCTGCAAGTATGATGAATGTCTGGGTCAGCAGAGCATGGGCTGTTTCCACAGCCTTCTTGTTAAGGAATTTTTCAATTCAGGTACTTTCAGTAAACGTACCTTTCCTATTGATTACTTTGTAAGTGAATGGGCATTCTAATGCTCATTCACATTTTTGAATTTTTCTCCAAAACCGTCAACCAGATTGACTGCACACTTGGTGGCTGTACACCTCGGGTGAATCTCTACCAAATTTGTTCAAATGGTCCTGCTCTAATGATTTTTGGATTTTTTATGATTTTTTTTTGGGGGGGGGGGGGAGGGGGAGGGCAAATCTTAAAAAATCTTTTTCTCTGAAACCACTCACCCAATTGCTTTGATATCACATATCACACAGGAACACTCCTCGAGACTCTTAGTTCTTTATTTGCTCACCAGGTGGCACTGCCATTTTTGGAATTTTTGATTATTTTTTTTGTCTGTTTTTGCTACTTTTGACTTCTTCTTCTGAACCATCACTCAGATTAAGCTGAAACTCACTGGGTATGTTCCTTGTGGAAGGGTCAAACAAAAATTATTCTGTAGGTGGCATTGCTGTGGATTCCTGATTTTTAACCATTTCAATTTAGGTACTTATTAGTTAATGCACTTTTCCTATTGATTACTAAGTCAAAGGGCATTGTCATGCTCATTTTCATTTGGGACATCCCCGGAGAAAGAGTCAGTCAAATATTGACTTCAAAGTTGGTAGCAATGTACCTTGGGTGGGTTTCTACCAGATATGCTGAAATGGTTATGCTCCATTGATTTTTGCCTTTTTTTATGAATTTCTTTGTCCTTTTTGGGACAATTTTAAAAGAACCACAAGGGTGTAGGTATATGTCGGCTGAACACAGGACTGTCACAGTTCTCTTATTTTTTGTTAATTTGGGCATTCCTGTTGATTACCGTGTAAGTCATTGGGGTATCCAATGGTAGTGAACATTTTAACTTCTTCAAAACCGCAAGCCAGATTCACTTGAAACTTTTGGTACAGGTAACTCCATAGATTTAGGTTTTTTTTTTTTTGATTGTGGATATCCTTTGAGTCGTAGGTCAAGGTGACAATGCCTTGCAAAATAAAATGGTTTCCCTGCCACATCTTCGAATGGGTATGATTGAAATCTGTCAAGCTCTGTAATTATTTTACCAGGTGGACTTCCTGTAAATTTGCGCAGCCGTGACTTTGAAATCAAAGGTCAAGGTCAAACTCTCTGCAGAAGAATGATCACCATCTAAGAGTGGTGGCCTCTAGTGAGAGGCGCCTGCTATGGGCATGTTTTTCACATGAAAAATTTGCTGGTAGCTTTTTATGGATCTTGATGAAATTTGAGTGGATGGTGGGGGGAGGTGAATATCTTGACTAAGGATGATACTGGTGGTGCCACCTATAGTTTTTATGTTTGGAAATTATGTGTCAAAATGTTTTGAAACTTTTATAATGTCATTATTCCAACTAAGAATGCAGCTGGTGATACCAAATATATAGGAAATGTACCATAACTAAATGTAGAATCTTACATAATATAGATGACTATGTAAGAGCAGAGCATCAGGCCCATGGGTCTCTTGTTATTACTAGTTATAGAAATTGTCACTTTGAGTCCCACCAAGATCCATGTGCCCCCAAAAAAGAACGAAGTGAAACAAAAGGTTGTTAGATGATTTAATCTTCTAGCAAATCTTTTCATTTTACTGGAAATTATTGCTGAAGGCTGCTTTTTATGAGAGAAAGTTTCCCATGGGGCAACCAACCTTCTGTTTATTCATTTTCCCCATAGAAAGTAGCTAGTAATTTGTCAAAACGTGACAAATGTTCCCTGAAGCCGAAACTATCAAAGTGTCAGTTTTATTTCTACCTTTGTGAGGTTCAAAATGACAATTTTTACAGCCGGTGAGACAAACCATAGTCACAAAAGCACGGAAAAACATTTGATCAGAAACAGGAAAAATGCAGGTACAGTAGTACCTGCTGTATGTGACCGCCCCTTTGAGTGGTCACATACAGCAGATGGTCTTTCACCGCAGGTAAATTTACAAAGAATATAGACTTCTGCGTCACACAAAATGTCACAAATGCCAGGTGGTTTCTCACGGCAGTGGTCACATATGGCAGGTACAAAAAAATGCAAACAACCAAGCTTTCCAAAAGCACCCATTTTGGGGGGTTTTCCTATGGCATTGAACTGTCTGTCTTCAATTTGAACTAGAAATATATTTGTAGAAGCAAAAATAAATAATTTCATCAGGAGGGAGTCTGCTACCAAAGCATTCTCTTTGCCCCTTATTTCAACTTACCTTTATCCGTCTTTAAGAGCAACAATGTGAACCACCCCCCCTCCCTGAAATTAAAAAAAGTCATTAAAATGTGCATTTTGAGATCATTTGGAAGTGTTTTAGCTTGCACTTTCCATCATGGCAAGAGTGATTATCATGTGTTTGTTTCATCACTGATGATGAAAAAATAACATGCCTGGGAAGCATACTCACCTCACTTGTTTCTTGACAGAGATAAACAGGACAAAGATACAAAGTTCAAGATGAAGTAAGTCTTTCGCAAAGAGAACTGTGTTTTCATTCCCCCTTTTCCCCCCCGGCATTGGTGGGGAGGTCTTATCAAGTTTCAGTCAAAACGATTTTGCCTGCCTCACGTCATACTAAATGATTTGATCACAATCATGAATCACATGAAATAATTTTTCAGATTCACAGATCACAGGAAGTAAAAATTCCCTATCATATTGTAGAAAATAACCCCTCCCCCCCCTTCACACACACACGCACTTACATACACTAACACACCACAGTGATGCTTGTAAATTACACAAGTCAGTGTTTTTTACACTTTTCCGTTTGTGGACCTAACACTGCATCAGTTGGGAATGTGTTACAGCTAAAAAACTTAATGGTTATCCAAGTGGTACCTGTCTCACAGTGTGGATTTGGAGTGACAGGGCACATCCCGAGGGTCAGCTAGATTATATACCGAACTCAAAATAGGTACCCCTTGAGAACCAATTGTATAAAACCATCGGTGACAGTGGGTGGTCTAAATGTAAATATTCATGGGTAATGATGTCACTTTTCCCTCTTCTTAGCAAGTTCTGTGCAAGTTTGTCATTTAACGTTCTAAGATTCAACAGCATCAAGAAATTGAGATGAATATGAATTGAAAATAAAGTAGCTGGACTGAAGAAAGTTAAACATGAACATAGAATAAAATGTGTGTTGAAAATTGAACAGAAACAGATGAGTGATACCAATAGGGAACACATGTATGCACCGCTGACATTATGCCAGCTTGGCTAGAGTGATGCTCATTAACGTCGACCCCTGATTGGTGTTTTAACTTCAGGCAGACAAAGCGTAATTGTAATTGCGTCAGTGTTTATTTTTTATTACATGTTGGGAAATAAATGTTGATATCTGTTGTTTATTTGATTTTAATCGTAAATGTATCCAAATAATCAGGATGTTGATGCGAGCTGGGCGATAGTAGAGGCAGCTGACAGTTACCGCATGAAATGTAACATGCATATAAATCAGAAAAAATACATGATGATTCCCAGTAAAGTGCAGTGATTAAGTTCATTGGATGCAGGAGAGTGGCGGACCTCTGAAAATGTATGTGACCGGTCCATACATATTACCAGTAGGAAGAAAACTGCAATTATCTGATTTTTCTTGAAAAATTTCAAGGCGGAATGGTGAGCCAAAAACAATACTTCGTCAAGGTCATGTGACCTGATAAGATAATAAGCAGCACAACCTTCAAAATTGTTTCTATCATAAAACACTCCTTTAATACAGATCTAGTTTATTATACGTGGTGGACACTTTTCACTATGTTGACAAGTGGTGTCCATCCTTAGTTTGAACTAGCTCCATGGTATTAACCTACACATGTATGTAGCTTGCTGCAACACATTTTGTGAACAAAGAATTGAGTGCCAATCTGAGTCAGCTGTGCCTGGGCCAGTGCTCCAATGTCTCAGGAATGATTTTTTTGCTGAGTCTCTCTCCTATTTCTGGAGTGCACAAATGCCCCTCTCCTACTGGAGGCGGGGTATATAGTATATGTAATGGTTTTGTGCCTCTGTGCATGTGTCCATGCATCCATCCACTAAGTTTGTTCAAATGGTCACGCTCCAGTGATTTTTTATTTTGGAGTTTGTGTAAAGGTTTTGGCCAAATCTTTAAAAATCTTCTTTGCCAAAACCACGTGGCTAATTGATTCAAAATTGCAAAGCAACACTTGAGGGCATGACAGGGGGATTTACACAGTACCTCGGTGACCTTGACCTCATTCTCAAAGGTCTCAGGGTCACGTACCTCTACTTAACTCTTCAGATATTAACTTGAGAACTATTTCACCCTGGACTTTGATGTTTTACATCAACAGGTTATGATTCTCTCTGAGTACCACACTCAGACTGTACATGAGTGACCTTGACCTCATTCCCAAGGTCATAGGCAACTGACATGAAATTTACTGTTCACTCGATAACTTGAGAACTATTTTGAGTTAGGACCTTGATGTTGTACATGTTTCTCTGTGAAGGTCATGCTTAGACAGTACATGAATGATTTTGATCTCATTTCTGAGATCACAGTGCAACATACATGAATTTTACACTTCACAAAACTTGAGAGCTACTTGAACTGGGACCTTGATGTTGCACATGTTAGTGTTTTTCTATGAAGGTCAGACGTACTCAATACATGCGTGACCTTGATCCTATCCCAAGTTCACAGAGCTGCAAGTGTGATGAATGTCAAGGTCAGCTGAGCATTGGCTGTTCACACAGCTCTCTTGTTGGATTTTTAATGATTTTTACCTCAGCTGACTTGTCAGTCAGCTGAGGTTTTTTGAGGGTCCGTCGTCCGTCCGTCCGTCCGTCGTCCACAATTCACATTTTCGACTTCTTCTCAAAAACCATCGGCCAGGTCCACTTCAAACTTGGGGGAAATGTGCCTTGGGTGGGTCTCTACCAAGTTTGTTCAAATGGTCGCGGTCCAGTGATTTTTGGATTTTTTATGAATTTTTTTGTTCTTTTTTGGGTAAATCTTAAAAAATCTTCTTCTTCGAAACCGCTTACCCAATTGCTTTGATATCACATAGGAACACTCCCTGGGACACGTAGTTCTTAATTTGTTCACCAGGTGGCGCTGCAATTTTTTCCTAATTTTTTATGAATTTTTGTGTTTTATAGCTATTTTCGACTTCTTCTCCAGAACCGTCACTCAGATTAAGCTGAAACATGGTGGATATGTTCCTTGTAGAAGGGTCAAACAAAGTTGTTCACTATGTGGGATTGCTGCGGATTCCTGATTTTTAACGATTTTTTCAATTCGGGTACTTGTTGGTCAATGCAGCTTTCCTATTGATTACTATGGAAGTCAATGGGCATTCTAATGCTAATTCACATTTTCGACTTCTTCTCCAAAACCGTCATCCAGATGAACTTCAAACTTGGTGGCAATGTACGTTGGGTGGGTTTCTACCAATTTTTTTCAAATGTTCATGCTCCAGTGATTTTTGGATTTTTAATGAATTCTTTTATTCTTTTTTTTTGACAAATCTTAAAAAATCTTCTTCTCCGAAACTGCATACCCAATTGCTTTGATATCGTACATAGACACTCCCGGGGACACCTAGTTCCCAATTTGTTCACCAGGTGGTGCTGCAATTTTTCTATGAATTTTTTGTGTGGTTTTGCTAATTTTCACTTGTTGTCAGAACAGTTCCTCAGATTAAGCTGAGATGTGATGGATGTGTTGTTGTGGAAGGGTCAAACAGTTGTTTACTAGGTGGCACTGCTTTGGATTCCTGATTTTTAAGGATTTTCAATTCGGGTACTTATCGTTCAATGCAGCTTTCCTATTGATTACTATGTAAGTCAATGGGCATTCTAATGCTAATTCACAGGACAACTGACACGAAATTTACTGTTTACTTGATAACTTGACATCTGTTTTGAGTTAGCTACACATGTTAATTATTGTGTATGAAGGTCATGCTGAGACAGTATATGAATGACCTTGACCTCGTTTGTGGGGTCACAGTGCAACATACATGAATTTTACTCTTCATTATAACTTGAGAACTACTTGAACTTTGATGTTGCACATGTAAGTGTTCTTCTATAAAGGTCAGACTTACTCAGAACATGGTGTCCTTGATCCTTTCCCAAGTTCATAGAGCTGCAAATGTGATGAATGTCAAGATCAGCTGAGGTACGGGCTGTTCACACAGCCCTCTTGTTTTTTTTGTTCTTTATTGGGCAAATCTAAAAAATATCTTCTTATCCAAAATGGTCAACTGCTCATCCAATTGCTTTGATAAAGCATGGGAACACTCCTGGGGACTCCTACGTAGTAGCATAATTCTTAGATGGTGTGTGCAGATGAAGTTCTGTGTATAAAAGAACTTTATGAACTGTCAACTCACTGTCCACACAGTCTCTATGAAGCCTTTATGCGCTGTCTATTTGCTGCCCCTGCACACCAACTATGCAGTGTGTACATGTAGAAAATGATGTCAATGCACCTGTAATGCATTGGCTATTATTCACATTTTGTGTAGAGCTGTTAACTTTTATACAGGTATAACTGTATATACATGGGTTCTGATGGGATGTTATATGGTCTGATGAGAATAGGACTTGCATAGATGTGTTCAGATAAGGTTAGTCATTGTATATACATCTGTAGGTGTTAGATACATTCTCAGATAATTTCCTCAGGGTGCCAAACATTACAAGCATTGCACCAATAGAAAACTAATTCAGTAGAGAGGATAGATGTGGACAAAAGTTAGGGTAGCTTCCAAAGATTTCACTCTGGTCAACTCAAATTCTGTTAAATAAACTGTAGCCTGCAAGTTTAGGAACAGTTCCATTGGGGATGGAAGCGTGGTGGTGACAGTAAGATCCTGATTCATGATGCAGTTGATGGACTGCTCCCTCATGTCTTGGGCCACAGGCATCAATGACTTGATGTGTTTAATGTAATGGAGGGCAGACCTGAGAAACTTTTGTTGTAGCTGAATAAATTTGTGGGGAAGACAGCATAGGTGGCTCTTTAACTCCATGTAAGGTTTGAGCGACCTCCTCCCACCTCACCCCCCCCCCACACACACACAAAAGGAAAGTATTTTAATAATTTAAAGTGTAAACCAATGAGGTGCACACGGGGCTCAACAATTTTTTAAAAAATCACTTGTCCGCAGGGCAAGTAGATATCAAAATCCACTTGCCCATATGCAAAATCCACTTGTCCGAATATAACTTGATACTATAAACATAAGTTTTTTCATCAATACACAGACAAAGGCCTAGACAAACCATTTACCCTAAATTATATTTGAAGCTTATTGTGGCTTGCAAATTCGTTAAAATATGTCAAATTTTACCATGATTCTAGCTAGGAGTGTTATAACAGTGATAGTGGCTAAATATAAAAAAATACAAATTGAAAAGTAGGCTGTTTGCATGGGGTGACTTACGATGAAAAATACAGCATAATTTCTGGGACTGTGGGAGTCAATATCCAATGTAAACTTGAATAAAGAGTAGAGTTGCATTGGTTTCAGGGTCCTCTTTCTCGTTGCCTCTGATGCCATGATGGGATGCATATTGTTCTTAATTCAGATTCAAGTGAAAAAAATAATATTTCAAATCAGAAATCGAGTGTGCACCATCACCATCTTTCCTCCAACTGTACACAAACAGCTGTTTGGGCCAAGTGGTCTGACCCACAACACATCACCCTATTAGTCAATACCCTGTCGCCTTATTACATCACAGCGTGTTTACCGCAATGCATCATGGGGGATCATGCAAACTCAGCCAGCAGTTCACTCACAGTGGAGTAGTACACTAGATGCAGTGTTGACTCTTACCAGTGTGATACATGTATGTTCAAGTTCTGATGAGAGAAAGTTAGAAAATGGACGACATTAACTGTTGCATGCCGAAGTGCACAAGTTCTAAGAGGAAGACACCTGGACTCAACTTTTACCAGTTGCTGTCCAACAAAACAGAGAGGAAAACCAGGATCAAACTGATTAGAAATGAAAACCTCAAGGTTAAAATCGAAGTGGACCAGTCTGTGTTCTTCACACTTTAGAGGGGGGACAGAAAATATACATGAACAGGACCCTGTGCATATTTCCATGGACCAAGGAATGAGAAAGCAACAGTTTTGCACCGGGGATGCTGTATTCATCTTATATTACGAGGACATCAGCCATACTGCAACCACAACCATCTTAAACAATATGCCCTGCTTTGACCTTGTCTCCAGTGATTCCCCAATGTAAGAATGAGCCAGTCGTGGCTCATGATACAGTGTGTTCATCATGGCTTCTGCCAAGTGAACATGTGTGAAACTGCCATAATTTGCAGAGGGAACACACAAATGGGAAGCTTTGTTTATATTGCAGCATGCGAAAATAAAGATTCCCGTGTTTAAAGCAACAATTATGTGGAGACACAAGCAAATACACAAAGGTAAGGGATAGAGGGAACTGCCAAATGTGTCCCAAATGAGTGCACGAGTCTGGGTCCTATGATAATGCTCAGTTCACGGCAGATCTGCTCCATGCTGTCACTTGCACATAACCAACAGTTGTGTGCTGTTTTTGCTCGGGAAGTCATCTCACTGGACCTGTACATGATCTTTACTTTTTCCAACACTGTTAGAACCCACCGATAAATGTTATTTGATGTTAATTTGGACAGGGACGTGCTATAGATGGACTGCCAACGGGAGCGCTAATCCCTTTAGTGGTCAACTGGGCGCGACGACTACAAAGCGTGTTCAGTAGCGCCGCTCAAGTTAATCCCCCTGCTCAGTCCGATTGTTGTTCCATCTATGTTTCCGCATTCGGTTGTATCGGTTTACTTATTTTGGGTGTGCTATTGTACCAAGTTCAAAAACGGAGTGTTTGATGCGTGCTCAACCAGTCTCATCATTTGAATCAGAACCATGCGAGTCCATCGATGTGTTTTTCGTTGAAATCGGCCGATAAAAGGGCTAGTTTTTGCATTTTTTCTGTCCAAAATGATGCAAAGTTAGACAACTTGCGTGCATAATAACTCCTTATGCCGTAATTAGCAATACAAAATGTAGTTTTAGATGGATTGTGTATGCCGATAGGATCATGATGGTGGTTTCATTTCTTGTAGCTGAGTCCGGCGTAACGCTAAATTTTGACTTTAAAATGTGGAACACAGTGAAAAATTTTGCACATTTCAGTCGGTGACGTGATTATTCTCGCCTTTCATCACGTGACCTGGCCCACGAGACTGCCAGCGGCCAGCGCGGACCGTGGAGTTGTGTTTGTTCAGCACTGAAGGTGCTCGCTCAAACACCCGATCACTTGAGCAGTGGCAACATAGATGGTACAAAGGGGGCCCCACCGTTGGTAGTCCATCTATAGCACGTCCCTGATTTGGAGAAGAATTCGCCGTGCAAATTTTAATATTTTTTAAGCTCCTTTGACATCATTGGGGCAGATCAGACCTTTGAGTAAGCGTAGGATCAGACTGGTGGTGAGTTGCTGTGACCCTGCCACGTAAGCCAATAACTGCCTGCACCTTTGGTCTCATAATTGTATGTATACTACACGGACAGTGAAAATATCTGCTTGTTTTGACAAAAATCAAGTCCTGATGAATACAACTGCAGACCAAGTAATTGTTTAAGTCTTGAATGTTTACTAATTAGGGATTATTATCACCTATTGGTGCACATGCCTGCATTGGTGTGTTCACATGGACCTCAGTAGTCGCCAACAAAAAGGGAGTAGCAAAAGTTCAGACTAGGGACACTGTTATATGACAACAGGTTGTCACCTTCTCCTGCCCTCCTTGCCAGCCTGGCAATCAACCACAACTGGTAACTGGGTCATGACAACTTGAGGAATAGAGTTCCCAGGAAAAAAAAATTGTTTGCCCGACCAGGCAAGTTCTTATTCATTTAAATTTGCCCAAGATTAAATCTGATTTGTCCCGGGCAATCGGACACGTGAATTGTCAAGCCCTGGCACATTAGCAGAAGATTAGCATGTACAGAATTTGCAGAGCAGAATACTATAACACTGTTGTGAAGTAAACCATAGCAAAATATGGTCAACTTCTATGTTTCTCATAGTGTTCTATATGTGTATAGACAATTTTTATGAAGGTAAATTTTGTATAAGGATGTTGTGAATGGATTCATGGTTATTAAACATAAAAAGAACGCACATTTTGGTGATGGCGCCACCTATGTCTTTTATTTTTTTTTCTTTGAAAAAGGTGACAGAAAAATGACTGCTACTAAACTCTGTATAAAATGTGAGAGAGGTTCTTGTGTTAAATGAAGACCGGCAGCATTGTATGTGAGTGTCTAGGCAGCATAATGGTGATAAGATAGCATGGTATCCAAGTGTTGCCACTTGGCCCCTGGTATCAGCCACCCACATGTCGCTGCTATATATGTACACCACATTTGTGCTACCTGTCCAGGTAACTCTGCAACATTGCAAAATGTGAGCACAACATGTACTGTGAGGGTTGTCATACAAGAAGCTCTGGTAGAGGACTTAAAAAAAGCCAAGTCTGCTGACAGCATGGAAATACACCTGCAGATCTACACATTATGTGGTCAAAAACGGACACTGTTTAACCACTGGGGTTCTGTCCTCCTCCTCCAATATGACCACAATGGCATCACTTTGTAGCCAGAGATTATCTTGATTTTATGGAATTAACCAGATGAAGATGACACCCCATGGATAAGGGCTTGCCTCTTGTGATTTCTTATCCTATTGTCAATTGCACTGAAGACAGTATAATGTTATTATACTTTTATGCATGCTTTTATGTGTATACAATTGTATTTTTTGCTGGGCTATGATAGAAACCAGCTCTGCTGGTGATGTTGCCCAGGGTAAATATTATTATTATTATTATTACTGTTGCTATTGTTCTAAAAGTGACATAAAAAAAATATGTCCGTTTATCATCAGTGGTTTTCCAAAAAATGATGAGGGAGGGAGTTTTTTTTTTTTTTTAAATTGTATTACCACCCTTTCCTTCCCTCCAAATGATTTACTGTATTGAAGCTTTTCGCCAGTCTCCATTGCCCGTACAGGTCTTTTATTCATTCAAAATGTCATAATGCTGTAATATAGTTCTCTTGATTGGTGCTAACCAGAAATATAAATAGGGTGTCCAGATTTTCTGATTTTACTTGGGTCCTGGTGAGCATTCATTTCCCACCGACTGCTTGTGAAGTTGCCGCCATTTTAACTCTTTAATAGCCACGTTAATTAAACTCCCGCAGGGAGTATATTTGAATCCTCATGTCTGTCTGTCCATCTGTCTGTAACACTCAACTTGTATCTTCAACTAGTCTCAGGATTTTCATTGGACCCCTTTCAAACTTTGCACACTTAACTGGCATGATGTGGGCCAGTGCGTAATCCAATTCCTTTGTCACTGCTTTCATTTTCTGACTTTTAATGATTCATTTAAATTTTACAGATCCTAGGTAAATATACGTGTCCATATTTATGGATGGGGCTGAACTTGTATCTGCAATTCGTCCCTCGTTTTTCATTGGACCCCTTTTAAATTTGGCTCACTTCATTGGCATGGTCTAGGCTAGTGCATATTACATTGGCATGATACTGCTGTCATTTTCTGATTTTTTTTAAAATGATCAATAAATACATGTTAATATTTATGGAGGGGGCTGAACTTGTATCCTCAACTAGTCTTAGGTTTTCCAGCAGAAGTCTTTGAAATTTGGTAGACTGTACTGACAGTATGTGTGTTAGTGCATATCCAAATGCCTTGGGGATACACTGTTCAGGTAGGCTTATATATAAGTAATGTATATATATATATATATATATATATATATATATATATATATATATATATATATATATATATATATATATATATACTTTATTTAGTGGGGTTTACTCAGTTTGCATTTTCATGCTAATCTCCCCTAAGGCCTTCAATACAGGTTTTACAATGAAGAATACAAACAGGTAGAATCAAAACAAAATGCACATTATGTGATAAGATATACAATAAGAAATTGTGATTATGTGATACCTGAAACAGCTGGAGTTATGAATTTGACATTCTCGGGCGCGGGAGTATATTATCGTGTCATCGCTAAATGACACTTCACTCTAGTTTTTGCTGACATTCATTGTCTCTGCCAAATCAGTTTTCTATCGACACATTTTTTGTGACATTTGGCATTCCCAAGAAAACATAATGCCAGAAAAAGAGCCTACAACTTGAGCTTATATGATTTACCAAATGTTGCAGTATTTTCAAGTCAATGTCTTCCTGCCACATAAAAATATTAAATTTAATTAAACTGGGGGCAAGTGTACCTTGCACGTTGTCTTTTTTTAGCACTTTCACAGTTGAAAATTGGCATTTTCATAGGATTAGGAGCCAGATAATTCTTCTCCAGCTTTCTGTTACAATTGCAAGAAATACGAAAGGATATTCACTGTATGTTTGGTACCAATGAAGGCAACGTCATGTTCTCGGACTCTATTAGTCTTGCCTTCAGTATAATTAACTGCTAATTGTAAAATTAGCACAATGATAAATTTTGACTCTGTGGAAATGAATGACACATGGTAACATTCATTTCAAACAAATTACTATGATTACTGCAAAATAAATATGTGCAATTTTAGAGATGTGTCGAGCACGACAAAGAATGAGACTGGCACTAGGGCCCTACAAATGGTCAGCACTGAGTAAGAAGTGACTGGCACTCCAACAGTTAACTGTGATAGAAATAAACTTCTGGCAGTTGACTTCTACTTTGTTAGTGTGGGACAGCATGGCTGTTTGTGTACGACAATTATGCAGAACTTGTCATTTTTATGGAATCACAATGCAAATTTGGACATTTCAGTCGGATTCAGAAGCAAGAAGATCCTGCCTACCAAACCAGTCATTACTTGTAAATGATAAATATAGGATGGCTTCAGTGACACTTTCCTCCCTTTTTTGCTGTCCACTTTGGCTATCTGCCATCCAAATGACACCTGATGGCTGGAGGTATTGCTGCTTAACACCAGGGCACTAGAGGTGCTGACTGCTTAGGGCATGAATGCGGTCTATGCATAAGTTCACCAAGCGGGGAAACCCCAGCGGAGATTCCGATGTCAGAGTCATTTGCATGAATTTTTTGGTTCTTTTTTGGGCAAATCTTAAAGAATCTTCTTCTCTGAAACCGCTCACCCAATTGCTTTGATATCACACAGGAACACTCCCTTGGACTCGTAGTTCTTAATTTGTTGACCAGGTGGCGCTGCATTTTTTTTGGTCTAATTTTTATGAATTTTTGTGTCGTATAGGTATTTTTGACTTCTTCTCCAGAACTGTCACTGAGATTAAGCTGAAACATGGTGGATATGTTCCTTGTATAAGGGCCAAACAAAGTTGTTCACTATGTGGGAATGCTGCGGATTCCTGATTTTTAACGATTTTTTCAATTTGAGCACTTACCGGTCAATGCAGCTTTCCTATTGATTACAATGGAAGTCAATGAGCATTCTAATGCTTATTCACATTTTTGACTTCTTCTCCAAAACCGTCATCCAGGTTAACTTCAAACTTAGTGGCAATGTATCTTGGGTGCATTTTGGGTTTGGTACTTGATGGTAAATGCATATATATTCTGATTGTTTACTGTGTAAATCAATTGGCCTCTGATGCAGATTACCACCCTATTAACTTCTCTGACGAAACTGGAACCAGATTTACTCCATACTTGGTGGCAATGTTACTCTAGTGGGTTTCCACCAAGTTTGTTCAAACCGTCAACTTATGATTCACCTAAACACAAATAAGTCCTGATCCTCTTGTTAATGATTTTTTATTTTTTTTGGGGGGTGGGGTGGGTGGGTGGGTGGGTGGGGGGGCAAATCTTAAAAAATCTTGCCCTCTGAAACCACTCCTCCGATTGCTTTCATATCACACAGGAACACTCCTAGGGACCCCTAGTTCTGAATTTGTTCACCAGGTGGCGTGATTTTTATCTAACTTTCTATGATTTTTTTTGTGTGTTACTACAATTTTCAACTTCCTTTCCAGAACCGTCATTCAAATTAAGCTGAAACCTGATGGATATGTTCTTTGTGGAAGGGTAAAAGAAAATGGTTCACTAGGCGGCACTGCTGATTTTTAACAACTTTTTCAGTTCAGGTGCTTGCTAGCAAATGCACCTTTCCTGTTGATTACTATGTGAGTCAATGGGCAGTCCAATGCTAATTCACAGTTTCGACTTCTCTGAAACCGTCATACAGATTAACGTAAAACTTGGTGGCAGTGTACCTTGAGTGGGTCTCTAGCAGACTTGTTCAAATGGACACACACCATTGATTTTTGGATTATTTATGAATTTCTTTTTTGGGGCAAATCTTAAAAATGGCAAGGGTGTATGTACGAGTCAGCTGAGCACAGGGCTGTCACTGTCTTCTTGTTTTATTTTTGTGCCAGATGTCCCTGGAGGTTGAGGCGGTTTCTCTGTATGTCTGTTTGTAGTCGGATCAGTATGTCCTTGAGATTTTTTGCTTTTTTGAAACCTAGCACTAGCTTTTTGTTACCCAGTGATTTGGATTACATGAATCTTCAAGGGTTTTCCAGTTGTTTTGGATTATTTTCTTGAGGGATGGCAGTGCTGAATGGTGTCTAATTTATCCTGGTCATTTTGACTTGCTGTTTGTTGAATTGACTTGACTAAGAGCTGACTGTAGGATCTGGTTGGGGTAGCCTCTGTTTTCATAATATATGACAAGATTTTGTGTGCATTGTCAGCAAAATCTTGTGGTTCACTGCTGATGCACTTAACCCTAAGTAGTTGGCTATAAGGACCTCCGACTATAGAATGTTTTGGGTGTGCTGACCTGTAGTGGAGATACATGTGTGTATCTGTCAATTTCTATGTAAAGCGTGGTATACGCTTTGCGTAGATTGTTGATTTTGACTGTGGTGTCAAAAAGCTCATCTCTGCGGATGATGATTCAGAGGTGAACATGATAGAAGGGGGGGGGGCAAGAGTTAAGGTGTAAGACAAATTGGGATAATTCATCAGCACAAAAAATCCCATCAGCACAAAAAGTCCATATATGAAAAATGTCATCTCTGAACCTCCGCCTGGTTTAAACTTATTTCATTTCTTGAACGGGAAAACAATTGGGGAGCAGGCAATGGCGATATGAACTCCTGAATGAGACCTTGGGTGACCTTGAAGTACTTTCTCAAGGTCAGAGAGGGAATACTTTTCTGGAAATGATTTATGTTGTTATGGTCAGTGCATCTGAACTTCTGCATATGTATCAATATACCATTAAAGAAGTATTACACCTCAGACAAAATCCGATGACTTAGAGTCCTGTTAGTGCCACAGGTGGCATGAGGTGGAATTAGCATCATAGGTATTGAAAGTACATTAAATTGATTGTTTTGATCATAACTTGAGATGGAAGTGCAAAACTTACACCAAATATGCATGAAACCAATGGTTCAAATTTGTAATATGTTGTGTGACCTTGATGCACATTTCCAGGTTAATAAGTTAACTTCAGAACAAGGCACTAAATTTAATAGGTATATTGAAGAATAATGGTAATGATACCAAATGTACCACAAATGTGTGTTGATGTGGAAGTTATGACAGAGTTTAAGAGATTAGCATTTATTCATGCTTCTTAATGGCCTGAGCAGATGTTGTTTGTGTGTAATCAAAGTCAGCAAATCTCCTTGGTTATCTTTGGCAGTGAATATCTCAGAAGCAATTTTTTACAAGACTTGGTAATTTTGAGACAGCCTCACTCAAAGCTGGATGGATGAATCTTAATGAAATTAACAGCTGTGTAAAGACAAGAGTATAACTTAAGTGATCGGTTTTATTTTTTATTTATTTTTTTTTGGCAATAGTCCAATTTTAAATGCTACTTTTTGAGCTCCAAAGTGGAAAAAGTTATCAATGTTAATTGCAGATGCTTCGAAATTCAATAACATGAAAACCATTCCTTTTAATGGAAAACAAAACAAAAATGGTTACCTAAGTTATACTATTGTCTTTACATGGCCGTTGATTTCAAGCGTTTTATGCGAAAAATTTTGTTGTGATCCTTTCTCAAAGTGTAAATGAGACCCCTTGAACAAAATGCCCCTCAAACTTAACAAATTAATCTGAGAATATTTATTGTTACATGCAAAGAAACTACACATATTGACAAAACTAAAAATATATACATCGATGGGCTTGTATCCAGAAACTGAGACACAGTGGCAATTTTTGTACCACTCTGTTATATGTACCCTAAGTAAGACCAGGCACCTCAGGCATTCCACTTCAGGTTGTAGATCACTGCTGTGATTTTGATGCTTGTATATCCCAGAGAAGATAGTCTGTAATTGTGAAACTATTGTATTTAAACTTGTCGTAGCTTCTTTCTCAATATAGTTAGCTGAGTCAGGTGTGCTGCTGTACAGAGTTCACTGTTAGTTCTGTGGGTGTATCAGGCCAATGACAACTGTATACCAATCATGAGGGAGTGCAATAGACCATGTCAGAAATTTCACCACCAGATGGCTCTGGGGTACTATCCACCCTAGCCTGACAGAGTGCCCACTAGCTAGGCATGGCAGAGTATGGGAGGTGGACAGTCTTTGAGTAGAAACAGGAACTAATCAAGAGAGGAGCACCAATTAAAGGCAAAAAGTGTGATTTAGTAGAAAGGTAAGTACTTGCTGATCAGTTTCATATATTATCTTACAGGAATTTATCCCAAGATTATAAGTTTAGTCACTTTACTCCAATGGGTTGAACCAGCAGTTTACATCACTGGTCATATATTGCTGTGTGTGTGTATAAATACCTCTCTTGGCCACACACAATTCTGTGACAAGTCAAATCATGAGACTGTGATTAAAAGTATAATTAATGTTCCATAAAGAGAGACTTTCACAGCCATACATACATTATTTTGAATGTGGAATAACCTGGTCAAAGTGCACATAGGCCACCAGTAGCCTGACCTGAGCCAAGCCTCTGG